>OZ038000.1:2140841-2143341 GCA_964035705.1 Porites rus | reverse complement strand
TCAAGGGTTAGTTTATGAAAAAGAAGTATATTGTGGTGTCTTCGCAGTATTAGCCAGAGAGCCAAGCATTTTGCACGACAATATTTCCCTTTGTTATGTCTGTAATTATTTCATACAGTAAATTTGCCTTCACAAAAGGTCAAAACACACTAGGCGAAACATCATGTTGTAGCGACATGTTGCGGTGACAGGTAGCTGCTACAAATCACTTCGTGTGTACTGAAGAATTTCTTTGAAAGTTTTGTCTCCACAAAAGAATTTTGTCGTCGCAACAAGTTGCAAAAAATTAAATCACACTGAATTTGTACAACGTGTTGCAGCAACAAAATTGTGTTGTGGAGACAAAGATTTGGGCAAAATTCTCCAGTACACACAAAGTGATTTGTCACTACGATATGTCGCCAGGACATGTTGCTGCTTCTAGTCCCCCAACCTGTACTGAATGAGTGATTTGTCACTGCGATATATTGCTGCAACTTGCAGTCTACTGTGTACCAACCTTAAGTGTAACACCTTAGCTTAAATCAGTATTTTATACAGTTTTGTATACCTGCCAACTTTTACACTTGAAGCTTCAGAGTCTCAAGCCTTCAGATGGAAAACTTCAATCTCACAATAGCTTAATCTTGTAGACCAGTATTACTAATGCCTTGGGAAAAAGAGGCCATTACTGGCAATTTTCTTTAAAAAATATATTTATTAAAATAAACTCAAAACAATGTGAGAAAGGGAAAGTCAACATGAAAGATCTTTTGGCTCAAAATTGTAAACTTAGTAGGGAGCCATTTCATATTCAGAGATTGCTGTGTCAGTTTGGATAGATAGCTTTTTTCATGTATCAAATAGCTATTCACAAAAATAATGTCATTATTATAATTAAGATTATCTTCTTGAGAAATTTTGGAATGCTGTTGGTTATCTTTGAAGTGTCTCCAAAATTTTTTGGATGATTTTGGATATGATTGGGTCTACAGGGAATCCTGCCATTCCAAGTTTAGAAGTCTCTTGCCCTTAAATGAAATACAAGGTTGGCAGGTATACACAAATGATTGTGATGAGATTGAGCAACGCATTTTGTCTGTAATGGAGACTATGAACATGTACAGTGCAAATTTTCTTTTATATCAAATGTACAGAAACATATTATGGTAGTTAACTTACGCACTTTTGGGACTGAAACAATCATGACAAAAACGTTGGGATGTACAGATGTTTCTCTGGTTTAGCCTGGAGTTAATTTTATAACTTCTTGAGAAATATTAAGAGAAACTATTAGAATACAGAGCTACTTAGGTTTACCTTTGTCGCAGGGCCTTAAGAATGAGTCAATAAGTGCTTATGTTAGTCAATAATATGAAATTTTCTTGTTCAAAAACTGCAGAATGTGTAGGACCTCATTCCATCAAATTTGTGGTAAGTGTCGCTTTTCAAAGCGTTCTGATAAGTTGGATCTCAGTAGAGTGGCCCTGTATTCTGTGGTCACTCCACATTGGATTATTCTGATCGGCTATTGATGGAAAGTGGAAAAAAATTGAAGTGCTACCTATATATAAAAGCTTATAATGCAATTTTTTTTGGAAATCATTTTGTTTGCCCTTTCAACAAGAGTCTTGTGCGTGCAAATAACGAAATGTACATAAAAAAGTTATTTTCTTATAAGCAAGATTTAGTAAGTGGCTGGGTCATAAACTAGCTTAACCAACTTGTGAAATCTGTCTTCTCTTCCTGGCTTAGCTTACCCTGCGCAGGATAAGCTTAGGTTTTTTTTCGATGCTTTTTCACTTTTCCTTTTTTGTTTATGATGATATGACTATTGCTTCAAAGTATGTATATAATTGGTAAAGCATAGAAAATATAGGACAGCTGAAATTAATTGCAATGAAAAGAAAGGAGAAAGAAACAAAACAGAATAATAATAATGAACATGCGGAGAAGGTGCAAACACTTATTAATTTAAGTTAAGCTTATTGCTAGATTATACCCCATCTGACAGAGATTTCTTACACTCGGGCAATTTACAGAAAAAATGAAAACTTTCCCAATAACCATCTAAGAGTAATTACAAGGACTTGCATACCTCTTAATAACCAAGTTTGAAGTCCATATACTCAGTCTGTTCTTTAAATGAAGGATAGAGGTTTTTTCCTTTATGGCTCAAACGCTAAGTGCCTGTCTGCGTAACTAGCGGGGAAGAAGCCTTTTTTTCTTTTTTGCCTCTCATTCGTGTGCTTTCGCGCTCGCGCTAAACGAAACCGCCTGCTGGCGCCAGCTAGGGTTAAGCTAGAGGGGTCCAGGTGCATGCTACCCGGTACCCCCGAGAAAAATTTGAGATATGGGATACGTGCATCCTCGGATACCCAGGAGTAGATAGTGGGGGCGAGGGAAAGTCTAAACGGGCGGAAAAAAATATGGCACGAAGAAAAGTAAAGAACGGCGAGAAGAGCCCCTGGGGACGGTCTGGTAAGACATTGTCCCCAGGGACTCTTCTCTTCGTGTCATT
>OZ038000.1:2028341-2135841 GCA_964035705.1 Porites rus | reverse complement strand
GGGAGCGGGAGGAGCAGGGTTATCCATTTTCTCCCCGCCCCTTCCCCTTGCCTGGCCCTCCTCCATGTTCCTCTAGGTCCGGTTTTTTTATTTTTAAAGAAAACGCCTGCCCTCTGCAGGCTAACTGACTGTATAAAAGAAAGAAGATTACCATGATGAAACTGTATCCGTTCCAAATTGGTTGCCATCCTGCGGGACATCTCGGGGTTTCTGTTGACTGACTATGTGTTGCGACCACAGGTCCCGGAGCCTCGCACACGGAACACCTGCTAACATAGGGTTCAATAGCGGTGGCGCTGATGGGCATCATGGGCATGGTCAAGTCTGTAGTCAGCCAATAGCTGTAGTCATTTCTGGAAGCGTAGTGGCACACTTCGTACACGTTACAGAAGAGATAGGGCATGGTGGTGAAACGCCTCAAGCACGAACCCGACGCGCCCAGATCTTGACCGTGCGAATTTTCGTGACCCAGGAAGTAGAGCAAGCTGAAAAAGATCATTTTATTACAGCATTTACCGACAAAAACGAGTACCAGTGCAATATCCAGCCGTTTTTGTCCCCATAACAGGGGTGTCTGTTATAGAGGTAGGGCATATGTACCAGATTCTGTTAAGGCTGCTTTGGATAATGAGCAATTGCGCACTGGGATCAGGGAAGCTATTATTTGGCGGTCACTTAAGCAAATCATTGCACTGTGTTAGTTATGCCTAATTTCTACAGCAATCTTTATTGAATTAGGTATATCGCGTTTGTCATCTTTCGGACAAAGAACACTGTCCGTAATACATGTAGAGAGGTTCGACTATATGACTTCCTTTATTGCCTCTCTCTGAACACACGTACTATATAAAATTGGTCATGTTGGCGTCACGAAGAAGCCTTATAATAATGAAGGGGTGCCTCCAATTAAGCCTTACGTAACTTCTCAAAAACTGCTTGATTCTCCTTCCACGTTCAATGCACAAAAAAACCTACAATGACTCCGAGGCTTTCTGGTCATATCTCTATGTTTGGTTTGGTTTTCTTTGTGCTCAAGTCTCTTCTCGGAATGCGAGACAATGGAGTCGTCGTAAATTGCCAATTTTGTCCGTAAAGCCTCTTTTTGCTGCACAGACTACGCCTTTTATTTTTAGATTTTGCTTTGCCACAGGCAGCCCAATAAGCAGTTTTACCTGTATCCAGTCCACAGTCGAGTTAAGTTCATTGGGCAATCAGGTATGCGAGTGGACTGGCTGTGAACAACCAGATGAAATCCTTCACCAGTTGCAGATTTTCCTGCAATACCGATCCCACCTTGGGGTCCAGGTTCTCCTCTTTGACCAGGGAAACCCGGATCACCAAGTTTCCCTGGGGTTCCCGCATCGCCCTTTTCTCCCTTCTTATCAGAGGGTAATCCCGGTAACCCAGCTTCTCCTTTAGGACCCGGTTCCAGGCCAGGCGGACCTAAGGACAAAGAGAAATGAGTATAACATATTGTTATATTGACACACTTAGTTTTTTTGTTTGCTGCCTGAATTTTGTTCTTTTATTTACGTTTTTTTTTCTGTGCAGCTGTGTGTCGTGTGTACCTGACCCTTAAGAAAATCATTTATTAATAACTTAAATAAGGCCGCCCGATCCCTTTAGCCCTTAATGGTTATTGTGGGCAGCCTGTACTCTCTCTCTATGTAAAAGTATTTATATATATATCTATCTGGATTTGATAAAAGGTACCTGTACAAATTTTTGGCAACAGTCTCATTTGAGGCTTGTTCAGTACTTGACCATTTTCTTTTTTAATGATCTTTGCAGTACAAAAATCCCCTTAAAAGCTGCAGTAGATTAAAAAACATGTGTTTCATATGCTGTTTACATCTTCCCTCACCCCCCATCCCCCCGCCTCCGCAGCTCTCCCCTACCTATCATTTCCCATAATTCTCTCCTTGGCATAAAACACTACGACATTTGAAATCAGCGCGCCGGTAGAAGTTGTTTTCCGTGGTCGGTTAATTTTCTACGTTTCTTTTTGGCCGCCTGCAGCAAAGTTTTCCGGAAGGCATCATTAAGCCTTATGAAGGAACTAGTCTCACGATTGGCAAAGTCTGCCGTCGTCCAATATGTTAGCGTATTTCGTCTCATTTTGGCTAAACGGATGAAACACACCGATCTCGGGCTAGAGACGGAAAGGCATCATATTGTGAGCTTTGATGTGGGCGGTGACGAGGTCTGGCCTCAAAAAGAAACTTTTAGGAGTCAAAACTATTCGGCGCGAGCAAAATTGATGGTGATTTCTGACCAGGCCAGAGACTTAGTAACAATTTGTTTTGAAGACCGGCGTCCATGTGTCCCTTTCAAAACGGCTCGTCTACATCCGGAAATCTTGAATAAATCGACTGTGTCAGCAAAGTTTACATGTGATGATTTATGTGGAGAAAGCGAGAGTTATTGAGAGAGAGTAATGTGATGATATTTCGCCCGTATTAAGTGTGGAAACATTGTGTCTGGTTGGTTGTGGATAGTTTTATCAGTGCCGCGAACGTGGTTAATCATAAGCATAACAAAATTGTCAAATCTGATTGCTTTTTATTGACCTCACGGTTCAAATTGTTAAAACGTACTTGAAGTTTCTGGAGGTACCTTTTATCAAATCCAGACAGATATATAATTCAATGTGGAGTACAAATAAAGTTGTTGTTGTTGTTACTCCTGTTGGTGAGTCTTGCGCGTGAGCCTTAAGTACTGCTCTGAAGTTGACATTTAAAAAGTTAACTAAAAAGAAGTTAAGTAAAGCAAAGTTAACGAAAGAAAGTAAATTGAAAGATACCACTAGCAAATTGGAAATAAAATAAAACAACGACCGTTGAATATCACAGTTTCTGGTCTCACATCCCTCCAACTACCACCCACCATACTTGGGTGTAGGATACAGATTGTACTGACTTTTCGAACAATCGTTAAAATTTATAGAAAGTTTTTACGCAGCAAGGGAATGTCTTATATGGGTATATGGCTAAATGCCTTTTTTTGTTTCTTAGCTTTCCCGCCCAGCTTCACGAAGCCCTCAGTATAAACATCTGCGTGGTAGAATATGGAAGCTAAGAGTGTTTTAAATGATAGCATGCGAATGCAGCCATCTCTCCCCGGTCCTTGCCGCGTAACGTCTCTAGCGGGCCAGAAGCCAGTTTAGTTAAACACATTACTAATACTTTGTCAAACCACTTAACGCTTTGAAAACTATCACTGCTGATTCGTCGGCGTCATTTAGTACCGACACAATTTTGCTTGGGCGCGAAAAGGCGCTCTCATTTATCAGAGAAAAAAAATTAAAGATGAATACATCAACTATTAAGCGTTTCCACTCAAAAATTTTTTAATAATGAAATCCCATTGAAACGCCTCAGACATATTTGACTGCGGTAGGACCATCATGCCCCTTTATCTAAAGGAGAAAAATATAATTACCTTCTGGTCCGGTGGCCCCGGGAGGTCCTGTTTCTCCTGGAGTTCCTGGTGGTCCCATGTCTCCCTTTGCACCCTTTAATCCCTTGACGACTATATCTTCCCCCTTTTTACCTTTGGCCCCGGCTTGTCCTGGTGGTCCAGGCAATCCAGATGGACCTTTTTCGCCCTTGTTTCCTGTTAAACAAAACGAGAGTGATCAGCATTTGAATTCTCCTTTTCAATGAAATACTCCCATGGTTCGAACAGATTTTTGGATCCAAAATTCAAGACTTTTTCCAGACATTTTTCCAAAACATTTATTTCCTTTTGCAGACTCAAGGTTTTCAAATACATCTGTAGGTGATCAATAGAGACCATAAAGGACGAAGGAAGCGAACATACAGGCGACATTATTATAAGTAAGATTTCATCAATACTAAAAAAATCACTCATAAAGCACTTTTTTAGTTTTGAAAAAAAAAAAAGACTTTTTACAAATGTTTCCAGACTTTTTCCAGCTCTGAAAAATTGCTGGGCAAATTTTTAAGACTTTTTCAAGCATTCAAGACTCGACGAACCCTGAATAAAATACTCACACTACCCTCGATTTAAAGATGTTACTCCAATACCGGCAAAAGTGATGACAGTAAACAATTAATGGCTGCAACGTTGAGGTTTATTGTAAACTCTTACAGCAACTCATTCGGGCCATTTGTACGAGGAAAAATAAGACGCGTCTTTCATTAGACGCGTCCTAAAAAAGACGCAAACTATTCCATATGAACGGCGCATTAAGACGCGATTTAGCAAAGACGCGTCTTATCGAAGAACAGGTGTTAGGGGCTGTTCTAAGGTAAACGAAATGTACCGTTTAAAAGTGATAGTTTGAGTCTTATTTAGGACGCATCCTATGTAAGATGCGTCTTATTTTTCCTCGTTTAAACGGCCCAAATGACGTTCGTTTGTTAACCAGTTTCCAAAAGTTCCCGGAGAATCCAGTTAGATCAGGTTAGGGAGAAATTGCAAACAATTTGCTGTATTCAGGCTAATGTAACGCGATCACCTGGGCAATATTATTGTGACGTAAATGCACTAAAAAGAAAAAAAAAATTAAAAACACTGATACACAATCAAGGCATAAGTGTATAGCTACACAAAGAATAAAAAATAAATAAATAAAAAATAAGGAAAGGTCAAACGTCAATTTGCGAAATACTAACTTGATAACTAACGATGATGTGTTAACATTGTTAGGGGAAAATTCATTTTGGTCTCTGTTGGTTTAATCATGAGACAGCTTACCAGGTGTTCCAATAACCCCAGGATCTCCAACAAAGGCATCCATACCAGGTGTTCCTTTCTCACCCTTGGAACCCATTGTCCCTGGCTCCCCCATGTCACCACGAGCTCCCTGTTCTCCCGCAGATCCAGCATTTCCAGTAGCACCAGCCGGTCCTGGCAGTCCCTTTTCACCCTTGTCACCAGCAGTTCCATTAATTCCAGGCGGGCCACGTACACCTTGATCTCCTAAAGTAGGCAATAAAAGCAAAAAATATCTCTTATTTGGAAGAAAAAAAAATTGAACATCAGAAAACTCGGGAAAAAAATTCCGAGCTCCTGGTGACAATCAAACTCACGATCCTCAGAGTTCTAGTTCGAATGCTGTAATCACTGAGATACTGGAAGCTCTATGGCGAGCAGGGCCGCAATTTAATTCTCCACTAAGAAGGGACGAAACTGGGCATCACTGCGAAAATTTCTGGATCGATAACTTGAACATTTTACTGCCATAAAAAAAGGTTGCGCAAGCGTCCTTTTTTCCTCCACAGCATTCGGATGCCACATTCATCATCTGACCGGAGTTTTCCGGGAAAAGAGATCTTTATTATAGGGATTTCAAGGAATCCAGAGGAAAACACTGAAATTCCAGCACTGAGCATTACTACGAACCTTTTCCGCTCAGCGAAAATCTTCGGACATTTTGATTGTAAGTCAAATGGAACCGTCGGTTCTGGTTTGATCTGATCGGAATATGCACCAAAGAGGGTCCACTGTGACTGGTTTAAAGAACCAGAAAGGACTGTTCCACTCCCTGCATTTTTATTCATATTAGTATTTTTTTGCAATGACGGCAACTTTATTCACTACAGTCGAACTTGCACTAACGGCCACAGGTCTCCTCAACAGCCACCTGACCTCTTGTTGACAGTCCATACAGTGACTCTTGTTAAAACCTCTCCACAAAAGACACTTTTTTCTGTCCCTCAGGAGGCCGTTGAGGAGAGATTCAACTGTACTGACTCCACAACATTACATTGCACTATATTAAATTATATTATACTACTACATGAGAAATTTCTGCAATTTGATTGGCTTAGAGTAGTGGTATTTCAGCTTAATTTGAAATACCTACAAGTGAAAATTACAAAACCTTTGCTGGTAGTAGTATAAACAAATAATAGCATGATTTGTACGTGATATTTGGCATAAATACAACTCGTGATATTTCAAAATTGTCTCAAATTTCACTCGCTTAACGGCTCGTGAAATTACGTATAACAATTTCGAAATATCACTCGTGGTTGTCACTACAAATCATGCTATTACGTATACAAACACACACTCGCTACATGGAGTTTTCAGATTCATTCACATTCTAACCAGCCTCTGACTCATAACTTACAACGACAAACTGCAAGTTGAAGTAAAAAAGTTTAAGTGACCCTGGGTAAGCCGAATTACGAGAGCTGCTTACCCAAAATACAGCTGCTTGCCAAAAGGACAAGCTGGAATTCAAGATTTTTCTCAAGCCTTAACTGGTGATTCAAAACATTTCTTACCCCTAGGTCCCGGTTGTCCTACTTCTCCTTTAACTCCATCAAATCCAGGTAGCCCAACCAAACCTCTTTCTCCTGGATTCCCCTTGGAACCTTGCGGTCCATCTCGTCCCCTATCTCCCTTCTGTCCCCTTTGACCGTCTAGTCCTTTTGGTCCTGGTTCACCCGGAGGACCTGGTATTCCCAGAAGGCCTTCCTCACCACGTGGTCCTTGAATCCCTTCTAACCCTTGTTGACCCCTATCTCCTGCAAAAAAGGAAATTTCACAATAACTGAGCGCTTTCTCGCGTGTTGATTGGTCGAGAGCTATGGTCGATAATAGTACAGATCATGGAAACGACTTGATGGTGGTGCAATTTTTGTTCTCTTTTTTTGCGCCCACGATTGTCCGAGAAACCGCACCCGAAATGGACCTCAAAAATTGTCGATGTTATTGTTAAAAAAAAAAAATCTGCAACAATTTTTCATGGTCCATACTCTTATCGATCATAGAAATGAAGTAAAAATAATCAAAACTCTGCAGTGAAATTACTCGCAATGGAAAATTGTTGTCGATTTGTTAAAGGCCTACCCTGCCAGCAGAGGCTACATCCGCTGTGTGAGCTGGCGTGCGAAAACTGGCAGGCTACTTTTCGCACGCCAGCTCACACAGCGAAAATGTATTAAAGGCCGTGAACAAACTATAGTTACATCGTAATTTGAACAGATTGCTACGGTCGCGTTTTACTGGGAAACCTGGCCATTAGAGTTTTGATGATTGGGGATTTTTTGTCCCTGCAAAAGCCAAACAGCCAAACCTGAGGATGTAAAAACACTGTTAGCTAAATTGTGACTGGGAAAATAAAACATTATATCCTTCTATGAAGGGAACTAGTCCTTAAAGGTCAACAATGAAAAACGCTGTATAAGTTAAGAACTGTGTGTCTGCATGAAGGTAACATTTTGGTTCACAACAACTTACCCATATCACCGGGTGGTCCATTAGCTCCAGTCTCTCCTTGCGGTCCAGGATCCCCATCCATTCCATCCAGTCCAGGCATACCAACCTTTCCAGGCTCTCCACGGTCCCCAGGATCACCTGCAGGTAGAGCCACACCCTCTGCTGGTGGAAGACCAGGATCACCTTTGTCTCCTTTAACTCCTCCTGGACCTAAACCAAGGATGGCAATAGTTGTAAGCCACATAAAGTGCCAAACCATTCTCCTGATAGGTACCTTTAATAAAAGACCTGTGACCCAAATTTATCCATTTCATCCACTAAAAACATAATCGCCAAACTGCTGCTGCTGCTGCTGCTGCTGCTGCTGCTGCTGCTACTACTACTACTACTAATAATAATGATCGTTTATTCAACCTTTTTGCAGCATAAACTGAATTACAAGGCGGGTCATTAATTACATACAAATACCTCTGAATTATGACACGTAAATATAACTGTTAATGTTAAGACATATCACATTTCGCTATTTTAAACGTGATTCTGGTATTTGATGGTGCAAAAATATCCAAATCTGTTAGTTCTTGAGGAGGCAGGCACAGAAACAGATTCTCCTGTTCTAAGGGCATACGGTCTTGTGAGCGCAACTCGCGGCACTAAGCTTCGTAGCAGGTCGGAAGAAGAGTAATAGTGTAGTGTAGTGTAGTGTAGTAGTGGAATGAGGGATATAATAAAAGTAGGAACAACATTCCACATGCTTTTCATACAAAGAAGGTCGGATGGTTTATAGCTGCCTTTCAACAAAAGCTCCATCGCGAACACTGGTCTTTTCTAACTCCTCATTATGTGATTTCATAATTTACAAGTTATTTTTTCGCTTATGTTGAAGTTCATAGTGATTACAAAATTAGCCTGCGTGGAAGACGTTCGAAAGGGAAGGGAAAGGGAGTTTAGGCGCGAGACCGCGCGCCCTGAACCCCCTTCACCTTTCCTTACAGACGCCTACCAAGCAGGCTATTACAAAATTGACCAAACTGCCATGAAGCAGTCTCTTTAAATCTTATTAATAATAGGTTGTAATGGGACCATATAATCTCACGGACTGAGGTCTGAGTTACCAAATAACGCCCCCCAAATTAACTTTTGGCTGTTTCTCTCATGGGAGAACTCGCACGCAGCTTCATCTTTTTGTGTAAGGAATGAACGCTGAACGAAAAGATAAGTTAACAGTTTGCAAGACGACACAAAGTGAAGTTTGCCTTTCGCCACAAACTTGATTCTAAATCTCTCCTTTTTGTATCGTAAAATTTGGTATTTTCTATCTTGGAACCCACCAGCCGCTCCTGGCTCCCCGGGGGTAGAATTCCCGGGTGGCCCTGGTAAGCCTTTATCTCCAGTTCCTCCAGGTGAGCCCTTTAAGCCTTTGATTCCAGGATTTCCACTATCACCAGGGTCTCCTCTATCTCCTGGTCTGTCAAAGCCAGGATCACCAATAGCACCTGTAGGAAACAGCAAAACAAAACAAAACATCTTTTATTACAAGCTTTCTGAGGTACTGGCAGACACTCTAAAAGCAGTGTTCTCTGTTAGGGCGCATTTTTCTCTTACTTGGCGTATACACCGTTACGGGGAATTCTATAGTTGACACAATTCGTTATAGCAGTTAAACAATAAAACGCATTAAGTCTTAATCTTGGATCTCTGAGATTGACGCCGTCATTTGCTTTTTGCTAGTTCTTTGGAGAGCCTGGGATTACTTAGTATTTGACATGACAACCGAAAACTTTCTTTGCGCTTAGAATGGTAACAATATGCGAGTCAACAAATCAGAATGTGGGATTTCCAATTTGCGATAGCATACTTTAAGAACGTTACTAAATTTTGTTTATATGGTACTTATGAAGACAATTGCTTTGCTAATAATTTCCATAATTTTAGTGACCTTTGTGTTGATTAACCAGCGATATTGTAAACATAAATTAGATGTTGATCCTCACCAGGGTCAAGAGGGTTATTAAGAACAATTGTACTACCTTTTTCACCAGGCCTCCCAGGGAAACCAACAACACCTTTTGGACCCAAGAGCCCCGGCGGTCCAACATCACCATCAGGGCCAGGAAATCCTTCTATTCCTTTTACGCCTGCAATACCTTCAAAATGAACAAAAACCAAAACTTTTGGGTCAGTTACTTAAAAGACATCTAACTTACAAGGCAGGTTAAATGAAGCCTATGGGGCTGTTTACACAGAGGGAGGGAGATCTTAGAACCAGGAACACACGCTTCGTTGGGTTTACATGCAGAAATTTTGCTCCGCTGTGGTTAACAGTTGAGAAGGAATTAAAGATTAAAGATGACCCCCTGAATGACCCGCCGCCATTTTTGTGTGGTTTATCCCTAGCACTAAGATCTTCCCAGCGGAGCAGTTTACATGGTGGGTGCTACGATCTTCCTACCTCTCAGCTTGGACGATCCTAGCGCTAGGGAAAAGTACAACTTTTTTCATGTAACCTAAATACAGAAAACATTAGCGCTGGATGATCCACCTTCAAGGATCTTCCTCCCTCTGTGTAAATAGCCTCGAAATAAAATTGTAAGGCAAATACCGTAAAATTCCGAAAATAATCCCCGGGCTTATACTTTTCAAAGGCCCTTTTTGAGGGGCTTACTTTTGGAGGGGCTTATGTACGGAGGGAAATTTGCGTTTCAAAATCGATTGGGCTAGCTTGTAGTGGAAAGGAAATTCACCATTTTTACTTTGTTTTACTTTGTAGTCCAGGGCAAATTCCAAGTACAAACCCTCCGGGGGGCTTATATTCGGAGGGGCGATTTAACGGAGGGTTGTTTGCTTTACGATTTGGAGGGGCTTATACATGGAGGCGCTTACTTTCGGAATTTCACGTTATAAAATCAAACCAATCCTCGTAAATGGTATCACCATCCAATAAGGAGTCAAGGGAAAGAATCATGTGCTTTCGTTTTACACTTGATAGCCAGCTTCATGATTTTAAGATGCAATGGCCTTTGCTTCACAGACCCTTCTCTCTTCAAAAGAGCTTTGGGCGCACTGGCACTGGTTTCACTGTATGGCGCATTTACATACTCAATGTTTTGTTCAACTAGTAACAAGATAGATTTTATAGAGATTCAGGATGCAAAGAAAGTCGTTTTCACAGCTTTCCGTCCGGGCAAGCTGAAGCTAACATTTAATAGCCCAAACATCATCTCAACTACAGTAAAAACCCGCGTATAAGAACCTAGAATTTTGGGGTTCAGGCTGAACAGGTTCTTACATTTTGGGGTATTTTTTCCAATAACAGGCTGATTAGGTTCTTAGTGGGTTCTTATTTCTTTGCTAAAGTTATTATAGTGATAGCATTCGGGGAACTGCAATTGTGACTGTACTTGTAACTACAGCAAAGTTTCATGGAATGAATAATATTTTATCGGCAAGACTAAAAAGCAGTACACTACAAAAATTTTCACAATTCAAACCCAGAACTTGAACATCAAATCTGGAGTGTTTTTTTTATATAAGAACCTATTTTTCTTTGTCAGGCTGAATAGGTTCTTTTATATTTGGGTATTAAAATGCAGAATTTCAGCCTGTAGGTTCTTAAATCACTAGGTTCTTATACGCGGGCTTTTACTGTAGTCCCAAATGAGCAGATTGATTTCACAGTTCTTCTGTAATTTGAATTCCTCAAAACACTTCACTTGCCCGTCGAGCAAGTTAATAACAGAATTCACAAGCCCGATAGCAAAATCCACTAGTTCTGGGCTTTTGGACACTACTTTCTTTACACGCTAAGATTTCTTTCAGTTCGTACCTTTTAAAGCTAGGGCTGGATTACAAGAGCAGGTCAGTTATGTCATAACAGGCTCACTTGTGCAAATTGCGAATTCGAGAGAAAACTAGCACAAGTAAAAACTCGTCTAGCGCCTGCTAACAGGAAGTAAGAGTTCACAATAAACAGATTTCGCTTCTTAACGCTCCTACGTTTTTGCTTATGGTAGAACAAAGCTACCAATATCTTGACAGGCAAAACTAAAAACTGGTCTAGTGCCTGCTAACAGGAAGTAAGTGTTTATCATGAACAGAGTTTGCTTCTGCACATTCCTGTACTTTTTTTATGGCAGAACAAAGCTACAAATGATAGAATAACCCGCTGACTACCTGGTTGTCCATTAGCTCCCTGTTCTCCTTGAGGTCCAGGAGACCCTGGGGAACCAGGATCACCGACCTCACCGAGCATACCAGCGGCTCCTTGAGCACCTTGATCTCCTATGTCTCCAACGTTACCATCTAAACCACGCTCTCCTGGTGGGCCAGGATCGCCTGGGTCACCTGGGACACCCTTAGATCCTGGAGTTGCCTTCCCTGTACAAAAAACATACACAGCAAATGTGTTAAACTGCGTTACTTATAAAACCATGCTTTTCACGTTTTGTCTTGACATGGCCTGAGAACATACGCGTATTTCCGGTCGTCCCTTCTCCACACGGGTGGAAGAAAAAAAAAATACCCGATCGCAGCTTACATGGGTGGAGAGAAGTGACGACCGGAAATACGTATGCGTTCGCGGAGTATTTGATGAGACTATAATTATGACGAGTGATTCATTGTGGTGCTACCTAATAATAATATGCAATGTAATTCAACTTTTGAATCTGCAAATAAGTTATACAATGTAATCTCTTAAATAAAAGCTACGAATCAGTACTTTCCCGTGGCGCTGTTTGCTATGCTCTGCAAGGTGTATTTAACTGTTCTCTATTACCGAATTTATTCGATTAACCGCCCTGGGCGTTAATTAAATTTTTGGACCTTGAGAGTCGGCGCTTATTCGAGGCTGGGCGCTTATTAAATTTTCAGCATTTTCAGCAAGTGTAGTATGTTTATTTTGCAACAAAACAATAAATGGTAATAACAAAACTCGAAGATGTAACAAGGCAAGGTTCCTGTAACATACTTTGAAGAAAACTCCGTCTTCGGGGAAGTCTCTTATTGGTATTTTGCAACAAAACAATAAATGGTAATAACAAAACTCGAAGATGTAACAAGGCAAGGTTCCTGTAAAATACTTTGAAGAAAACTCCGTCTTTGGGGAAGTCTCTTATTAGTACTTATTCAATTTTATGGGCTTGGGGTGGGGGTGGTCGCTTATTTGAGTTTGTGTGGGAGTGGGAGGGAGGTGGGGTGGGGTGGGCGCTTATTCGAGGCTGGGCGCTTATCAACTTTTTCCGCCTTTAGGATGGGCGCTTATTCGAGGTGGGCGCTTATTCGAATAACTACGGTAAGTTGTTTGTAACTATAACCCGTTGCCTCCTTGCTAACCAACCCCTTCTCCCACCGTGCCGTGTCTTACTAGCGTCGTTTGCTAATCCCCCTCACTCTCCCTCATATCACGTGCTTTTAATGGCTTCGCTCCAGTTTATCGCACTTTTTGCATAAATAAAGTAAACATTGGCAAGGCAACGTTTCACAAAATGGCACACGCATCGACATTTCGTCCAAGAAAGTTATTTAAATGAAATCTGCCCTTATACAAAGACGTTTTTATGATACATTACCTGGTGGCCCACGTTCACCTTCGTCTCCTTTATCACCTGCAGGTCCTTTGGGTCCCGGAGCTCCAGTGACTCCTCGATCCCCAGTAGAGCCTTGCTGTCCAAGCATCCCTGGCATACCCTCCACACCAATACCCCCTGCAGTTCCGTTTTTACCCTTTGGTCCCGGAATACCACGGTCACCAGTTGGACCTAAGGAAATAACCAATCAGCTTCTTACATCGAACACTGATCACGAGTTAAACAATTGGAATCGCATTTTGACGAATCGTTTTGATAAGATGCACAAAACTGGAACCAGTCCTTTTCTTAACCCTTTAAGTCCCAATAGTGACCAGCATCAATTTTCTCCTAACGATATTCATACAATGTCAAGAGATTAGGTTATGAGAATTAATTAAACGATCACCAAAGAGAAAATGCTTTGATCTTTTCTCAGATTCTCTCAACTCATTCTTGAAAGAAATGTATCGAGATCAGTTTGGAGAATTTGCTTGTGGATATTGGGGCTTAAAGGGTTAAAGGGGTCTGACTAAGGGGAGTAAGAGCGCTATCCATTGCCAGAACTGGCCGACCAGAGCGTCCCCGTCGTAAAGAGAATTTCACTATATCCCGCCCGATTGGTCAAATCCTAAATAGCAGGCACGAAAGACATGGGTCAGTGCTGGGTTGACCAAGATGGAGGTTGAGTTAATTTTTGTTTTGATTGTACCACCAACCTCGATTAGCTATGCTGTGGTTTGTCATTTTTTTGTAACATTGTTCTTTTAAAAACAGAGTGAAGTGTTGTTGCTGTAGATGGTTTTTCACCAAACTCTTCGGAAAAGTCTATTTTATTGTCAAAATGAATAACCCGGCCATGGTCCGGCCAGCCAGTTTTGACTCTTGGAAAGTGCTGGGTACACGCAATAAGTAGGCAGAGAAATTTATTTTGGTTCTAATTTCTTCTTGCTTCGTATGAAATTAGCCAAGCGAAATTTGGCTCCCCGCCCTTAGTGTCCTATTTCCTGTTATGATTACACACCTCTACAGCTCCTGCCAACTGTTGTCCTGACGAAAGATAAAAGTTCTGAAAAATTTTTAGGCTGCAGAATATCATTGGGGTCGGTGACCAAAGTTGCCAGCTGCTCTCTGTCTACACTTCCAATACCGATCGCAATAACCTTGACACCCAAGTCCTTGATTGGTTGTATTGCATCCACCAGAGGTGTCTGATCAGGGACAAGGTCAAATCCAGTTTGGTTTCCGTCAGTAAGAAGCACCATGACCTGAGGAGAGAGAGAATAACTTTGAATGTTTCTGTTACTATTTCACATTCATAGGTAATTCGCCACGTTATAAACGAGTGAAAAGTTGGGTACGATATGCTTGGGATTGCTTAGAGGGACAGCATTAAGGCCAAGAAACATTACACCACAAGTGCTGAGTTCCAAACTGCGTAAAACGTTTCAGAAATGCAACCATTCTTCACTATTACAGAATTCCTTAAGAGCCTAACACATGTCTTCTTTAGTCAGAATAACCTTGAGAGCTTCTTTAACAGGTGGCTTGCTGCTGTGTGCAATGTATTTAACCCTTTCACTGCCAAATGTGGCCAAAAGTTAAATTTGACAAAAAATCCCAAATTTCATTTTGTGAAATTTTGAAAAACAGGTAGCACAATGTGTAAGTACAGGTAGAGAGGTTTCTTTTGAATGGTCACTCCATAGGGTTTCGTCCACAGACTCAAAAGTTAGAGCTACCTTACAAAACTCCATCAAGCACTCTGGCAGTGAACGGATTAATGTCCCTCTAAATAGCCTTTTTGCAGTCATCCATTGTACCACTCGTTCAAGATTTGTTCACCTAAAGGGACTGCGCAACAGGTAGCTTTTAATTTACAATGGGGTAGCTGTTACATGTACTTTTGTACTTCTAAATATGTATTGGGACAGTGTTACCTCTGTTTCAACACCAGAAGATCACTATTGGGTAAATTCTCTGAAAGCCTTGACAACTACAGGGTGTCCCAAAAGTTCCTTCCTCTACTTTATAAGTCTGGAAATTTGTAAAGATGTACAAAAGCCTTACTGTGAAAGTGGCCGAATTTATCATCTTTTCTTGGATCAACGCCCAAAATATTCTTTTTCAGCTGCCTAATCTAAAAAATTATATTGTTTGGGAGTCAAAGTGGTCCCTCCTTACCAGGTGACAAAAAATGCTTAACATGAATCACCTGGGGCTCTACACGCTACATGACTTACTCCACTCGATGCCACAACTGCTACAAAGCGTGGTAAAAAAACAAAGGGCCATGTCAGTTACTGAATTTCTGAATACATGTACTCGATAGAGCAATAAACATCTTTTAGAAATTTCATGTCAAAATAAAGTTTTGATTAAAAGCTTTAGCTCATGAAATTAGACGAACGCACTTTTGGCACACCCTGTATAAATATAACTTTAATACCTTTCTAGAGTCATCTCTCATTCCTCCTTGTGCTGTGAACAATTCTTCTGAGGCAATCTTCAGGGCCAAATCGATCCGTGTTATACCTGCGGTATGGGGTACGTCATCCACTAACTTCTTTATTTCTGTTTTATTAAAGGATCTTGTAAAATTAAGCTGCAAACTAGCTCCCCGGCTGTATTCGATAACACCAACATGCGTCTTCTCTGGTCCAATCTGGAGAAAGTCTATCACTCGTTTGACAAATTGTTTTAAAATATCAAATTCCGGTGGGAGAATACTACCAGAGGCATCCATTAGGAAGGCATAATCCGCACTAAATTGACCACACACTAGAATTGAAAAAAAAGTATAAATAAATAAGAGAAAGAAAGAAAAAAAAAGCCAGTGCTATAGTTTCGCGTTGATTGAAAATTTCCTGCAACATGTGTTGATCAACAAATGTTGCAGCTCCTGCTTCTGTTGAACAACCCCTGTGCAGTATCATTTTATTGTAGCATTGGGCTTGCACTTAAGTTTGGTCTGAAGTCCGTTGCAGAAACGTAATGGATCATTCCACAAGCATCTGATATACAAAAACCCGATTCTGTGAGGCGATTTGAACCCATAATCGACCAAGTACTGGGCAAATGCTCTACTCACCGGGCTAGAGCGACTAATGAGAAGCAAGCCATTTACTAGGTTTAAAAAAGTAACAGGAGCCCTGACAGTAAAAAGAAAAAAACTTACAGATTTCTCCTATCTCCCCCTTTTGTCCCTGTGGTCCAGCTGGTCCTTGAGGTCCGTCTTTTCCAGGGTCACCGGGTGAGCCACGTGATCCTTTAACACCAGGCGTTCCAGCCATACCCTTTTCTCCGGTTGGTCCAGGCTCGCCTTTTTCTCCTTAAAAACAAATACATTTTTAATTTTTTTTCATAATTTACTGCAGAAACTTCATGCAGTGCTGGAGGAAAAATTGAAAAAAACATTTGGTTTACTAATCTGCAATGCTAAGGCCTATCGCACTAACCTAAACCACTCCTATGTTAAACTCTATACCCCACGAGGATTGCCTGAAAAGCTTGGAAAAGTTACCATTTATGGCTACACAGTCTCCAATTGCTATTGACTTTGTGCAAGCTTTTTCTCTACTTGATAAAATAATTCAACAATGTGTACACAGTGTTTATACAGTGGCTTCACCTCCAAGCTAGGTTCTGTACTGTTCTGGTGGAAACACATTGAAGCATACTAGTGATGTTCATGTCCTTAGAATGTCGAGCCACATACGTACGTACCTTTCATGGCCATAGTGGTTAAGCCCATCACGCCCTGTTCTCCAGGTGGCCCTATAATGCTGACACCCATTTCTCCCTTGTCTCCAGGCTCTCCCTTTTGACCTTTAGGGCCTTCAGTGGATCCAGCAGTTCCATTCCCACCAGAAGCTCCTTTGGGCCCTCTTGGTCCAGTTTCTCCCTTACTGCCATTGACACCAGAATTGCCCTTAGCACCAGCCTCGCCCTTTACTCCTGAGATAGAAAATACAATTTGCCGGACACTGAATTACTCTTACACTCCCATGGTATGGATGCCAAAGAAACAGAGCAGACTCAAATGTGAGTGCAAGAGGTAAAAATTGTGTTAAAGTTGGGTTATTTACCATTTAGATGGGAAAACCGCTTGGTTCAAGGACTGGTAAATCTCATTCCAGAATTGTGCTTGCTATTTGCACAAATCAGTTCCTTTTAATGAAAAACAGCTGCGAAGGCCTGAAACTGTTGTCAAAGATGGGATTCAATTCGAATTTTCGTTTGATATATTCCGTCCAGAAAAACATGTCTACTTTTCAGATGTTCATCACTCCCGGATATTTCCTCTGGAACAACACAAAAAGCCGTGCTCTATTGACTTTTCAACCAGATTTTCCAGAAAATTTTTTTGTGAATGGTAAACAGGCTTGGCGTCTTTGAGAACAAGGGAAAAGTCCATAGGAGAGAAAGTTGACCGTATAATGTAGGTGTGGAGGTCAAGAAGAGCTATAATAGGAAACATAACTTAAAAATAATTTCCTGCAGCTACTTTATCAGAAAATGTCATTTGTCACTTTACCTTTGCTCTACAGCAAAGGTATAAACTTTCGCCCTATTTGCCATTGCCATTGTTATCTGAAGTTTTTGAAAATGTCCGGGACATTTCCACACTATATAAGCTTGGTAAAACATAGGCTCTTAACATTATTATCAGAAATTTGCACCTCGCAGTTTCTATGAAAGTATTCAACTGCACCTTACTGCAGACACTACTGACAGCTACTCTGGCCGGAATGATTTAGACTTTTCTTTTACATGAGTAGTCATTACAAAGGAAAATTCCTGTTATTCTCTATTGACTTATTATAAGGTACAGTATTTTTGCCATGATCGAGATCACCATAGAACAATGATGACTTATAAAGAATGTAGTACCACAGTGTTTTTTCTGAACAAATGGTGTTAATTAAAGTGACGCAGGCTCCTGTAAGCACAACCATAATTCTCTTTGCTGCTAGAGGCCTCTTACTGGGACAACATTACTGTTCCACTACCCGAGAGGCCCCCCAGTAGGGAGCTTAGAGTGTACCTTTCTGGCCCTTGAGTCCAGGTTCTCCATCGGTACCATTGGGCCCTGGTACACTGGCCCCTGGTTCTCCTGGTAATCCTACTGCTCCAGCTTCTCCTGGCGGTCCCTCTGGGCCCTCTGGTCCTATGTCACCCTTGTCACCTACAGGGCCTCTCTTACCTTTAATTCCTTGTGCACCTGTGTTACAAGGAAGGGAAAAGATACAATATAGTCAAACCTTGATTTACGGACACCCGCTTAACAGAGCTGTGTCACGAAATTCAGCCAAATTAGGAAATTAAAAAATGCCCGTTAAATTAAGAGAAACAAAAATAACCACTTAAAACTTTAAAGGAAGGTTAAAATATCATAACAGAAACAACAGATGCCTCGGATGGGCAAAACTGGACAAGATTGAAACGGATTGGAATAAGGGTTTTTGAAAACTGTTCAGCCTAACAGTTTTTCAAAGTTGATCCCTGCTGATTGCAACTTCAAAAATAATGCTCAGGAGACATATTTGTTTGTCTCGGATCTCTGATTTTGTCATATTACCTTTAATTTCTTTGCTTACTTTAAGTTCCATAGCAACTGAGGGCAAGTGATTGGCAAAATAAACCAAAATGAACTGGACTGCCGTGACACAGCCCCTTTAATACGGACACTTGCTATGGCCCCCTCAGTGTCCATATAAAGGGGATTTGACTGTCTTTTAAAGAACAAAACTGGACCATTATTTTTGGAATTCGACCGATACAAATACAAACATTAGACATCATATACAAACTAAAACAGCACTAAAGAGAAAAATTCTTTATCTTTTTTTCCCTAATTCTCTTTTCTTTTAAAAGGAATTGTATGAGAATCAGTATGGAGAATTTTCATGTGGATATTGGGCCTTGAAGGATTAAGTCCAGGTTGTGGCTCATCGGACTTACCTATATTACCAACTAATCCACCAACTGGCGGGGGGGGATCCCCTGGTTCTCCCTTTTGACCTGGTGAGCCGCTTACACCTGGATCACCTCTGCTGCCTTTTGTGCCATTATCCCCCTTTTCTCCTTTTGGACCTTCAATAAAACTTGCTTCACCCTTGGATCCTTTGAGTTTTTTCTGATCTACAAAAACAAATTGGCAAACCGCAATAATCAAAAACAAGGTAGCCATTACGACTACTGAGGGATGATTAAGATCTGTCATTACAGAAAACCCAACCAGCCCAGGAAAGATTGGCCACATCACAGGGGACCTGAAAAGACACTGAGGTAACATGTAACAGGGACCTGAAGAAACAGTTTCCGCCTGCCGGTACAGGTATAGCCTGGAAATGGAAATGGAACACATGATATTCGCGGTTACTAATTTATTGGTTGGTTACACGACATAAAAATCTCTCTCACACTAGAGTAAAATTTGTTCTCTAAAGATATATAATACCGCACATACATTGTTTCACTTATCTATCAGAAAAGCTGTCAATATGCCCTATACCGGAATGTTTCAATTAGGTCACGAGATTCTCGCGTTAACTACAACTTGTGTGTCTCACTAATAGAGCTCTTGACAGATTTAATAGCACTAAATGAAAATGCGATAATAATCAAATATTACTGACAACAGTTTCCGACAATAGAAACAAGTTTTCCATGTGTTTGTTTTGGGCAAATATGTTTTATTTCTTCAGTATGGTAGTGGGGTTATAGTTTTACTCGGTAGCCTAGCGGTTTCTCCAGTGTGAAAGCAGTCTACCCGCATTCACCGCTACAGGTGAAACTCTTGTAAATGTATTTGATTCTCTTAGATGGTTGCTCCTCCATACTGGAAGGACATTGCCGAGCCGAGTCAGCAGTGCACCAATACTGGTAACCAGCACCCAAACCCTGAAAACAATGTAACTTAACATCTCATACATTGGAACATTACTTGATCACTTTAACGAAAACAAAGAACATTCAAAATTTGTTACCAACATGAATAATGCGGTATTCCTGAATAGTAAGCTGTCAATTATACAAAATGCTTAAGTTATCATTTCATTCAGCACTGTCTTGTATTTCCTGGGCTAAATAGACAACAAAGATCATGTATACCACTGCTTGAAACCACCTATTGTCGCTGTTTGTGCCATTTTCTTGACAATTATTTCAATTCAAGCTCCACTTTTACCAGAGGTGATGTCTAGTAATAAAACTTTACCATTGCTCAGGAGCCATATTGTGGGTACAGTAGTTTCAAGTAAAACACAATCATCACACATTGTCAAAGTGTAAGGATTTTTAACATTCTAGACAAATTCCCATTAAAAAAACAAAACAAAAAAACAATTTATTACCATGAATCCATGTGGTTGGTAATATTGTCATGAGCAAAACATTATTTCAAACTAATCTCAAATAAGTTAAAATCTTTCAGTAAGTTAAAACACACTGAGATTTCACAAACTAATTAATTTTACCTTCAACGTTTGGCTCATCTCCTTTCTGTCCTTTAACTCCCTTTTCTCCCTCTAATCCTTTTGTTCCATTCGCACCAGTGTCTCCCTTTTGACCCATATTTGGAACGGGTTCAGTGGGTGGTAAATCACCTTTTGCACCCATATCTCCCTTCTGACCAGGCTCACCTTGTTCCCCATCTACTCCAGGAAAGCCATCATCACCCTTTGGAAACAGAATGTACGAGAAAGATGATTATCCAGTCAGTGACACAGGCAGCTCAGAACAAAAAATGCCAGTAGTCCCAATGGGTGTTGAACCTACGACCTTCTGGTTACGAGTCCAGATGCTCTACTGCTAATTTACAGGAAACTCATGGGAGCTAACACCAAAGTTAAACCAAAAAAGCAGTCCCTTTTAGGGGTCAAGAGGTTATTTTAAGTAACTTGGTTTATGCCTACCTTCATTCCAGTGGGACCAATGGCACCTAGTTCTCCAGGAGGCCCATCTTGTCCTCGTGACCCGTTAACTCCAGGATAACCTTTCAGCCCTTTCTTACCAATAGTACCAACATCACCACGGGGACCAGGGGGTTGGAACGGTTCTTCTCTAGGTTTAAGTGGTCTCTCACCTTTTTCTCCAGGTGGCCCTGGTAGCCCTGAATCTCCTTTGGCACCCTTCGAGACGAAAACATTATACTCTTCATTATACTCTGCACTAATATTGGGGAAGTGGCCATAGTGAGTGTATTAAATGAGAACCCGCCTTGACTATAGGTTGAGTGGCTATGTAAGGGTCCAACAAGCCTTATATGAATTTCAAACCTACGAATAAATGTATTTTGTGTGCATGAAGCTCGCTTACAATGTCAGACTACTCCATGAAAGGACATTTAAATCTTCTTCTCAGTTTCTACCTGGGTTAGAATAAGGGATATAGAAATGAGACCTCATCTATTTTATTGTGGGAAGCCAGTGGAGGGTAACCCCATTACAGTCAATCCCGTTGTGAAAATATGACCCCATCCAGTGGTATATCCTCCCATTAGTCTATGGCTAGGAAGTACCCTCCCTGGGGAGTCCATGTGTGCGATCATTTTAGTATCTCATGTGTTTTGGTTGTCTGACTAAGGAAAAAAGAGAGACTGCTCATAATCTACCAATCAGCAACAAATAACAGTTCAATGCCATTTGAATTTACCTTGACGCCTGGTGTACCATCAACTCCAGCTTCTCCTACTTCACCAGTAGGCCCTCGTGAACCTTTAAGTCCATTTGTTCCTGGATCTCCCTGAGTTCCATTTGCACCAGGGCTTCCTCTATCACCCTTAGGGCCCTTTCCACCAGGGGGGCATTGCGGGCACTGATCTTTTTCTCCCCTTTGTCCCTGAGCACCTGGTGGTCCTGGAGGCCCTTGTTCACCAGGTTCACCCTGGCGACCAGGACCTCCAGCTTTTGGCACAAAAGTGGGAGTGGGGCATACACCTTCTGGGCAATTTGGTACCCTGGCTGAAGATCATGAAATGAAAGAGAAGCACAAGGAAGAATGTTATCGTATAAACCTTTTTATTATTCATTCAAAATATTTCCCCGATTCTGATTGGCTAAAAGCACACGTTTAATTCACCTTAACCAGTTACTGATGACCAAATTTGGAAGAATTTTGACTTTAACGAGGAAATGATGTAAAAAATGCAGCGTTTTCGCAGGTTAAGGCACCGTTAACCGAGAAGAGCTGAGGACGAGGTTGAGTTGTTTTGGTTGTGAACTTGAAAAAATGGCAGACATTTCACTCGTTTCAAGAGTAAGAACTAGGTGAAAAAATAGCTAAAAACATGGCAAGAACAGCAAGAAGACAACTCGGAGGGCGACATCTGCTATTTGGAGAATATTTGTGGAGCTGGACAAACCTAAACGTACACTATCGAAGATGAACTGAACATCAATGGATTGATGGAGGTAAGCATGTTTTAGCCATGTTTTTTAACTACGACTTATTTTGAATGAATAATAAAACAGTTATTGAATTCGGCTTTCGTATCATATGAAGAATTATGGAGATCTCAGGGGGTGTTATCCGCCTCGGCCTACGGCCTTGATGGATAACACCCTCCTCGATTTCCATAATTCTTCATAAGATACTCAGCCTCATTCATTAACTGTTAATTAATCCAAGTCAGCCTGATTAGTAATGATTGCTCTGTAACTTTTGTATACATCTGAGTACACAACATAAACTTATGAAAGGTTTGTACCCAGGAGTCATTTGATAGGTAGGTTTTGCATGATCATCAAGGTGCTTTGTAGTCTTGAATATTACTGCTGTTGACAATGATTGACATTTTGACAACCTGTGCGGTAGCCATCTTCAGAGTGAAAGTGATCGAGTTGTATCACATCAGTTGATGGTATTAACCCCTGGTTTTTGAAGTCGCAATGTCACTGAGCTAGGTTTCATGCAGGATTAATAGTCCAAAATAGACGTTAATATTTAACGAAATATTAATATTGAGGTACATGTTAGAGTCTCTCTTACTATGAAGGCTTTAATTTACACAGAATTCATTTCATTCTTCTGTTCTCATCAAATTAAGTAATCTTAGTGAGGTTTCACCAACACAAGCCATTAGCCAAAATCCAGACAGAAGAATCAATCAGTTAAACATGCTACCTTTTTCTCATGGGTTTAAAGCATATTTCAACTGATGAAGGCTTTAACACTTTGTCTAGCCCAATGTCAACAAAGCTCAGAGAAAAAAAAATTTAGTGAACATGGGTAAATAATGATGAAAAGACGATGTTTTACATTTTCACCACAATATTTGGGCACATGCCAAAAATAAATAAAAGAGCAATACATGTCAGAGAACCCAATATCACTTGGACATGAGATATCCTGAAGGTAGCCTGTTCCAAGCATTCAGATAGTGGAGAGCTTTTATTTTTTTGCGCTCCTTTTACTTCGCACCGCTCCCCACTATCTGAACGCCCGGAACAGGTTATCCTGAAGGTATCCATACACTGTATAAAACTAGAAACATTTATGTCATAACCATTGAGCTTCTGGCTGTGCTAGAGTCTTACGGGGCATTTATCCTCACAAGCTTGACAAAACCAATATGCTTTCGGCGAAAATATCAATGGCCTGACATCCAGACTATTAAGATCTCACCAGAGTTCCATGTAGCAATGAGAACATTTACTGTACTCCCTTAGAGAATCTAACTAAACCATGGACAGACTGGATTATCATTGGCTTATATTTTACAGTTTGTCTGCATCATTGTTACCTGCTGGACCTATTCTGCCTGCTGAGCCCTGGACACCCTTGTATCCTTTGTCTCCAGGAGGTCCTTTCATCCCATCTGACCCATTAAGGTACTCTCCAGGCAATCCTCTCTCTCCTATTTCTCCTTTGGGACCCTCTTCTCCTTCAGGACCCACTGGACCCTCCATACCTTCAAAACCTAAAAAGGATGAAGTACAGTAAAAGCCCAGGACTAAGAACCTGGTTTTTAGGTACGTTATGCTAAAATTTGCCAGTAAGTTCCCCGCCGTACAATAACCTGTTAAGTCTCACATTTGAAACAGATTCTTATTAAAATTTTTAAAACCTATTACTTAATTATTTACACTTAAGCAAAAATAATAATAATAATAATAATAATATTTATAATAATAATGACTTAATTTTAGTGTCAATGTATTTAGCATAACACTTAGCTAATTGGGGACGCTTTCCTAAGTACTGGCACTAATCTATTACATGATATTTAAATTAATGATCTTACCAAAACCTATAACTATATACAAACGTACACGACTTAGAATTTACAAAGGTCACCGCAGTTACTATTATTATTTATTATAAGGCTTGAAAGGTCAACACCGCAAATATGATAAGACAACTGCTACACATTTAGGATTCTCTTTGGAGAATTTGCAACGTTGTTCCCAGGTTCTCTCTCCTACCTGTTGAGAGACCCAACAGAGAGGGATTTTCCCTTCAATATAAACACGCCTTTGCAGAACTCAATCCAGTCGTAGATTTTTATTAGTGACTGGTTTCATTGGTTAAGCTGCGACAGCACGAGTTTTTTCTTTCTCCTCTGGTAAAATAATTAACTTGTTTATCTCGTGGCAGTTCTGTTAAGGCGGAAATTTACCATGGATTCAGTTATAGTTGTAGGGTTAGCAAATCTATCTTACTCTTGCCCACACCTTCGATCGTTATGTGAACGAGACAAAAAATTGAGAGACTAAAGGACTCCTCCCTTAGAATTAATTTTGTTCTGGAGCCACGTGACCAGACCCAGCAAGGGCCTCTCTCTCTCTCTCTCTCCGTAGGGACGGGTAGCAGAGAACCCTGGGAATGAGGTCGGAGAAATTGGTGCCTTATCACTCCAACTGCAATTGTAATGGTACAAAGGTTTTACCTAAGCTTGAAAAAACCTTTGATTATTACTTTCACATGGTACTGTATTAATTTTTTTTCTGTTAATACGTAAAACTTAACAAAATGAAATTTGAGATTTTTTTTCAATTTTGATTAGGGACATCTTCAGGAGTAGAAGAAAAATATGTTTATATTGCAACAATAAAAACAATTTATAGTCAGTCAGTTTGCTGAAACACATGTCGATGGTTCACCTATATCTAATCACCTTTGATGATGTAATAAAGTTTTACAAGACACAAATCATATCACGTTTAAGCTTGTGTAGGTGATGCAGACATGATCTTCTTACCGTGTGGACCAGGAGGTCCTTGTTCACCTTGGGAACCAGTAGCACCTTTATCTCCCTTTGAGCCAAAACGAGAAGCACCTTGATCACCCTGAGGTCCTACATCACCGATATCACCCTTCTCGCCTGGTTCACCAGGTTTTCCTGCAGTACCTTTTGGTCCTTTTTTTCCTTTCTCTCCTAATCCTTCAAGCTGCAAAGACACAACAGAAGTGTCTAAAATCTGTACAAGTATGAATTATGAGATACTTATCATTTGCATGCGGAAACCAGAAATTCTGATTGGACAATCAAGACACTCTTGCTACTCCTTATGGAAAATTTCACCACATATGGGCTGCCATTTGAGGCTATAAATTATGTTTTACTCTGTAATGTCTCTTCAGATAATTTGGCCACACATTTTAGTGGGTTCTTCTCCCACATGCACCACAGGTCAAATTTAAAAGGATTGCCACTGGCCATGAGAAAGCAAAAAATTCCCCGAATTTTTAGTGACTTAGCATTATAGGTGACTAATAATAAAAAATAATCCAAGTTTGCATTTGCTTCGGGTTTTTTTATTGAGCATTAATATTCTTGTCCTCCTTTTCAAACTCTTAATGCTTTTCACAGGATTTTGTATGCAAGGAAAGAAAATATCAAAAGTTTACTTTTCCCTGACATTTTTAAGCATATTCCCTGCCTCTTTCCTGACCTGGAAAAACTCTAGTTTTTTCTCTGATTTTTCCCTTACTGGGGCCACCCTGCTTAATCACTGAATGTTTTATGCATGAGATGAACTCATTTAATTATAAACCTGACTGTTTGTATAATGGTAAGCAACCTTAAATTTCAGATATAAGGTGACATGGTGTGAATGCCAGGTTGTCATTAGAATAACAGCACAAGGTAAGCATGATAACTTAATTACACCAAAGGTAAAAGTAGCGACATAAAAATAAACAAACAAAAGCAATTGGTTTTTTAAAGTTAAGTTTCAGTAGGCTATTAATATTATAATATGTAGGTTGAGTATGATCGTCCGGGCTAATGTAGTCCTGAGTAGGACTGTTGTTGTTAACAGTGACTAACATCTTTGAAGTCAAGGTGAGTTGTAGGAGGTCAGTACTGTTGATAATAACATACTTACTCCTTTCTCTCCAACAGGACCACGAGGACCTTTGTTCCCAGTAACACCTGTACCTCCCTAAAGAAATCATTATCAGTTTAAATTATGCTTGCATCTTTTTTCACAGAAGAAAAGGCTGGGTCTTAAATCATAATGCTACTTGCAGGGCTGTCACTAAGGGCCACAGATTTACAAAGGCTATGTTCAGAAGAAACAAAACGAAAAATGGAACCAAGACAAATTTAAAGTGGCTATGCCATTCCACACCATAAGTGATGCGTATACCATGGTTCGTACAACTTCAGAGAAATAAAATTCAAGGACTTTTCAAGAACAAATTATAGTTTTCAAGATCTACGATTTATTCAATAAACTGGAATTCTTTGACCTCCTTTTGAACACCTTACTGGCTAAAACACTTAATGGGGTCATTTACGATTTTTACATCTTAAGCCATGGTTGTCATCATCTCTCACATTATGTTGTACTACTTTCCGCAACAACACTACTTTGCAAAATGACAGCAGTCACTGGGTATGACTTGCAGTCTGAGATACAGAAATAGCATGTGAAATAAAGAAACAGAGATAAAATATTGTTGCTTCTAATATATATACTGACCATATATTTTCATTTCACTCCCTTGAACTTTTTCTGTTTTGTACCTTTCATTTTTCCTATGCTCTAGAATCTTATTTCACAGAAAATGATGTGGCATAAACAAAGTAGTGAATTTCAAGGACTTTTCAAGACCTTATAAAGAAATCAAGTACTTTTCAAGGACCTTATTTGAATTCAAGGACCTTTCAAGACGACGACTAAAATTCAAATACTTTTCAACATTGTACAAACCATGATATACACATGCAACAACTTGACATCTTAGTAACACACCACCACTTATTTCCTGAGGTTTGACTATTGGAACTTTAAGGAGTAAAAAAGTCGACAACCTCACTACCTAGACTAGTGAGTAAAGGTAGCATAAATTTTGTTTACTTGCCTGTGGACCAGGAGGGCCAGTTTCACCCCTGTCACCTTCAGGCCCTGATTCACCCTGCAAAATTGACAGACCCATTGTAAATCCTTTATCTATTATGCTTCCCATTGAACTAAATGCCTCTCAAGCTTGAACCTCTGACTCAATGAAAAATATTAAAACCATCGATGATTGACGATCAAACAATGAACCCTACGCCAGCGTTATTTCCTGGCTTCGAATACAGCTCTCATTTGCTATATTAAGAACTGTACACAGATGCCTCAGAGGTTCTAGATAGGTTTGAGAAAAAAAAAAGAAAACTCCATTTTCCAGAATTTTTTCCAGGCCTGCAAAATGGTTTTGCAAATTTCAAGACTTTTCAAGAATTCAAGTCCTTGTAGAAAATCTGTATATAACATCTTTAAGAAAACAACTGCAATGATTCTTTTCATTTTTTTATGATTTCCAAGCTAAATGTAGCTTGTCTACCACGGCAAATTGTTACAATACCTAATCTGACTATAATTTGATCAAGTTAAATTTTCTAAGATCAATTTGCTGTTAGCTATTAATTATCTTACAGGAGGTCCAGGATTTCCAAGGTCTCCATCTTTTCCAGTGGTCCCCTAAAAGAAAAATGGACAACATATGCTGAGTTTCAACACATAAGTTTTTAGTATGCTCATTGGCCAACAATTGAACATTTTCCATAATCAAGTACAATTGATGATCGGTACAGCAATCTCAGGTAATGTTATGGATTGTGTAGGTTGACCCAATGACTCATAGTGAGTGTTATACAATAAAAGAGCCCAAGTTTCATACAGATTTTTGGATCCAAAATTCAAGACTTTCCCCAGACTTTTTTCCAAAACAATAATTTCTTTTTCCAAACTCAAGGTTATCAAATTCATCTGTAGGTGATCAATAAAGACCTTAAAAACCAAGGAACAAAGATTTTTTGATGATGCACTGCAAAGATACAAGTGAGATTGAGTAAGACTTGACCAAAACGAAAAAGACTTTTTACCAATTTTTCCAGACTTTTTCAAGGTCTGGAAAATTGCTAGGAAAATTTCAAGACTTTTTCACGAATTCACGACTCTGTACTAAACTAATTAATTGGAATGCATTTGTTGTTTTCGACCTTTGTTGATTTGTATGGTCCTAGCTAGTATTTTCCACTCACCATATCACCAGTCACTCCTTTTTCACCAGGGCTTCCTCTATTTCCTCTTGGCCCCTGACTTCCTTGTGGACCATCCTCAGCAGATGCATTACCCTTTGGTCCCTTCTTCCCCATATTGCCCTGGATTGAAGGCAACAACATTATCAACACAACTTACCAGCAACTTGCAAAACTAATAGTCTGATCAAAATGGCACTGTAGTAAGTAGTTTAAAGCAATAAGTGTCGGGATACATTGTCAAGAATGATTACCTATGAAAATGTGCATGTAGACTGTAGTCCTTCAAAAACAACACACTGTTGATTCCTGTCACCTGTTTAGAAGTTGCTTAGGCTACTATGCCGGGGAAGATGTTTCATGGTTAACACTAAGGGGAACAGGTATGGTGCATGGTAGAAGAATTTGTATACCATTAGGCACACTAGATGCACTGGAAACCCAACTGTTATGTACCTCCCAAGGTAAGACCAGAGGCAAATTTTACTGCTATGTCACGTAATTATTGCTTACATTTCGTTCTTGTGGAGCTTGCTAATATGACGGCTAAGAAATTATATACCATTAGGCACACTAGATGCACTGGAAACCCAACTGTTATGTACCTCCCAAGGTAAGACCAGAGGCAAATTTTACTGCTATGTTATGTAATTATTGCTTACATTTCATTCTTGTGGAGCTTGCTAATATGAAGGCTAAGAAATTATATACCGTTAGGCAAACTAGATGCACTGGAAACCCAACTGTTATGTACCTCCCAAGGTAAGACCAGAGGCAAATTTTACTGCTATGTCATGTAATTATTGCTTACATTTCATTCTTGTGGAGCTTGCTAATATGAAGGCTAAGAAATTATATACCATTAGGCACACTAGATGCACTGGAAACCCAACTGTTATGTACCTCCCAAGGTAAGACCAGAGGCAAATTTTACTGCTATGTCATTTAATTATTGCTTACATTTCGTTTTTGTGGAGCTTGCTAATATGAAGGCTAAGAAATTATATACCATTAGGCAGTGAACTCCCTAAATTTTTGGTCAGCAGGTAAGGGACCGTTCATAGGCGGTAAGGCAAAAAAAAGAAATGTGTGCCAGAAGCGCACTTTCCTGGGGGAGGGAGTTAGGGGAGTGGGGGACATGGCTTTGACCTTGCTGTGAAATTTAGGAGCTAAGTTCTCTGAAATGTCATTCCCTCATTTAAGACCTATTTCATGTAAATCAGCCGTTGTTATTTTTAGACAACACTAAAAAACGTTTGATTCCAATAATATTACACTGTCTTCAATGCTCTAGACAGGGCTTCTGATATTTCGCGGAAAAAAAAGCAAACTTTCGCGGGATTTTCAGGGGCAAATTCGCGGAAAAATCGGCCGATTTCGCGGGAAAAAAGCCAAAATTCGCGGCACAATCGGCCGATTTTCGCGGGAGGGAAGTCAAAATTCGCAGAAAAATCGGCCCATTTCGCGGGATTTTAGCGGAAAAAAGTCAATTTTCGAAGGATTTTCAGGGGCAAATTCTTAGGAAAATCGGCCCATTTCACGGGAAGTTTCAGGGGGAAACTTTGCCAAGAAACAATCAGTAAAAAACAGCCGATTTTGCTGGGATTTTTTTGGCAAATTTGGCTAAAATCGATCAATTTTGCGTCGATATGACCAGCGTCAGTGAACGTTTTTGTAGCAGGGATAATCATTTGCTCTTTCAACAACAGTTTGCTCGAGAAATGAGCGAATGTTAAAGCAATTAACATTATGGTTAGTGCCCAGTTTTTCGCAACGTTCATCTAAAAATGCCTGGTAGTTTTGGGACGTTGTTTACTCGTTGCAGTGACGAAGTTTCAAGCTAAATGTGGATGTTTGGGGTGAATAAAACCGGTCTAATAGCCAAGATAAGTATTAAATATGTTTTGCCGATATGTATTTGGAAATATTTCTGGCGGATTTCGCGGTATTTCGCGTTGTTTTGGGAATTTCGCAGGATTTCGCGGAAATACCTGAATTTCGCGGGTCCGCGACCGCGCGAAATATCAGAAGCCCTGTCTAGAGAAGCTGTGTATACTTTAGTACACTTCCATATATTCGTTCATTACCTTGATCGGATCAGATCACAACTTACGTATTTTTTAAAACAACTTCTTTAATTTTAGTAAACCTTCAAGCGGTTGAAAACGGTAAGAAGTGTTGCTTCAGACGGTAAATTTTACCGGTTACCGCCTGATAAGGAGAACACTGATTAGGCACACTAGATGCACTGAAAACTCGACTGTTATGTACCTCCCAGGGTAAGACCAGAGGCAAACTTTACTGTTATGTCATGTAATTATTGCTTACATTTCATTCTTGTGGAGCTTGCTAATGTGAAGGCTACAAAATGTATGAAATTTTTGCATGCCCAATTAATTCCTACAAGTAAGGGTGCTTACCATTTGTCAGAACTGGCTGCCAAGAACAGTCTAGTTGTCAGGAGAATTCCACTATTAATCAGGAATATCCAGCTAGATCACTTTATTCCAAAATGGTATACCGTAGTGATGGATTTTAGCAAAAGTTCCAAGAAAAGACTTGTTCAGCCAGTTCTAACTTTTGGAAAGTGCCTTAATTTTCTTGGAAAGTTGAAAGTTTGTAAATGCAAGTTGATAACTGAAAACAAAATCTTACTGATTTCAAAAACATTCTACCTGAAGCTTTTTAGAAAATGGTTGTAACAGTATTTTAATTTCCCAGGGAATTTATCTCTTTGAGAAAACATGGCTTATGCATGGAAAATGCTGCACCATAAATATTTTCATTGATAACCATATAAACCATTATGACACAGGGTGCAAAGAAAGTCAATGGGTAGCATGTACGAGTCATTTTAACTAGCCTGAAAAATTATTGACCTGCAGGACTGAATACAGTTCTTCTGTAATTTGAATTCCCTTCAAAAATGTCACTTGCCCATTGGTCAAGTTAAGAACAGAGTTCACTATCCTGATAGCCAAAAAATCTACTAGACTCAGGCTACAGTTAAAACTTGCATGTTACTGTTTTTTTAAGCCCCCTCTATAAAAGAACCTGTTTAGTCTACAATTTGCAACAGGCCGTTATTTTCAAAATTCTGTATGCTTGGGCAAAAAGACAGCAAAATTCATGTGGTCAGAACTTCAGTTCTTCTTCTCAAAGTCACTTCTATATAAATTCTAATTTGGGATGCAGATTTTACAAAGTATGTAAGGAATATAAGCTGGATACCACAAAATACCCATTGATAGCTACCATGCTTTTCTTTTCTTTTTTTTTACAAAATAAGAACCTATTTTAGAACCTTAGCCTAAATTTGTCCTAATTATCATTTATGTAAGAACCTGTTCAGTGTAATTATAACTTAAATGCAGGTGCTTACTTGCGGGTTTCTACTGTACCACTGATGTCTATCTTTGCACACTGTGTTGATATGAGTTAGTTTGTATATACTTACCTTTAATCCTTTTTCTCCCTTTGCACCAAGAATTTGTTCCTAAAACACAAGTTGAGAAAGAAGTTAACACAGGAGAGATATAACCGGAGTGGTGACCATCCCCCCTCCCCCCCATAGAGCTTTTTCATATCACGTCACAGGCTGCTGCCATATTGGTGTTCCAAAACAGTTCTGTGGGAGTTGAACTCTTTTCTTTAATGTAAAAAGTTTCTTTTGTTCCAATAAATTTGCACAGATGCTGGCCATACCAGAGTGAAAACGCTCTATTAAGGTATTGTTTGCAAATATGCCATTTCTTAAAGGAGTTCAGCTGTTGCAATATTTTTGAGTAAATGCAGTGACCTTTGGGGTGGCCTTCAGGGGTTTTGTAGGGTTTCAAGGTTCATTGCTTTACATTTGCAGTGTTACCAGCTGATCTTTGCGGATTAAAAGCTTAGCTATTGCGAATCATTGCGGATTCTTGCACCCTTGACTCCTCCCTCCCTTTTTTGCAATTGCTTTCCAGGGTAACTATCTTTTCAGGTAAGTTATTTCCACTGATGTTCAGTGTGACGGTGCCGGTTAGCAAGCGCTCGTTTGGGTGGTTCCTGCATTCCAGGGTTGCCATGGATACCTCCCTGCGGGCTATGGCATCCGGCACCCCGCTAACCTTTAAGGCATCAGTTCCCAAGCTCATCCATTTGTGATGAGTTTAACATTCTGTACACTTCTAAGGAACATTGACTTTTTTAAACAGACTCAAGTTGGTGATTGGTGCAACTGACTAAGAGCGAGTTTTTAACAGTCTGAACAACATGTTAATACTTACTGCAACTGGTCCTATTACTTCAAATGCACCAGGAGTACCTGGTACACCAGGCGATCCCTGAGGGAAAAAACAACAACAATAACAACTACTTAATCAATCAAAAGTATTTCGAGTTAATGTCATGATTCATGTATATCTTATATGGCGGTGCAATATATGATTTTGTTATTAACTAGCCCAACTACAGCATGTTGCTATCGCTCAGTCAATACATCAAGGCCTCGGTCTGAGATTCCCCTGTAATAACCGAATGGATGAGGTTAATAAGTTGTTTATTTTTTTTCTGGCCTTTTCACTATAGACTTGAGCCTGCAATCAATTTAAAACAAAACAACTGGTCAGTGGATAACTTTATGAAAAAACGTCACCTGGATAAATTGTACAATTGAGCCTGCAATACAGTCAGATGACATTGGTCAGCAGATACCTTTTTGAGAGCTATTAATGACCATAACATGGATGTCCAGTATCAAGTTAAACACAGAATGTATAAGCCTTGAACACCAACAGTCTCAGACAAAATTGTTGGGACGTTTTTGTGTGTTCTCCTCCCTTCAATGTTGGTGTACACGATTTGCCGACTGAATCGCAATAAACAACATTGGGAGGGAAAAGGGAAGCACGGGAAGGGAAAAAAAGGCTTTTGCGTTAACTGTCCCAACTATTTTTGTCTGAGACTGTGTCAGAGAGGAATTTGAAGCATTGCAACAGATAACAAGATTAATTTATAGTTCGTACGTATGTGATGGAGTTTAGTGAGCTGTGACGTTCCATGCGGGGTGATTTGCTAAAGATTCTATTTGCAGTGAACTGATGTAATGGACTGCAGTAGTTACTATTTTGGGAATTTACATGTAATAAAAAGAGACCCGCAAGACTGAGAATAAGCAGTTAGTAGACCGATAGTTTTTTTGGAACGATATATTGACAAAAAAGCAAAATGGTTTTTAAGGGCACAATTAATAGCGTGACACGAGCACGTGCGTACTATCTCTGTAACATCCAGGGTTTTCCCATACGGAAAGTCGCTCGAATGTGTCAGATTTCTAGAGGAAGCGTGTGGAGAATCAAAAAAGAAGGCCTTCTCGGTAACAAAGACTGTAAGGAACACATACGAAGGGGAAGACCTGTGAAATTAAGCGCAAGAGATGGGAGGCAGTTGGTGCGAGCCATTCAAAGACTTCGAGAGAAAGAGGGCAATTTTTCGTGTCAAAGAATTATGCAAGAAGCCGGTATTTCTGTCAAGGATGTATCAGTTAGAACAGTGTCCCGCTTTCTAAATTCCCAAGGGTACTATTATCTTCAAGCGCGTAAAAAGGGTGTTCTAACAGTCACAGATATGAAGAAAAGGCTACAGTTTGCGCGACGAATGCGAAAACACTATGGAGCCGACGTCTGGACTAAACGGATAGCTTTCTATCTGGATTGTGCGTCTTATGTGTACAAGAGAAATCCATTGGATCAGGCTTTGGCTCCCAAGGCACGAATATGGCGAAAACGTGGCGAAGGTCTTACAACTGGCTGCTTGGCAAAAGGCAAGAAAGAAGGAACTGGCGGAAGATATGTCAGACTTATAGTAGCTATATCGTATGATAAGGGTATAATTGCTTGTTATCCATACAGGAAAATGACTGGCCGTTTATTTGCCGATTTTATCGATGAATATTTCCCGGGAATGTTTCTGCAGGCAGATAAGGGGGGAGAGAACTTATTTGTACAAGACAATTGTCCATGTCAGAATTCCGTGTTGGCTAAAGCAGCCCTGAGGAGAACCCGTGCAAATTTACTAAAGTTTCCAGCGCGATGTGCTGACGTTCTTTGCCATGAAAATCTTTTCCCTGTGGTTGCTCGTAAACTAGAGAAACAGGCCACTCAACGGCAGATTACGAGGGAGTCGTATAGTGAGTTTGAGGCACGAGTTATTAACACCTTTTATTCCATACCGATAGGGACTATTAATAAGCTTATTTCCTCTATGTCGTCGCGTATTTTACAGGTTATTGCTGTAAAGGGAGGGCGAATAAAATATTGAATGTTACAAATGTATTAAACAAAGTATATTTTCCTTGCTGTACTAACAGTATAGTTCTAACTAAAAGGGGAAACTTCTTATGTGAGGGACAATTAACTAAAGTGTATCACTTGTAAACGCTCTTGACATAATAAATTCTTAAGTAAACACAACAGACATGGTACGCGTGTGCTTCAATATGAATAAATATACCAATAATGTGTTCAAGTTGCTCTACTATCCCAAAAACATCACTTATGTACCATTTTCTTCGAGCCCATGAGAATGTTTTTTTTCCCTTTGAAAGGGTCAAACACAAAGGAAGTCCTCAAGATCATAGCTATACAAAAGAGCAGGTGTTAAATTGCAAAATTTCGAGATGTTGTGTTTACACAGTATTTTGGCTTAACTCCAAATGGTGACATCGGTTGTCAAAGTTATGAGCAAATATGCACGGAATAAAATAGTCATACAACGCAAAAAAACTGCCATAAAAGAGGGAAAATCCATATAACTGATGACTCATCGCAAAAGACGGAAACATCTGCCCTGCTAATGCCAAAAACAGGCCATGCACTTAAGTGTACACGGGTCACCGTACTTTAACTCAATTAACAAAGTAGCACGTTTCTTTTTCAACCGAAAAACTGTGTCACCATGCTCCAAATGTAAATAACTTCTTTTGTGTGTATCAAACAGCGCTGAATAGCGGCATTTTCATTTTTCTGTGAAACACACTTGTCTTTGACTTTTTGATTCAATTGTTTTTACTCAACAAGTCATAGTAAAGGCCCGGTAAAGTACGGTGACCCGTGATGGTGACCCGATAAACATGTAACCATCCCTTCACTATATTTGTGGGAAGATCAGTTTTGCAAAACAGTGGGGGCAGTTAGGGGTAATTCGTTGCTCTTCCTCGGGAATTGGGCTCTGTAGGGCGAAAACCTTCCAACGAACTCTCATCATCTGCGATTCCCTCTCGTCAAGTACTCCGCCGCGCACGAAACTGAGTTCCTCTTTACTGGTACAAAAAATCGGAGTATCACGGGTAAACTCGATGTCCTGAGAAAAGTGCGTTTTCGGAGCAGGAAGATGTACTTTTTGCCCCTCTAATAAAAGTAACAGATCGTGCCACGGTATGATTTGAGAGCACCACCGGAAATCATTTAAAAAGATAACTTCCGCAGTTTCCGCACCTAACCATGCAAATGTGGTAGTAGCTGGGTTTGTGAAAGTTTTAAACACGGTATTCAACGGGTTCAGCAGAAATGTTTTCCCACAATTAGCCGGTCCTTTCAAAAATACGTTTCTGTACTTGCCACGGCCCTGCTGTAAAAGATTTCTCACTGCCTCCGAAAATTCCTCTCGGCTAATACCATTACGCTGCAATACTTGTTCAGCCATCTCTAGCCATTTTCCCTGACAACCATCTACACATGGGCTCTCTAGCTCGCGGTACACAATTTCTACCCGTGATAACTTGCTGCGTGCCAACTCTGACTCTGCATTTTCCATCTCCCAACCTACACTAAGAGCTTCATCAACCGCTTTGGAACCTCTGTTTGCTATAAATTGCGCCAGGTCAGTTTTCCCCTCTCTTTTTTGCTGACTTGCTAACGCCACTAACTCCAAACGCGTTTTAATCCGCCGCTCAACTGCAATTTGCGATACATCAAATATGGACAATGACCTCTTTCGCTTGCCTTTTTTATTACTGGTATCTTCATCACCTTCTGCAAGGCGTCTTTCCCGTAGTGCGCAACTTGCATTTGTCGTTATTGGCGCCCCATCATTTTGCAGATCGGGATGATTCGTGGACTGTACTGATGAACTATCTTCCTTGGTTGTATACCTCCAGGCGCTGTAATAATTGTCATGTCTGTCACTAAAGTTGACTTTGACACCGTACTCCTGGTCAATATAGTTCCTCACACGTAGCCACCGTCTTCGACCGCTCAGTTTCACCGCCATATGATAATGTAAACCGCCATCTGCATGACTTTCCTGACTACATACCCAATGCATCACTGTGGCATTCGACCCGGGAACTGCGTTATCAAATGCGTCTAATATAATATGTGCAAAGGCCTCTCGTGTAGGGACAATCTCTAAGTTAGCCTGACTATAGGTTATGAGGTACACTCGTCTCACATCTCGCGAACTCAAACTCTCAGTGTCTGCGCTGTCCACTTCGCTCACATCAGAAATGCAGTTTGTTTCACACACGCCAGCACTAGAATCGGCCATGTTGACACTACATGATCACTTCAACAATCTGTATATTATAATTCGATCTATTTGTTTACAATTCAGGAACTAGCGTGTATCTGCCAGTCATGAAAATTGTGAAGACATGAGTTCGGCATACCTCAAAAACTTCCTACATTACAAATATTTTCCCCAGAAAATCTCAAAATATGCCTTATAATACCACAGGTAACCCAGGCTCTGTGATAGTACCACAGTACGGTTCCAGTAAAATTACAGTGTTTGTATGGGGTAAAAATATCATCCTAAAATTTCTAGGAAATACTAAATAAAGATCAATGAAACTTACTCTGCATTTAATTGTTGTTGTCCTTATTGCTCCAACGAAGTTTCGTGATAATTTGCAGTAATTTGTTCAAATTCACTTTATCTACAATAATAATATACAAGGTAGGAAACACGAGGTGCCATTTTCGCCGACATGCTCTTATTCAACACAACTTTTTCCACGAAATTCGAACTCCAACGGAAAATAAACATGCCAGGATCGTAGAAATAGGATAGCAGCAGATATAGAAACCAATGACGCTTTCCCAGATAGAGAAACGAATCCCACAGACTTTGACAAACTCGAAGAATATAATCCAAACACACCGAGAATACGCTCGCCGAAGCAGCCGGGCCAGATCAACGCGCGGCCAAGAAAATGAAGCCTGGGCACTGTACAAAAAAATTCCATCCCGGGAGTCCTGGGGTGACCTTTCTAGGGACCGAGACATCATTTGCTCAAGGCCACCCTCCCCTGCTGGAAAAATACTTGATAGAAGGCAATTGTTCTTCCTAGCCAATCACCATTTGCCAGAGCAAACCCCGCACACGCGCCTGAATTTAAATGGCTAAAAAAAAGCAATATAATCAGGAGAATCTGCGGAGTTACAAGGCGTCCCATTTCTTTTACTAAGGAATGCAAATAACAGTAATGACACTAATGAAATAACAACGCGAAATGCTTACAAGGCGGGCTAAAAACAAGGTTGAACAAAAGGTAGATGATGACTGAGATACTATTGCTGTGAACTCTCGAGCGAAACTATCGTAAATAAACGGTGAAGCATACAAACTAATGTCAAAAATTATACAGAAAATTGCGACAGAATATGAATTGCGATAACTGAGACGAATGTGAAAGGCACGTGCACTAGTAAACAAAGAACTAGGGCGATTAACATATTTAGCGATTAATGCGGCAGTAACACGCCGACTTCTTGTCAATACAAGTGAACGCTCTATCGGTTAAATATGTGAATCATCGTGATACACCTCTCTTTGAATTTGGTCCTGTTGTACAAATGCCTCGGTAAGAGCCAAAATTCACTTTTATCTTTTGCTTGTTTTAAGTTTTGTAAATCGTCCTTCGTTGTTCTTTTCTTTGCCCTTATAACCTTGCCCTATTGATGTTTGATAAACTTTCTGAGGACCAGCGCCAGGAGCTGAATATAGTTCGAGAGGAAAATAATCTCTTTATAACAGGCCATAGTGATTGGCTAGGAAGAACAATTGCCTTCTATCAAGTATTTTTCCAGCAGGGGTGGGTGGCCTTGGGCAAATGATGTCTCGGTCCCTAGAAAGGTCACCCCAGGACCCCCGGGATGGAATTTTTTTGTACAGTGCCCAGGTTTCATTTTCTTGGCCGCGCGTTGATCTGGCCCGGCTGCTTCGGCGAGCGTATTCTCGGTGTGTTTGGATTATATTCTTCGAGTTTGTCAAAGTCTGTGGGATTCGTTTCTCTATCTGGGAAAGCGTCATTGGTTTCTATATCTGCTGCTATCCTATTTCTACGATCCTGGCATGTTTATTTTCCGTTGGAGTTCGAATTTCGTGGAAAAAGTTGTGTTGAATAAGAGCATGTCGGCGAAAATGGCACCTCGTGTTTCCTACCTTGTATATTATTATTGTAGATAGAGTGAATTTGAACAAATTACTGCAAATTATCACGAAACTTCGTTGAAGCAATAAAGACAACAACAATTAAATGCAGAGTAAGTTTCATTGATCTTTATTTAGTATTTCCTAGAAATTTTAGGATGATATTTTTACCCCATACAAACACTGTAATTTTACTGGAACCTTACTGTGGTACTATCACAGAGCCTGGGTTACCTGTGATAATACAATAAAGACACTTTATTTCATGGCCTGATTTTGTTCTACCGTGAAATGTCTATTTTCGACTTCGCGAAACAGTCCTACGCATATGTATACATCCCTCATGATTTCCCGCCAGTAGACCCTTTGAGTAGTCACATTCCCAAAATTCCTCTAAAACACAGTCTCAGACAAAATTGTTGGGACATTTTTGTGTGTTCTCCTCCCTTCAATGTTGGTGTACACGATTTGCCGACTGAATCGCAATAAACAACATTGGGAGGGAAAAGGGAAGCACGGGAAGGGAAAAAAAGGCTTTTGCGTTAACTGTCCCAACTATTTTTGTCTGAGACTGTAGCTAGTAATGCCCAGTCATTAAAAAAAAAACAGGCAATCAGAGCATGTGTACTATTGTAGCCATATTATAAATGTAGATAAAAAAGAGTTTGAAGCAATTGTCAGCAAACAACTGGACTGCATGTATTAACCATATGAAATTGGCCATTTTCTTCTCCATCATAACACTGATTTTTAATCTCTTGCTTCCCAAAAATATAAGTTATGAAAAAATCTTTACCTCAGCCCACTTCAGTTATGGATATGGGGGCAGTGTAAAATGAAGACTATGTACTTACCATGGATTTTTGTTTTCAGGATCAGCAAACTATGGGATTATTGTTGTCACGTTCGCCTTTGCATGGTGTAAACAACACATGTAGTGGGCACAGGCCGTACGGATAAGGGCTTTATGAGCAATATAATTTTGCAAATTTTTAAAGACAGGCCACTTGCATGAAAAATGGCTTCATACAAAATAATTATGCACCTATTTAAACCAGTCTGTGAGCTTTATACAAAGCCCGTCACTATTATCAATATTTTTAATGGATTGTGCTAATTTATTATCGATATGTTTAATGAACTCTGCTTTGTAGAGCAGCAAGCGACTCACCATTTCTCCTTTATCTCCCTTTAATGTTTGGTTATCTCCTTTTGCTTGAGGTCCCTATAAAAGAAGTTTAGAGACTTAAGTAAGTGGACAAGTCCTTAACGGAGCTGTGTCACGAAATTCAGCCAAACTGGGAAATTACAAAATCCCGTTAAATTAAGAGAAACATAAAAATAACCGCTTAAAACTTCAAAGGAAGGTTAAAATAACATAACAAAAACAACAGATGCCACGGATGGTCAAAACTGAAGCAGATTGAAACGGATTGAAATTAGGATTTTTGAAAACTGTTCAGCCTAACAGTTTTTTAAAGTTGATCCCTGCTGCTTTCAACTTCAAAAATAATGCTCAGGAGACATATTTGTTTGTCTCAGATCTCTGATTTTGTCATTTACGTATAATTTCTTTGCTTACTTTAAGTTCCATAGCGATTGAGGGCGAGTAATTGGCAAAATTAAACAAAATGAACTGGACTGCTGTGACACAGCCCCTTTAAAAAAAATTGACTGAATGGCATGCAGTACACTGCCTAACTAGAAGTAACCATAAATAAAATAAAAACAAATAATGTTTCAGTCTTGTGGCATTTCAATGCAATTTAAAGGAGATTTAACCAATAGCGTCTTCAGCTTCAGCGTTCTTTTTATAACATGGATTTGAGTGCTTTCCCTCTTTGATCAGATCACTTGGTTTTTTTTTTTTAGAGTTCCAAGTATGTTCAAAACATGACTGAGGATACTTGGTTAAACTTTCCGCTTATTTTTAACCCATTATGTCAATGAATTAACATGACATAGCCCTTTCATCATTTTCAAGAATCTTAATTTCTTAGCTAAAAAAATTAGTAAAAAGCTTTCATTAAAAGATACCTGCTCTCCTTGCGGGCCTTGTATTCCTTGAATACCCTAAAAGATACAGAAAGAGAAAGTTAAATGCTTTAGTACATCAATACTTGCAACTGAAAGGTGACATTGTCAAATGCAAACTTATTCAAAAGCTGATAATTAGGGAGTGCTGTAGATGGAGCACTAAAGAAGTAGCCTCCTATGCAGACATTCTTGGGGCTTTGTCATACATTCTTTCCCCACATTTGAAGACGCTCTGTGGGAGACTAGATCAGCCCTTTAAATGGTCTGATCAAATTCCAAGAAAGGCCTACAGTATCTACCGTTCAAAAGTAAGTTGACAATCACTTCTCGCAAGAATCAAGAATCAAGACATGGTGACCTTTCAACCTCTTACAAAATGTGACTGATGCCAATATTATTTTACTTCATCAGCTTGATTAGGTTATACCAATGATAAACCAAAACTATAACGTCTGCTCCCACAACAATTTTTTCCCATCCAGCAGCTATATATTATGTATATCTATCGGCTGGTTTTTTAAAACAATAATTTCTTGAGAAAGTATAAAGCATTTAGTAAAACAATGGTGGTATCTAGCTATTTTAGAGGTTTGGGGCCTCTGAATAAGGCATAGGCTGGGGTAATGATTTTAGAGGAAATAATAAATCAGTACTTTACACCACATTTTGGACAGCAATTTTATTTCCAGAAAAAAATGTATAAAGAAGCAATGTTTTACCTGTGAGCCTTGCTCCCCTGGAGTTCCCTGAAAAAGTAATAAATGAACATCAACAATTATCGTCAAATAATCCTTCAAAAGCTGTGTGAATGCACATTAGTACATGCAAGCTTACATGCATCTTAAAGTAAAAACATACCAACCTCGATACCTATGCCACCAACTGAACCAACTGGACCCTGATAATAAACAGTATTTTATAAAAAACTCAATTAGCAATAACTTATTTATGTCTCAATATTCCTGCAGTACCCAAAATCATTCCCAACTGAGGACAGTTCTTGGTTTTAACCCTTTAGGTCCCGAGAGTGATCAACATCAATTTTTTCCTAACAATACATCAACAATTAATAATTAAGAGAGAGTTATGAGAATTAATCAAATCAAACTTTGATGGTACATGCATTTGCTGTATTTCTTTTCTAATGCAGAGGGTATATTATGAATTTTGTTACATTAGAATAGTTCTTTAAATTTGGTTTAATATTGTTTTGGCAAAAGAGATTATGAGGGTTTTAAAACCAGCATTACCATTCCCAAGATTATTGTGCTTTTAGTCCTGTTAAGTTATTGGGACTTTCCAGAAACAGTTCCCAGGTACATGTACTGTCACAGTTTTGCTTGCAGGGGACAATGGTATCACTTTTATGAATAAAACTCAAGGGCTCCATAAAGGACTGGTCCCAGTTGTTCAAAAGGTGGATAGCACTATCCACTGGATAAGTCTCTATCCACTGGAGAGCGCAATAGGTTTTCCTAATATTTATCCACTGGATAGTGATTTATCCGGTGGATAGCGCTATCCAGCTTTTGAACAACTGGGGCCTGTAGTACAAGACTGTAGCTGGCAAAACAAAGTTCCATAAAACAAAACCAAACTTGTATCAAAAGAATTTGCTACATCTCACACATAAATAGAGTGGTTTTCGTTTGAGTGTCGTAAAACCAAAACCAAAGTAATTACTCTGGCCAATCACATAGGACACAGACAATACATTGAACCAATCAAAAGTCGAAGTAATTACATGTGGCTGACGCAAAGCACGGGAAAATGCATGTGAGCGCGTCACAATTGGCTTTGGTTTTACTTCTGATTGGATGAAAAGGTGGCGCGAATCTTTTAAGCCAATCGCATCGTGTAGAAAGTGCAAAACCAATTACTTTTCGACACTCAAATGAAAACCGCTCTAAAGGTAAATCTTACCTTGGCTCCCGTTTCTCCTTTAGGTCCCTTCTCACCCTAATAAAAAAATTCAAATTTTTACAGGGGACATCAGTCTGTCATGGGTGATATAATTTTAAATTACAAACACAGCTAGAGGGAGTGGGACACCAGGGCTGCAAGTTATTTCCTGGCTGGCGCCAGTCAAATTGTCTGGTCAAACCTATTTATGCTCGGACATATCTCATTTTTGGCTGGACAAACATCAATTACGTCTTCTCGTCATATCTTAATAATAAAAACTTGAAGCTCTAAATTTTTTCCTTACCAGCGTAAACGACTGGACAAATTGTTCGGCCATCCAAGGATTTGACCGGACAAAACCTATTTTTGACTGGACATTGTCCATTGACCGGCTGTTATTTGCAGCCCTGGGCCACAGGCAGTCTTGCACCATAGCTCATAGAATGGTACACTTATACCGATTACTTGATACCAGTAATACTTTGACATAAAATTTTACATTAATCATCTCATCGAGTTTCCAAAGACCTATCATGTACTAGCTTGTGCTAGGAAAAGTACCATTATGTTAGGTACAAAATCAGGATAACCTATTGTAGCTGCGAGCTCAGTTGCTTATTTGCATAGCTGGCTTAAACTAGCAACACCTTGCTGGTGTTTAGTAGTCTGAGTGCTTTCCCTCCCTCCCTTCACTGGGTCTCTAACTTGAATCTTTTATGTACAATTGCTTTGAGTGTGACAATTTACACTGCATGGACAGCCTAATTTTTTTGTAACGAATGGCTGATCAGTGTTCCTTGTTACATCTTTTTTTTTTCAAGTCATTTTGTTCGTTACTTTGCTTGGAGTATAATTAAAAAAAATTATTAGTTTCTTATTCAATGCATGTTTGAAAATGTAGTTAATTATTAATTAAAGGCTGTCTCTGTCCCAAGGCTTGCCTACAGTCATGTTTTGTAGTTTAAACTAGGTTAAAAGTTATTACAGTCCAATCTCATATGTTTATCAACGTGATACATCTAAAGGTAAGTTACTTGTCCCAGCAGACAGAAATGTCAGTAAATCACTGTAAATAGGACTCAATCTGTTAAGAACAGACAATTTGCAGGGCAGCTAAAAGTGCGTCCATTACAGAAAAAAGTTTCATGACAGATTGTAGACTAAAAATGCATCCTTTTTCGACGCAATTAATACTGTCATTATCTATATTCATTTAAGACAGGCAAAAATTTGTAAGTTACCCGCGCCCCTTTTGTGGCATTGACTGGTCCATCATATGGTTCACCCTGCAAAATAACATGACATTGACTGATTAACAACTAATATAAAGTGACATAGAGGTAGCAAATCCACACTGCTGTTCTCCCTTTACCATTATGGATTGAATTGGAATTTGGAAGTGTCAGTGTGTGAGATGTAAGAGAGGGGAAACTAGTCTGAACTTGGAGACAAAAACCCCTTGGAGTGTGGTTAAGAACCAACAACGAACTCTAACAACATGTATAGCATTGCCTTTCAGGATTTGAAATCAAGCCACATTGGTGGGAGAATGAATGAACGAATGAAAACTTCACTTGAGCGTTGAAGTCATTTTTGAAATTTGCCAAATTAATAAGCGAATTAAACAATAACTTTTGAAACAAATGATCAGTATTCAAATGTATATATTTAAGTTCATTTGTTTCACAACAATTCAGATTACAATACATTATTTCAGTCAACATTCATAAGAGAAACAATCTGTGAGAGAAGAAAAATGGGGGAGCTTGGCACACTAAGCAGGCAGATACTTGAACTGATTGGGTAACAGTGTGCTCTTTGAAATATTAAAAGACAAAGATGATTACCTAGATGCAACCATGATAACACAAGAAATAAAATCGCGAAATCCTAAACCTTAGCTTCTTTCACAGGTTGCACTAAACAGATTTGTCTTTTTTGCTTTTGACTTTATAACACATATTTCTTCTTTTCTTTTTCTTTGCTTTTTACTTATTATCTGTAATTTATCTGATTTGTAATAGAATTAATTTGGCACGCCTCGACTAGCGTTTTTAGCTAACTGCATGCCAAGAAATTGTACAGGCAATATTATGATAATAAGTGTCTTGTCTTGTCTTGATTATGGAGGAACCAAATCCTTTGCAGGCTAATTAATACCTTAATTCCTTTTATTCCCCTATCTCCAGGATCTCCGGCTGTCCCAAGGGTACCATTAGTTCCATCAGGTCCAGGCTCTCCCTTTTAAGACAGAAGCACAACAACAAATTAATTTTTTCATAATGTTTTGATAATTTACTGTAGCCCATGGCTGATTACAGTGTATTTGAATATACATATAGAATTCATTAGACATTACTGATGATTTGATGTACTTCGAATAACATTAATTGTAGGAGGAAGCAGATCGTGTGAGAGTGGATGGCTTCCATGCACATGGCAGCACTGTCATCATGATTGTTCACAATCTGAGTGCCAGAATTCACTATTTTGAAATTGTCCATAATACGTGTACATTGTTTTCAATGGCTACTGGGACTTCCAACGTACTGTCCCATGAGTAATTGAAAACGATACATGTAAAAAATTTTTTTCGGGGGGGGGGGGGGTGGAGGGGGGGTGGAGGAGGTTGTGAAGGGGCAAACAAAGTGAATTATTGGCAATTTGAAAATAGCAAATATCTGCATAAGGCAATTTGTGGTTGTAATTTTTCAGTTTGTGGTACTTACAGTTTCTCCATCACATCCACAAAGACCCATCATGCCTTTAGGTCCCTGAATACCTGGAACACCCTGAAAAGATCATACACAAAAACCATTAAGAAAGAAAACCCAGTGAATTACCTACCAAAATTATGTTAACCATGTCATCAAAAGAATAAGAGAAATTAACCCTTTAAGCCCCAATATCCACAAGCAAATTCTCCAAACTGATCTCTATACATTTCTTTAAAGAATAAAGTGAGAGAGTTTGATAAAAGATAAAAGCATTTTCTCTTTGGTGATCATTTAATTAATTCTCATAACCTAATCTCTTGACATTGTATGGATATTGTTAGGAGAAAATTGATGTTGGTCACTATTGGGACTTAAAGGGTTAAGGGCTAAAATGTGTATAAAGCAGTGGAAATTTGTATAACAATGATACTTACTGGTATTCCATGAAGTCCAGGAAATCCAGGAAGACCACGCCTACCCTAAAAAAATACAACAAACAAATGAACTGCAAAAAACCCGATGAATGCTTTAAGACAAGCAACAATAAACGAAAAGTTGGCAGTAACATTAAGGTGCTTTTAATCAAACTTTCTATCAGAATTATTTAAAGCTTGTAAAACATGCAACTTGCAATATTCTGGTGCTGTTGGCTGTTTGCAGAAATAGCTTATGGACAGTTTAAGGAGAACGAGGATCTGTTTTGTGAGAGTTCTAGGGTAAGGAATTGCATGGGGGCATAAATTTTAAAACACAAAGACTGTGTGTGACCGGGGTATTTACTCACACTAACTTTTCTCTCATGGACTAGTACATATTATGTGCAAAAAACCATGTAAATTTCCATTGAAGTCATGTCTTTAACTGCAAGCCTGCTAATAATTAACCCATTCTTCTACTTGATTTATATATTTTAAATCTTAGACTACTCTTTCCAAAATGGGAAGCAGTGATTGAAAAGCGGATCACGTTTTTTTTAAAATAAAGGTTGCTGCACTGTTCATCATAATAAGGCTTTAGATGAGACTAAATGTCTACCATACCAGCTCTCCTTTTTCTCCGACGTCACCAGCCACTCCAGCTTCTCCCTAAAAATAAGGAAAGAAGTTTTAAGATACAGTTTTTCATACATTATTTCTTGAATAAGAGCCCACTCATTTTCAAGCAATTGGAGGACATTAACAACAAAGAGTACCTTCAGAACTAGTGGTCTGTGGTCGGTCTGTAAGTGCATGCCCATGCCAGCAGTTTTCAACTTTGTTCACATACTTATTATTAGCATGTTAGCACTTTTCTTTGCACAGCATTTTTTGCCTCAAAGTTTCATTCAGCCATTTTCCCCTCCCTTCCTCTTACCTTTGTTTTCTCTCCCCTGATGTTTTTCAGTGTGAAAGGTTCCTGTTTTTTCTTTTTGCAGGGGCTCATGGCTGGGGTGGATAGTCCAGACACTCAACATCCATATCATTATCAATAAATATAACCCACAATGTACTGTTTACATAGATATTTAAGACTCATACCTTGCTTCCTTTCATGCCTCTAAATCCATCCAATCCTCTAATGCCCTTTGAAAAAAAAAACCAGCAGTTAGCATATGTACAAACAATAAATAACTAGAAATATTTTTATTGCAACAACTCCCAAAGCTGTGATGGGACAGCAATATGGAGAAATTCAAACGAGCCAACAGGTAAAAAAAAAGGAAATGGTAAAAAAATAACAAACAAACAAATTAACAAATGGCCAAAAAAGTGAAAAAACTTTCTTGACTGGAACCCTGAACCATGGACCTACCATGTACAAGGTCATCTCCTGGACGACTGCATCACCTTACCAAGTGTTAATCACAAGAGTTAAATTATTATCTCTAAAGTTTCCGCCCATGAAATTCTGCCAGTAGACACTGTTTGAATCTGGTGGAGCTGTGTTCATCAAGAATTCAAAGATATATAATTTCGAGGAAAATAAGCAGGGTTTTGATGGTAAAAGACGTACTATAACTCATTTTGCCGCACTTGAAGAACAATACAGTGGACAAAGCAATATTAAGTGTCCAGCAAAACCATTGAGATTGTCTCTTGCTGACAGCGTTGTACAGTTTACAGTTCCCTGCATTTGCACGAGGGAATCGGTTGCGATTCACAAACAGTAAAAATTTTTTTTCATGCAGAGAGGATGAATAACCTACTGCACCCAGTGGAAGTCAGGTTGCTTGGAAACCTTAATGCAACTCAACGTCATGCCCAATCAATGACATCACTGCGACAACAACAATTGGTACAAACTTTAGAATTTGAAAGAAGGAGAATTCTTATACCAGAAAGTTCAGAAAAAATTTCAAGCTCCAGGTGAGAATAGTCCATTTTTGAGTTCGCTATGACCGCTGAATTAAAGAGGTGAAGACGCATTTTTGACAGCCTTAGCCTCAATCTGAAGTAATATATTCACAAATTCCAATGAGAAAAAGACCTGTTTATTACTCTGTCTGTTGTGTATATTCAAATTTCAAGCACTTACTTGCCATAATTTCTGAATATTTTTCTTTATGTCGAGGCTAACCCTGTATGAATGTGTCGTTAATGTTTATATTCAGCAGTAAGTTTTAATTCAAAACTGGACTATTGAACTCACAAACCTCCAAGTTCTAGTTCAGACGTTGCTAAAGGCTCTATTGCGAGCAGGGACAATATTTAAAATTATTATAATTACACCAGTTACAGAGCCCAATTCATAAGAGTTTGACAGCTGAAAGTCAAAAAGCCAAAAGATGCTTAAAATATATAACAAACCTCTGGCCCCTGGGGTCCTTGGGCACCAACTTGACCCGGTCTTCCCTAAAAAGAAAAATAAAATAGCTTTGAAATCATGTACCAATCCTGTGCAGCAGTACAAAAGCCACAAAATCAGTAACATTTTGTCGACAATGAAAAAATTACTATCAAAATGTAATGTTACCTTTATTCACCCACAAAAAAAATTCAAACAAAATCTGACTGCATGCTTACATGGCTGAAAGTGCAGGCATATAATTGTATTTTATTATACATTGTTATTATTATTCAGATTATTGGCCAACAGACTACAGTTATTTCTGGCAATCAGTGTATACAGATTATTCAGTTATTGATAAAACAGTATTACTATAAGAAGATTGAAATTCAAGTTGGTCCAGCCTTAAAGGGTTAATATGTCACAGAACATTAACTCACGCGTGAACCTTTCTGCCCAGGTTTACAGTTGCATTCCTCATTATTTTGGTCCTGAAACACAATCAAATAAATACATTTAACATTTTTCATTAAACTGGGGGAAAAGTTGGCATCCAGCCTTTATGAAGCTGCAATAAACTATTGAGGACAGTAATGATGCAAGTGACACCTGCCAAGTGACTGTTTGGGTTCTTAAATTCTTTTTGCTGTAACCTATAACACTTCACCAGGATTCTTGAAGTTAAATTCTTCACTTTTTTGACTTACAAGCAACATTTTGGCTTGAAAAGCCAGTTGTCTATCAGGCTAACCCAGCCACTTCCACAAAGGTCATTAATCAAAATACAACACAGACATCTTAAATTTCATTTGTAAAATGTTAAAAAGTGAAATAAAACCTCACAAAAGGACATCAACTAAATGGCCACTGATCTAGGTTGTCATCCAAAAGTGTTATGTAAAAGTAATGAAATGCATTTTCAAGGCCTGATAATTGATGCTGGGGAGCAGATTGGTTACCCAAGCTTATTCATTAAGATCACTGGAGGACCATTTTATTACAGTCGGTACAAACTTGATAACTCGAATTCATGCATGTTAAACTGTCCTGCCATACACTACCTTGCTGTGGGCACGTTTACAAATGGGGAAGGAGACACAAAACGTTTGTTGATAAGTTAAGAATAAATTGACAGTTAACTGACGATCAGAATAAACCCAAAGCACCAAGCTTTTCCTGACTGTCAAGTGTTGAATCTATGTCAAGTAATTCTCATAAAAGAAGAGTTTAGAAATGTGATTTGACATTTTTCTTTTTTTTTTACTGAGCAAGATGATCCATTTACCTGACATGTACAGTGCCTCCTTAAAAAAAAAAACTGTTAACCTACAGTGGCTTACAAATCTGCGTAACCTTTGCGACATTTTACTGAAACTCCCAAGCTTGAAAAAAAAATAAAAAAAACAAACCCTTTGCTTCACGTATTGAGAAGGTGAGCTTTTTCCCAAGTAAGGAAAAGTAAGGTTTGCCATGGGGTTGTCCACAACAACTTATTAGGGACCTAAAGCAAGGACGACTATGACAGCAGTGAAATCGTCGCCAAAAAAATGAATTTGCATTCTTTCAAACTTAATTGCGTCTATTTGGACCCGATAAATATGTCAAATGCAGACCACTTTTCCTGGAGTTGAATTCTTAAGGATTTTATTCAGGTTCATGAAGAGGAAGGAAGATTTGTTGTCGTATGTCCACGTCCTCCATAAAACGTCAAATTAGGTGGTTTCACGTCGTAGTCAAGCCATGGATGTCAAAGAAATGCACTAAAAAGCGTGAGAGCTGTTGTTTTGATCATTAAACCTATTGTTTTTTTGAAGTCATTGTTGTGGTCTTTGTCAAAGTTCTTTAAGCTCCCTGTTGTGTTTGCAGATGTGTTTTTGATTCTGCAGCTTTGATCCAACCTTATGTTCTTGGTCCCCCATATCTTTTAAATGCCCCAGTTTCAAGGAATTTCAACACTAATGGGGCCTCACTGATTTTAATAATTTGTTGTGTATTCAGAAAACATTTAACTGCAAGGGCTGTCTGCAAAGAGATGTTTGGTTGTGGCATTAAATATGTATATGACCATAAAATAGGTTTGGCCACATTCAGATGACCTCCACACCTGAAGAAGTTGAACTTCTTAAACTGGCAATTTTAAAACTTTCATATTAGGTGAAGAGTCAAGAACAAAAAGTCCTTCACTGGAAAAATTCAGGTGACACAGGAATTGAAATGACAGTGCTGTTTGTTACCCTGCACAAGTGCTTTATGAACTCTCAAGTAGATATTGATGACAAACTGAAGTGTGACGATTAAAATAAATGAGTATTATTAAACTAAACTGCAAGGCCTGTTTAATACTGTGCAACAGAAAAACTGATTTCAGCAATCATAGTTCAGAAATTTTCTGGGATGTAAAATGTTAAATTACCCACAAGAATCACTGAAGAGTTCAGATGGAGACTATTCAAATTCCATTCAAGCCACAAATGTTTCAAAACAAATGTACATCTCTGAATTTACATTTACTCACGAAAAAAGAAAAATTTATCCCGGCAAAATAAATTACCCGCAAGAATCAATGAAGAGTTCAAATAGGAACTATTCAAATTCCATTCAAGCCACAAATGTTTCAAAACAAATTTATATCTCTGAATTTACATTTACTCACGAAAGACGGAAAATTTGTGCTGGCAAATCAAAATAGTGCTCTGTTTATCTGAATGACACCAAAACTCCAAAATAAAACACAGAGCTAAACCGGCGATTGACTTCGACAACGCGCAAATCTCATTCGCGTCGCTCACGCGCGTAAAAAACGCGAGTGCGAGGAAGGGAACACGCGGAACACCCCACGTTGAAGAAACGTGAAATTCTTACAGACTTGGAAATGGCCCAGCACAATTGTAAAGGCGAGTTTGGAAGAAAAACTTACCTGTGAATTCGCTCCTGTGTAAATAAGAAGAAGGAGCAGGAATAAGAAGGCCGCCCTGTAAGGAAAAATGCAACGAGAATGGAAAACGTGAGACAATCCGCTCGGAAAACCCGGGTAAAACACTTCGCAGTATTAAAATTTTGAATTTCGCAAAACGTAGGATATGTTTGCAAAAACCTACCCTCGCCTCATGGTAAGCAACTCTCAGATAAACTCAAACAAGAGGCTAAAGCATACAGATTTGAACCGCCGTCCACCAGAGAAACGCTTCGCGGCCTAACGCGTACAAAGGCTTGTTATCTGAGCCGCCGCTGCAGCCAGTTGTAATATCAAAGGAAGTGGGAAAATTGACTGTGATGCAATCCGATCCCGTCAGAAGGCGAGCCCGACAGATGACAGGCCTATTTGTGACCTCAAATTTTTGGGGATTGTCTGCTTAGGCGGAGTGCGATGAAGAGGAAATAACGAAATTGATGCTTGTCTAGCTAATCACACCTCAATAACATACATAGTTTAACCCACCTTGGCGTCAATCGATTGCCCCATTTCGCGGGAAATGTATCAACGACATGTTTACTTTAACTACGCTTAACTTTTATAAGCCTTTCTGGGAAATATTAAAAATTTTAAAAAGACACCACCTCTGAAACGAACTGCGAACGATAACAGCTTTTTCTGGTCACGCTAACTGATCATGTCCATGCTCGAAGAAGACTTTGGAAACATCTTTTTTGCCGTGAAAAGTCACACGGGAGGAAAGAGCCAGAGGATTCGGTAGCTCTAATTCGAACTTTTGTTGACTGATTTAAAAATTAGACACCATTTATTCGTTAATAGTATAGTATGAAATGGTAATAAACTGTTTACGTGAAAAATGTTCTAAACCGCATGACAATTCGGGAGAAGGAGTGATCCAACTTCAAAACATGGATGAAAGGAACATTGTTGTCGACATGCGTTTCAAGAACATCTTATTGACGAAATAGCATCGGCAAGAAATAGAATCGAAACGATAAATTATTTCACGCTTCAGTTACAGCTAATTTATCGGGCTCAAGCATCTTATCGTACGTGTCATCTTGCAACTGTAATTCAGTAAATCATTGAGAAAAATGAATGTTGTAGAGTAGAAATCACTTTGAAAATATCACACATTGTTTTAAAACTGATACGTAGAACCGGAAAGTCTCAAACAAAGCCGAAGACCACTATTTCACAAGAATCGCGAAAACAAATAAATTCAAAGTTCCAAAAACAATTTGTATTTTTTCCAGAAAATCATTTGGGTTTTCTCAAGACCACACGCAGGAAATGAATGACGCGTTCGGTAAACAAGCATGTATTGGTCAGTTTTGTTTGAAACTGATCAGGAGGGTGTATGGAGCATTAAAGAAAACGTACTAAATTCTTGCCCTAACTTAGAAAGTGTCTAATTTCCCTGCAAAAAAGAAGAGAATCGAAAATACAGGCAGACAGACCGTCAAAGAGAAAAAATGCTTCGAGAGGCAAGCTTGTTTTTACAACCGTGCTTTCCTCGATTAACTTAATTCCTTCCTCACTACAGAGATGAGACAAGAGGACAAATTCAACTTTTAATAATGTTTTAAAACATTTCCTATACGCTCAGTGTATTGAGACATCGGTCCCATCCCAACTTCAGAATTGTGGACGAAATCCTATGGTGTGACCGCCGTCCAAATGAAACATCTTTTCGATAGCACTACTCTCTCATATTGGTCTTTGTTCTAAAGCTATTTGGCAACCAAAAACTGCGATTATTAAATTTGAATTTAAATAATTGGCACTTTTGGGACTAATAAAAGCGATTAAATGAAAAATAACGAGGATTAACGAGTTATCTGTTCAGGTCAGTCGTAAATCAATGTAGTCATGCTAAATTCGTGTCTGCAGTTTTTGGCAAATTTCGCGTGCCGAAAACCCAACGTGCATCCAGATAAAAATGATTTTTGGAAACATCATTACAAACGCTTTGCTTTCCGATAACGCCTTCTCTGTCTCACTATACAGCAGTTTGTCGACAACAAATAAGAAAGTTTTCGTCGGGGGGTCTTCCTTTCCAAAGACTTTTGGTGGTGTGTTTTTTTAAGGTCTTGAAGGACGTTCGTCGGGTCAAGAGACCATGCATAATTGATCCCAAATCTCAATCAGCCCTTGGTCGAAAATCTGCAGAAAGAATTACAGCTCAGTGATAATTCGCCGCTTATTCGCTGGGCGCGGTCTGTTTATCCTGTCTGGATGAAATTCGGGAGATCACCGGACAGGAATGTCAAACATTTGCGGTTAGGATACTTGGAGTGAACAGTTCCGGTATGTTCAAATATTTAGTTCCCGCTAGAAGTAGCAAGTTTGAAGGCAATTCAGAAACCTGAGGGCCATAACCCACACAATCACTTCCTTATGTTGATAAAAAAAGGAAACAGTGACTGAAAACACAAGATAAATTAGGAACCATTCATTTGAAGCCCTTTTTCAAGTAAATTTGGAGTGGTTGTTCACCTTCAAGTCTGAAAATAGCCCACACCTGCAAGCTAAAAAAAATTCATCACGATTCATTCCCAAATTAAAGCCTCTTGAGAATGAATTCATGATATGTGCTCAACTCCTGGATCAAACACAATCAAATGCTCGGGCTGGGAACACGCCTTCAGAAAATTCTTCGAAATTTCCGATGAATTATTAGATTAATTTTATGGTTTTAAACGGACTCGGCAGCTCGGGCGGGACAGATGACTATTGTTCTCTAGTGCCTGGAAAGCGAAACCCTCCCCCATTCAATCAAAGCTGACACGTCGGGAATGCCGCGATCTGACGTATGAAACATGAAACTCTGTCACCTCTGGCACGTGAAACAAAAGCCGCTTTCTCAATCGCAGCATTTTGGTCTGCTAGCCACATTCACTGATCATCGAGCGAGAAATCTCTCTTGGCACACAAATAATTTCGTCGGCTGGCATAGCATGATCAGATAGACAGTGACTAAACACACTGGTATCTCTTTCTGGATTTATTTATTAGCCATGTGGTACGTTGAAGCTACACCAATTGGGATCACGTTTTCTCGGTGGTGTTTTTCTGAGTCTTCCAGGGGAGATCTCAAGAAAGCGAGCCGCCGCGCGCGATCATGCATCCACTCAAGTTTTCTCTTGGTTTGTTACTACCTCTTAGGTTTCCAGTGCGTGTTGTCGCTTTTGTCGTTGTTTTTGGATGGACGTTGCTGCCTTGTCCTGTTACAGACGCTACGGTAAGTTTAATCAGTAGTCTAACTGAGCTCCAGTTTGGTCCCATTCATAGACGAGGAATAATTGAGTACCCATGATAAACTTACAAACGAAAAATGATCACCTCGGGGAAACCTTAAAACTTTCATTTATTCGCTTCTATAGTTTAAAGGCTGCAATGTAAGAGTTGGTCTGCATATGCATAAGTTAGAGACCAGTTTAGTACTTACTATATTAAAACTTGACTATCAAAACAACTAGCGCTTTAGCCTAAAGTGCTTTATATTGGAACTGTTACAATTTACTGGAAAACGGTTCACGTCTCGAAAAAGTGAAAACAAGGGGAATTTATTGCCGGATAAATCATTCAGTCTTTCGCTCGTTTTTCGGTTGCGGATTTACACGCGTGGTCTGCCGGCATCTCGCACGGGTACACCCTCGCACACGACGCTCGGGTGTAGAGAGATATCACCAAATTAACCTTTAACCCTCGAGAACTTTTAAGTCGATTTTTCGTGTCTCGTACGATGGAATAAATTACAGAAAAAAAATCACGGAAAAATGCGACGGGAAAGCGCTAATCGAAACACCTCTTCTTTGGTTTCAGTAAGCGTTTTCGTATAAACAGCTTTCATAGATTCACGACTAATTCTTGATTCATGGCGGGGTTGAAAAGAACATACCTCCTTCAGTTGTAAAGAAGAAAAAAATGCCGACACAACACCTTTGTTAGTTTAAATCAAAGTTCCTCCGATTATTTGCTTTGTTCCAAGTGATATTCGCGGGAGGTTAAGAAAAGTCGCGATAACACGCGCGGGTTCACTTCTCTCCGGGTGCGCGAATTTTAAGGCGTCGAAAGACAAGCAGGAGTGTTTATGACGATAAACGAGAAGAAAAGCAAGGCTGATTTAACATTGAAGGAACTTGATATAATTGCACTCTACCGTTCATTAACAGTTCTGCAGTTGGGAATCAATGCTTAATAATTATACTCAGTAAGATCTCTGGACCGACCTGCCAAAAACATGGCGACAGTTTTCTGCAAAGGTGAGGGACAAATCCCACACTGTTGATCTTGATTTGAGTAAAAAAAATACGGCGAAAAAACAACAATATTTTGCGTGTTGTGTAATTTTAGAACCCTTAAGATCATTTAAGGCTTCGCGGGTATTCGCGGGAACTGCCCTTAAAACGCGGCTTTCTTTTAAGTAGGGATCAATTGTTTCTCTGCGGTTTACCACAAAATTTTGGAAAGGCTGTTTAAATGTTTCATACTAATGGGAAAGAAAGACAAAATCAATGCAACATTTAAAATTTGACGATGCAAGGTTTCACTCATTGTGTTCCAAATCGTCCTGCAGTGTAGATTCGAAGCTTTTGCCCATTTCCGGTTGGCGTCGAGCTGTTGTCCACTGTTTTCGCGCTGTCTGGCCCCATCTCGCCTATCGCCTGCTAAAATTTAATGCGCTTGAAGCCAGGGTAGATGCAAGCGACGCAAAAATAAAAAAAATTAGAAGACAATAGAAACTTGCGTGAATCTAATCGTTCCAAGATCCAATTCTAACTTATTAAATTTCCCCTCCCAAAGTGAGCCCAACAAAATCGGACTAACGTAAACTTCTCAGGGTCGATCGATTTCCGCTCTTTAATTAACAACTTCATTCCAAAGTTTCATTCTCACAAATGTAATTCAGTTTCAATGAAAGCTATTAAGCAGTCCCATCCCGTCAGCTGATTTGTATTTTGTATTTTCACAGCGTTCGCAAAATTATAATTTTCAGTTTGAATTTGAAAATTCTTCCGACTGTCGCCCTATTAAAAGGAAAGATTAAAAGAATGGAATTATCCAATTAAAAGCTTATTTTTATCTCGAGCGTCAAAGCTGCTCTCACAACATACAACCCTTTTAACATTGCATGGTCTTCACATTTGTCACGCCAGTTAAACCGCAATTTGAGGCGAGGCTTCTAGAATTTCTCCGAGTATTTTCCCGCATCGTTTGTAGATTTCGCGTACTGCAAGCACGTGTTGCAGTAAAAAAGCTTCTTTTTCCACGTGCTTTCAGAACGATTAAATTTCCGCTGTGGGTTAAATACAGGAATTGATTTCTTAAGAGCACCGACTGACTTTTGAGTTTTAGTCATAAGCCTCTCAATTTTAGCAAATATTATAAACTTTTACCGCGCATCATAGTTCCACTCCCACGTTTAATCATTTTGAAAACCTTTTGGCATAACAAAGAACACATCACGTCATAAAACATTTGGGCTTTGGAAACGTTTCCTACAAGTTTGCTAACCGATACGACAAGTCTTGACTGTAACTAAGCTCGAGTTAACCATTGAAAAAGCTCATACATCAATTTATTGAGGTGGTAAAACGCGCGAGTTGGAACCACGTTTTAGAACGTGATATACGAAAAGATGACTTGTAAAATTGTTGGCATTGCATCAAAACTAGGTTGTAATAAACCGGTAATAAAACTGTATTTTTAGTGATGCGGTTGCCAATCCTTTCCTGTTTTACCCTAAAAGTAGTTTAGCAAACAATCGCCTGTGTTTTCTTTTTAGTAGTAAACATAATTATCAACAATCAAAATAGTTTTTTCCTTTTTGTTTGTTTGTTTTGCTTTTTTTTGTTGTTGGGACATCTCTTAATAAAGCATGTATTCTTTGATAAATTTTATCTTAATTTGAAAGTTGCTATCAAAAACGTGACAAACTTATAAGCCATCATAAATTTTGCAGTATACAGAATGATATTGCCAGTCCTAGTAACAGTAAAATATTTGGAAGAGACCTTGATACAACAACCCTCCTTAAAGCAAACATATTTTGTCAATCCCTTGGCCCTTTGTTATATTGGGGTTTCACTTTAACCACAATTTTTTTCTTCTCTTCTGAACAGTGTCAAGGTTGCCAATCTTGTGTTCCAAAATGTATAGGACCTAAAGGTGATCGGGTAGGTACAGAGGCTTTTACAGGTGTTTTTCAGTTTCATTAAGTTGTCAATAATAAAATCACTGCATTTTCCAGGAAAGTAAAAAAGCCATCTAAATGGCATATTAGATGTCATTTTTCTGATGTGAGCAAGGGATAGATATTTTAAAGGGGCTGTGTCACGGCAGTCCAGGACATTTTGTTTCAGTTGCCAATCACTCACCCTCAATCGCTATGGAACTTAAAGTAAGCAAAGAAATTACAGGTAAATGACAAAATCAGAGATCCCAGACAAACAAATATGTCTCCTGAGCATTTTTTTGAAGTTGCAAGCAGCAGGGATCAACTTTGAAAAACTGTTAGGCTGAACAGTTTTCAAAAACCCTAATTTCAATCCGTTTCAATCTTCTTCAGTCTGTTGTTTCTGTTATGTTATTTTAACCTTCCTTTAAAGTTTTAAGCGGCTATTTTTATGTTTCTCTTAATTTAACGGGCATTTTGTAATTTCCTAATTTGGCTGAATTTTGTGACACAGCTCTTTTAAAGCTCCCCACCTTTGTATTTCTAATTTATATTTCTGACAAGTAAAATAAGTCAATTGTTATAGTGCACCTTTTGTCCTTGTAGTCATTGGCTTATTCTGTAAAATTTTGCATTGATGGTTTTTCCTTGTCTCTCACCTAAAACAACACATGAATCAGAAACACAACTGCTGAGGCAGTAAATTTGTTTGAGTGGGTAGGGCATGGTATGCCTGTGGTGAGAGAGCTGGGTTTGTTCAAGTACAGTCCACTCCTGATAACTGGAGCCTTTTGGGGAAATCAAAAAGAGTTTGAGTCATAGGGAGTTTGAAGCAAATAACTGGAAATATACAGAAATAACCAAATGGATGGGGAGGGAATGCAAGTATCTTGCACACTTCAATCAAGGAGCAGCAAGAAATTAGATTGATATTTTGAAAAAGGAATGAAGCAACAAAGACTGATTAATATACAGGGATGGACACTGAATTTGAACTGGAGTGACAAAAAAGGAAAGACAAGTAATTGACATAGTTGTTTTGAAAAAAGTTCAATGTTTCAGACTTCAGTACACTGTTTTTTTTTTCAGCATGTTATGCACTTCAGACATGGTTCAAGTTAATCTATTCAGTTTAAAACTATATAGACATGATCTGAAGGGAAACAGAAATTACTTCGAGTTATCGGGAGGTTCGAGTTATTTAGGGTTCAAGTTACGGAGGGTAAAATTAAAGTAAAAGTATATAGGAAATCCAGAGGAAATTGAATTTAGTTCAAGTTAGCGCAAGGTTCGAGTTAGTAAGGGTTTGAGTTATTGGGAGTCAACTGTTGGTGGGATTCATGTGTATTAGAAAGTAATTAGTTTATATCATCTTATAGCTATGTTAAACCACACATTTGTCTAGTTCTATTTTTTTCTTTTGTTGTAGTCGTATATTACTGATTAGACATTGTTTTTATATGTGTATTTTGTATTGTTGTGAAGGCTGTAAGTTAGATAACTCATTGGGTTATTACATCACCTTTGTTAAATAAAGAATATTGTATTGGTCCCCATGAATACCATCTAGTTGTTTCACAGTATACTCTTTGTACAAGTTTTAAAAATGGCCAACTTGTCTACCAGGTTCTCATTAGTAGCCTGCAAGCAAGATTTGGGAAGTGAAAGTGGGCCAGGAAATATTGGTGCAGGAAAAACCCCACCCTTTTGCCTCGCTTTGCTTGCCAGTATCCTTCACTTCTCTTGATTTTGCGACAAGTTGCTCACAGGCTATAATTTTCTGACTCTTAGAAGGTTGACTGAATCTGACATGACTTTTTGGCTAAAGTAACAGCATTTAACTGTTTATTTGACTGTTCAATTTAGGGTCAAAGAGGAAGAACTGGAGGAACTGGGCCCCCAGGTTTACCAGTAAGTAAATAATAATCATTACAGTGTTCACACACTTTTTAGGAGTATTAATTCACTTTCTTTCCATGATCTAGCCTGTGCCAGGCTTTTGGTCATTATGGACTAGTGAAAAAAGTGAATGAGCAAAGAAATAGTGAACAAGCAAAAAACAGCAGGGAGAGAGAAGGGAATAGCTTGTAAGCATCTTTTCTAATACATCAATACCCACTACCCCGACCACTGAAGAACCATTTCTAGCATCAAAATGTCAAATGTCCAGGTGTCAAAAGCAGGGTTGTCAAAAGTAGCCGGCTGCTGGTGAAAATCGCCCCTACTTGGTTAGTATCAGCCGGCTACTCTGCTTGGCATTTCTTTACGGATGGCGTTTTTTAAATAAAATATCCCTGGACTGGCCGTTTACTTTGACAACTCAGCTGTCTACTTCAAAACTTTCTGACAACCCTGCAAAAGGTGCGGTGTATGAGGGTTTCTTATGCTTGACATGTTTGCTCTGAGAGCATAAAGCCAAATGATTGGCGTAAGTGTTGAATTGATGGTCCCATTTGCCAATCATAGAGTGGTGGTATACAGGAGCTGGTATACTGGAATAAGATATTGAAAAAAATGTTTACATGCTCCACCACTCCATCTCTCCCCAACCCCCTCGCAGTTTTTGCACAACTTTTCTCGATCCACTATCTTGGAACTTGGAACAGGCTACATTTATCTCAAACGTTTTTTTCACTTTAAACCTTAATTCAATGAAGAAGTTGTTTTCCAAATTCTGTCCTTAATTTAATGAAGAGTCGTTTTACAAATTCTATCAGAATGACAGCTGTTAAGGAACGTTTTGACTTGCTCAATTTTTTCATGTTTTCTGATTTTTTGTCTAGTTTCTATTCTTAATCAGCATGTTAATAAGTGATACAATTCCCGGAAACTTATCCATAGCTTCACAAGGCCATGCCTGAAAAATAGAGGGTTTCAAATGCCACGACGTTTCAGCTTTTTTGTCTTTTTCCATGACCAATAAATCCTAAACATACTTTTACTGCGGTATTTTACTAGCTGGATGTTAAAAGGGAAGATGGACAAAGTAAATGATATTCTTTGATAAATGTACCTGATGGTTAAATCGAGGTTTTTCATACAGCATGCCCCTATTTTGCAGTGATCAGAAGCTTAATTTAAGAAAACAAATGTTCAAAAAGTGTAACATGTCTAAAGATCCAAAAACAGCTGATAAAAATTAAAGTCTTGAGCTTAGCTACGTAAGAATTGCAGCTTGTTTACAATCACCAAGTATATTTACAAAGTAAACTTCCTACCTTTCTTGTGTTTTCTAGGGCTTTCAAGGACCTGAAGGTCCTCCTGGGCCAAGAGGCTATAAGGTAACTGAGGTTAAATTGACATTCAACGTTAACTGATCGATCCTCAAGACAAATGTATGACCAACAAATGTACCGTCTTCTTGTCACAGGAATGAACGGATCTGAATAGCTGTTAGTCTGAATCAATGCCTATGATATTCTAGCCTTCGATGACGTTAAAGGAAGAACGAAGAAGCTAGAAAAACTTCGACAAGCTCAATGCTTGTCAGCATATCAGCTGTTCCCGCTCTTTTTTGACATCCAGGCTTGGCTACAGTGTTCTTGCATAACTTAAACATGGCGGACGTGAAGCTGTTTTCGTGGAGAGTTTGCCATCTCTCCAGACATTTTGCTTGCCAAATCATGACTTCAAGATCTTTCTTTTTCAGGGAGACAGAGGAGAAGATGGTCCAAGGGGTGATAAAGGAAATAGAGTAAGAAAATCATTTCATATTTTAATTTTTAAGCAGTTTATTTCAGATTCAGCTGATCTCTCAACTTTGATTATTCAATTCAAAACAGCTGAGTTCTTTCATATAACAAACAAAGGTAAGTTGTTAGAAATTTAGTGGCAAACATTTTGCAATGGTTTTTGTTTTATTTATTTTGACAGGGACGACTTGGACCTCCTGGTTTGCCAGGTAACAATGGCGTGCCGGTAAGTATTAAACATGTCTAATTCTGGTCTATTAAGTTTATATTAAGCTTTATAATTAAGCTCAAGTTTAATTGTAATTAAACTTAAGTATAAAACAAATCTAATATAACTTAATTAAATGATTTGTTCACTTTATTTCGTGCTTTTATAGACAAAAAATTAAAATAATAAACTAAAAAATTAGTATAGATTGGGAAAAATGGTGTGGCATGGACATGCGATAAACACCCGCTAATAAAAATCTGTGGATTAAGAACCTCCTGGCAGAAATTTGGCACTTAAACCTGAACCTGTTTAGCCAGGCAAGATCAAGCATGTTCTTGTAAGTGGGTTACGGTTTTTACAATAAACAGTTTAACAAAGGAGTGTAATTTTGAGTTGTAAATTTAAGTATATCAAGAACATACTGTAGTAAACCGTATATGAACTGAGTAAACAGTTTTGTTAGGGTTATAGTAATACAATTGTGAATAAATAAAAAGTTTATTTGTTTTTTTGGTAATCAACAATCTATTATCTCCTTAAGTTATATGTTGATAGATAAAATAATAATAATAATAATAATAATGATAATAATAATAATAATAATAATATTTCCTATCGTATAGGGAACACCAGGGGAAGATGGCCCGATGGGCATGATGGGAGATCCTGGCTGTAATGGAACAAAAGTAAGTAGTATATAGTAATTTATATATAAGCACATTTTAATGTTGGTATTCAGCAGGCAAAGTTGATGCTAATCAAATCCTTGGTTAGAATGTTAGCTTTCTTAATTTTCACCTTTGGTTCTAGGTCTTCTAGTGCATGTAAATGCCCTCAAATTTTTTCAGGAGAACCCTTAGGAGTGAAGCTTTAGTGTACAAATCATATTTTTTTCAGAACAGCCATTCTACAGAAATTATTCGACATTAGATTCTCATACAAAAACTGTAATTTGTCACGTGTTTGCTTACTTGTCAAGATGGTGTCGAAAACCGTGACAAGATCTGTTACGATGAGTATTCTTTCTATGGTTGAACCTCTGCTAATGGCCATCTCTCTGGAACGGCCACTTTTTTTTGTCCCCATCCATACATTGACTCTTGTTAAAAAACTCTCTACAACAGCCACCACTTTACCATGGCCACTTTCTTCTGTCCCCAAGATGGTCGTTGTTGAGAGGTTCAATAGTATTTCATTTCCTTGATAAATGCATGCTTCTAGCACTCATGGTTGATACTTTTTTAAATGATAGGGTGAAAGAGGTCGTCCCGGTAGTTCTGGAAACCCTGGTGTCAAAGGAGAAAAGGTAAAATCAGAATACCTTACTTGATAAAATGCCATCCTGGAATAAGTACCACACCCTTCAGCAACATTGTACCTCCAAATCTAAATAAATATAATGGAAATAACAGCAGTAATAGTGAGTGGTGTAATGATTAATCAAATTCTCGATTTATCTCAATAATGACCTTTCAGTTTGATTCATGATTCTATACTTTCATGTTTCGATTGCAAAGCTTTTCCAGGGTGCCTGGAGTGAGTTATTATATTGTAAAATCAGAATGCAGGACTCTTTAAAATGTGCATTTTTGATTGACAAGCAAAAATGATAGCGGCTCATGTGCCATTTTGTGTTGACTAGCCAGTAAAATTCTGTCCTTCAACCACCCCTTGAGAATTCCCAAATAAGGCAAACCATGTGCCACATGCTCTTTGTCAGGTTCTCAAACATGGCGACAAATGACCAAGCCACTGTGAATCCTCCTGTCGCTGTTACTATTCACAAATTGAGGGTTTAGGGTTGCATGTTGTTTATATTACGCGTTATGTCATAAGAATTAAGAAACATTTACATAATCGAATCGAAATAATCAAAATCAAAAGGCAATAATCAAAATCGAATCGAATTGCAAGGAATATAATGAATCATTACACCCCTAGTAATAGTTTCTGCTGATAAATTATAACAAATAGGGATATAAAAAGCTTATTGTTGCAAGCAGCCATTTACCTAAGGAGCTGAGTTCAAGTTCTCCAATATTTTTTTTCCTCTTTTAGGGCTTTCCTGGAATTCAAGGCATACAGGGTGAAAAGGGATCGTCTGCTACTGAGGCTGTTGGTGCTAAGGTAAGCTGACAAGCTCTCTGTATAATCTAGTTACTGTTTACTCATGCCTATCCCTTCTCCTTTACCATAATTAATCATCAGGGCCAAGTTGCTTGAAGCATGGTTAGCGTTAACCAGCATTTAATACCATGACAACGTATTGGTTTTGATACTGCTTAACCAATGGTTAACACTAACCATGCTTTGAGCAACTCAGCCCAGGGTGCAAAGAAAAACATTTTCACCAACAGAACCAAGGTGATCGCTTTGTTTTCAAAAGAATTCCATGTTCTTCAGAGTCTATATGTTGTCTTGTAATTTCTTAAATTGCCATAATAAAAATTGTGAACTAGAAAATTAATGGTAAAAGTGAAAAGTATTTTGATCTGTACTGCCATCAGGGCACATAGGATTTCATTGGATGTTGTGTGATAACTGACTTTTATTTTCTGCTCTACCTGTGGTACAAATTGTATTTGTATCTTGATTTTTTTATTTACAATTTTTTTGAAGGGTGATAGAGGACCCCCTGGACCTCCAGGAGATACTGTAAGTATTATCGTCATGTTTTATAGTGTTAGTGGCCTACAATAGAGTTAAATCAATTGGTCACAGAACATTGTTAATGACTTAGTTCTTTTCGAATTATCCTGTGGTTAATAGCAGTAGTTCAGGGCCCTGTGGCAGAGATGCCAACCTCTGGAGACCTAAAATCGGGAGACTGTCTTTTTTTCACTACCCCCTCCCCTGGAATCTCAACGACCCCCCCCCCCCCCCCCGAAAAATTGACCCAGCCACCAATGGGAATGACTTAGGACATTATAATGACGTCTTACGTGATGTACATACTATCAAAATTCGAAATCATCCTTTTGATGCTAGAAATAATCTTTGTCAATGACTAAATACGTGCAAAAGTGCCCTAGAAACCGTACTGCGAATAAGAAAAATTCAAGTTAAAAATGGGCTAAATCTCAAACTAAGTCTGTTTTATTGTTTACTAAGTAGTCAATATTTATAGCGGATGAAAAAGCGGGAGATTTATGTACCAAAGCGGGAGAGCGGGAGATGAGGCAAAAAAGAGGGAGAGTTGGCATCACTGCTGTGGGGTTGGTGGGAGGGGAACGCACTGTACTCATTCTTAGAATTTTAAGTGGGGAGTGTGCCTGGAATTCGAACCCTTGGCCTTCCTCTACGAGCATATGTTTACCAAACAAATTTTGCCACCAGATTAACTATGAACAAGAACATTACATTTTCTAACACTTTTCCATGACAATTTTCAGTAAGTGATTTCTACTTTACACCAAAACTCTTATTTCTCCACCCCATTTCACGCTAAGCTCCTGAGAGCCTTACCTTTCACATTGGCATATACCTATATTAGCCCATAGATGGAAATGGCCTCTCTACTTGTTGTCAGAGTATTACACTTCAACTCCCAAAAGGATTTTAAGCTCATTGTTTCTCCCATGTTTGTGGCATCCTTAATACTACATGACCAAGCCTATAAAATTTACATTTTTGGTCTCTTTACACGTATCACCTTTTTATTTCTAATTTTTTTCTACAGGGAATGCGTGGGGACCCTGGAAGTCCTGGATCACAAGGACCTAAAGGAGACAAAGGTGCAAATGGAACTCAGGGACCAATTGGAGAAAGAGGAGAGAAGGTACCAATGCACTTGATTTTTTAAAAGGAAAAGGTGTGAATGAAAGCCCGTCTTGAATCACCTACAGTACTTGAAGCTTTTAAGTGACACAGAGCTTCTGATATTTCGTGCAGTCAAGGGGCCGTGAAATTCAGGTAAATCCACGAAATACCACGAAATTCACAAAAACACGCAAAATACCATGAAATTCAGTAGAAATCTTATCAAATACATGTCTGTACAACATATTTGAAACTTATCTCAGCTACTGGGGCTGTTTACTTGCCGTAAACTTACAAATTTGTCTTGAAACTTTGTCACTGAAATGTGCAAACAATGTCCCGAAACTACCAGGTGTAGATTATGCTGCGAAAAACTGGGCACTAGCCATGATGTTACAGTCAAACCAGGTCAAGCGTTCCCGTTGCTAACAAAGTAATGAATCAATTAATGGAAAAATGATTTCGTTTGTTGATTCAATAATCCATTCATAAAATGAATAATCCAACAGTCGAATTGGACCTTGATTCGATAATTAAATGTTGATTTGGTTTATGAACAAAATCTTCCCTGTATTTGCTTCCCTTTTCCTGCCGTATACGATTGGGTTTTTTATTGCCTTTAATCAAAATAACAGCTAGAATAGACAGACCGCAAACGCAAAGAAACTGACAAAAGCCAGGGATCGAAATCCACCAATCACCGCACATACACTGACCTTAGTTTGACCATCCTGTTTTCTAAGAGCTCAGGGGTCTGCTGCACTGATTAATGGCAGCAAAATGGTGTACATGTAACAGTTTTTTTGGGTTTGAGCTTCAGAACTTGCCTGCACTCGACCCTTAGAAAAAAAGAAGAAAAAACAAAATTCTTTGGTCGACTTGCGGAAAGTGTAGTTTTTAAAAAAACGGTAATCGAATCAACATTCGATTATGGAATCGAGGTTAAATATGAATATTTAATTGTTCATTTTATGAATGGATTATTGAATCAAGGAACGAAATCATTCTTCCGTTAATGAATTCATTAGTGTGTTAGCGACGGGAACGTTTGGCCTGGTTTGACTGTAAAGGCTTTGCTATTGGTTCATTTCTGGAGGCTGGGTATTGTTGTTGAAAGAGCAAATGGTTACCTCTGTTAGAAAAATGTTAAAAACGCTGGTCTCATCAGCGCAGATCCAATCGATTTCCAGCGAAATTTGCCCTGAAAATAACCACAAAATCGGCTGTTGTTTGCCGATTGCTTTTTGGCGAAGTTTGCCTCAAAAATTCCTGCAAAATTCCCACAAAATTGGCCGATTTATCCGCGAATTTTATCACAAAAAATGCTGCGAAATTTGACTTTTTTTTCTGTGACTTATCAGAAGCCCTGGTCACAAGAGTGATCAACATCAATTTTCTTCTAGCAATACATGATAAGGAGAAAAGGTCATGAGAATTAATAGAACAATTACCAAAGGGCAAATGCTTTGATCCTGTATCAAATTCTCTCAACATTCTCTAAGGAAATGTATAAAGATCAGTCTGGAGAATTTGTATGTGGATATTGGGGCTTAAAAGGTCAACATTGTCCTTACTTGCGGCCATAACCCTATGACACATGTCTGGCATAACTCCTTTGGAAATATTAGTGTAGATCATGCCATTTCTGAGTCATTTATCACAGCTTTAATTCTCATACAATGTGCTGTGTGTGTTTAATGCATCAGTTATTAACACTATTTATAATGACTTGTTTTTATTCCTTTACAGGGAGCTATGGGCATTGCTTTTAAGGGTCCCTCAGGAGATAAAGGTGAAAAGGGTGTGCCTGGACAGAAGGGAGAACCAGCTTCAATTCGCGAAATTGGCAAATTGAATGACTCGACCATCATAAAGGTGAGAGTGAATAATTATGGCTGGGTGAGGGCGAGCAGAGTATCGCAATTTGTAAGCTCCATGACACCTTGAGTCACACCTACAAACCCGTAAATTAAACCCTCCAACACATTTTTCCATTTTAACCAGAATACTTGGAAGATATCTACAGCATTTGTTTAATCAAGCTCACCCAATGAGACATCATCAAAACCTGGATGAGGTCATCAATCCCTGTGACCTCACTAAATGACAATAGGTTGAGGATGGGTCATGGTTATAGCCATAGGAGCTGTTCCAATTGAAGTTTGTCTATGCTGCACCCATTGTATTTTGAGGTCTATTACAGTGTCCTTCCCAAGTTTAGTGGAGGTATAAATTGCGATATTTAACCCGCCCCTTGAATATTTTTAAATGTTTCAAGAACTATTTCTCAATTTTATTATCAACTGATTGGAAATATTCTTTTTTTCCAGGGTGCACAAGGTCAAAAAGGAGAGAAGGTATCAAATATGTTATTTATCGACTGTTGAAAAAAATCAAAATTTTCATTCTGGGAAGTTAGATTCATTAACGTTTCTTGCACTGTTCTCTATTTTCTTACTTTCTCTATTTTTCATGCCCAGTATTCTAAACGGCTAAAGTTTCTTTCTACATGGTGGGGCCAAACCACCCCTCAAATGTTGCAAGAGTACTAAATTTATGTATTTCTTACAATTTTTGTTATTTGTAAACCAAACTTGCTTGATGGACTACGATTAATGACCGAAAACTTTTTTGGATCTTTTAGTTAAAAGTACAAATTGTGATGTCACACTGGCTGACGTCACTTAAATGGGGAAATTGTTTTTTTTTTCACTTTTCAAAACTAATATCATCTTTGAGAGCATTAGAAGAGGAGCAAAAACACCGAAAACTGCTTTTTGATACGACATGTATGAGCGGAGTTATGGGACTTCAAAAATATTTTAGTGTGCCCCTGGATCCATAGTTTTTCTTAAAAAAACGATTGCTCTGATATTTTTTTACAGTTTTAAACAAAATAAGCTGATTTTGTGATACCAAACCTTTCATTGTGGCCTAAAATCAAATGATTTTAGGTTTTCATTTTTGACTTAATAATGCTAATTTAAGCTGTACATGTGACATTTTCTGACATCACAAATTCATTTTCCAGGATTCTGTGCAGCTGGAAATTTCTTTTTAAATGTTTTTTTTTTTTATTTTAGCTTTTGACAGTCAAGATGTTTTATATGCAACTTTAATAGCAAGGGAAATTTGACAAGAAACACTTAAATTTGGAGTTATTTCCTGAAGGGGAGTTTCCAGCTTTTGTTCTACAAATTTATAGAAATTCAAACTGCTATATCTCAGCTCTTATATGAGATATTGCAAAATTTTTTTCAGCTTTCAACTCCCTTTTATCAGATCTTTCAGAAAAAACTTAAAAACATTGGGAGATTCAAAAATTTAAATTGACGTAATTATGACGTCAGCAAACATGACATCATAGCTGAATATTTCAAGACATGCTAACAACTAATTTCATTGGCCTGGCATTTTGCGTTTGCAGGCCAACTTTTGCGAAAAAACTTAAAAGCCAACAAAGTTATTGTAAAATAACACAACTACCCACGCATTGATGCAACACTTAGGGGGTTGTTTGGCTCCACCGTGCTTGCTAGAAAAAGAATAACTGCATGTAAAGCTATTTTCTAACATTTTGGTGCCATTTTGTTTCAAAGTGCAGGTTGCATAATAACTGAATAATATCTTGAGAGTAAAATATCTTGTTTTTATTTAAGGGTGAGAGAGGAGAAGATGGCCCACAAGGAGACAAAGGTGACCGAGGAAATACTGTAAGTATAAAAGATGTATGCTGTGCAGTACGTTGTTCATCCAGTATGCCCAGAATCATACACCCATGCATGAAGTCAAATTTGGAATTTATTAAATAAATTTATCATTCATTCAAAATATTTTTCTATTTCTGATTGGTTAAAATCCCATACATAAATCATCGTAACAAGCTGTTGGCGATACGCGAAAATGACATCAATTGTGCAGCATTGCCAGAAAACTGAACAGTTAACCGAGAAGACCTGGGGATAAGGTTGAGTTGTTTTGGTAGTGAGTACAAATTGGCGGAACATTTCAATCATTTCATGAGGAAGAAATAGGTGAACTATTGGCTAAAAACATAGCAAGACAACTCGATGGACGACATCTGCTATTTGGAGATTCTTTCCAGAACTGAACAACCCTTTATCTCTTAAACTTGCTGATAAACATGCACTATCGAAGATGAACTTAACAGTGATGGAGGTAAGCATGTTTTAGCTTGCTTTTGAAGTAGGAATAATTGATTTCGGCTTTTGTCCATGTATCATCTTACGAATTATGGAGATCTTGGAGGGTGTTATCCGCCTCAGCCGATAGCACCCTCCTCAATCTCCAGAATTCTTCAGATGGTACCCAGCCTTGTCCAATAATAATTCTGTATGATTGAACACTGTACCAAATCAGAGCTGTGTTCTAGCTGTGCCTGCTTACTTTTGCTCTTTGGTGGCTAGGAAATCTCAGGTTTTGCATAGAAATCATATGCTGTGCACCATGGATTTCACAGGTTGAGAACATTGGGCTCCCTAGAATTTTTCTCAGAGCAATGCCTTGGAAATTAAATTCTCAGGAGGAATACAGTTAAAAATTGTGTTTGCCACTCAAAGAAACCAATTTTACTATTAGCTCTTTATTAATAATGCTAAAATTCAAGAAAAATGTCCTGGAGCCTTAAATTAATTCTGAGTGTCATCACGCTAATCGCAAATTTAATCCAGTGATGGTTAGCTCAAAAGCTATGCCTCACAAACCAGTACATGCTTTACCAGGGTGCAAAGAAAATCATTTTTACAGCTTGCCATTTGGGCAAGCTGAAGCTAGCATTTACTAGCCCCGATGTCATTTCAACTAGCCCCAAAAACTTTTTGACTAGCAGAATTGATTTCCTAGTTACTCGAATTCCTCAAAAAACATCACTTGCCCGTCAGACAAGTTAAAAACAGAATTCACTAGCCCGATAGCAAAATCCACTAGCCCCGGGCTATTGGACACTACTTTCTTTGCACACTGTTTACCCCAAATTCTTTCTTTACTTTTTTTAAGGTTTTATTACTGATATGCAGATAGCATGTAAAAAGAACAAAGTGTTGGTTAAATTTGTGACTTCCAACCAAGAACAAATCAATCTAGTGTTAAGGGTGGGGCCTGAACTTTGGGCTTCCTGTCCAGCTCTCTAACCTCTTGGAAACTCTGCTTCACATAAATCCATTCACTGGACCAAAGAAGAGACTGTTATCTGTCTAATTTAGCTTTAAATTCTTTCTTAGGGGCCAGGTGGTCTTCAGGGAGTCACAGGAGACAAAGGTGATCCAGGGGATAAGGGAGAAACAGGTCAAACTGGTGTTAAGGGTGAAAAAGGAAGCCCAGGAGGACAGGTAATGAAAAAATTGAGAATCTCCTTTGCCCTTTACAATGTCTTTCTGCAGGTGACCAGAGGAATACACAACCCTCACATGTACAGTGCAGGCCAGAATAAAGCAAACAATGCAGACGCGATGCAGACGCATGGACGCGTCAGCTCAGACGCATCGACGTGTCAGCACTGACGTGTACATGCATCAGACGAACACGTCAAGCAGGGAAAGATTTTTCTTTTGTTATGCACCATTACAGCTTTGCTTCGTGTGGCATTGTTATGTTAAACAAAACAAATTCTCAGGTCTGAGGTAGCCCAATAATTCCTTGTTTAATTAAGCGCATGAAGGACATAAATCGAGATAAATTTGGCGACATGGGTTCTACTTCTTATGCATTTATACGCCAGAAGAGCACCAGCCATTTTTGGAGACTTGAAATTATGAGCCTACATTTTAATAAACAGTAACTGTATCTGTGTCTGAATTAATGAATGAGTGAATGAAATACAGCAAAGAACCAGGGCTCCCAGCCCGTCAGTTAGTCTGGGACAAGTAGATTTTCTTGTTGGGTAAGTAACTCTTAAAGCTTACGTGCCTACTGGGCACTAATCCAGGTGATTCATCCTTCAAGATCATTAACTAAGATGGATAAGTGGCCCTGATCAAGCATAATGAGTGAACTGCTCACCCAAAGGACAAGCTGAAATTTGAGTTTTTTACTTTCCCTGAGAACCCAACCTGATCACACACATTTGGACCTTCTATCACTTGTTACTTCATTGTGTGCATTTTGACCTTCCATCCTGTGAAACTTAATGCAAAGTACAGTATTGGAGCAAAACTGTTTTGACCTTCGATTAATCTCTTATGCACTTCCGAATTTTTAGTTATTAGTAGTCGTTACATCTTAAGAGTTGATGTACATATGTGAGCTTATATAGGGTACTTGCCAATCTATTGCATTATGTATGTGTAACCCAACTGGAAACATTTAAGTTTGGTTTTAGCAAGTGAGTCTAGGAGTTGTGGAAGAGCTGTTCATGTAGCGCACTATTTAGACTTGTCATGTCCTTCTGTGTTTATTTCACAGGGCCCAAAAGGTCAGAAAGGAGATGTAGGCCCACCTGGGAATGCTGGTCCCAATGGACAGACCGGGAAGCCAGGGGATGCTGGTCCTAAAGGGGATAAGGGAGAGCGTGTAAGTATGAAGTGAAATGAAAATTATGTCCTTTGATTTGGAAGAAAATAATAATAATAATAATAATAATAATAATAATGAAAATTGATGATTGAACTTGATAGTGACAGCAGTGGCAACAAAAGTATCACTTCTTTAGTACATTTGTGCGAAGTGGAGAGCAGTCATTGAGCTCCATAACCTGGAACACCTGTTACAGCTGACCTCACTTGATTTTACCAGTGATCAAAAGTGGAAAGCTCAAGACGACATTGTTAATTTTTTTGTGAGATGTACAGCTGATTCAGGACTTAATGACATCCCTGTCATATGATAGCTTCAGAAAGAGAAGGAAGCAAATTTCATGATGTAGTTATGCAATGCAGAGTTTTTTTTTCTCATTAACCAATCTATTGTTTTTATTGTTATCTTTAATTTGTCATCATCTTGCTGTAACTGTAAATTGTAACCTTTTTTTGTAACCTACATTGATTGTGGGTCTACTTCACACCAATCAAAATCAAAGTTAAAAGGGACATCTAGACTTGGCTAGGCTGTCAAGTTACCAGTCCCTGTCCATGGCTCGCACAGTGTTGAAAAGTTCTTGATTTTAGGGGGAGTCCTTGAAAAGTCCTTGAATTTTCTTCAACGTTGAAATTAGTAACTTGAAAAGTGTTTTTTAACGCTTTTTGGTTGTCAAAGACAGAATATAAATCATAGCTCAGAGAACTTAAAGGTGATTCACGTAAAGCTTTTTTTGTTTTATGCAATAATTAACTATCAATTTAAGACAAAATGAAAAATGTAGAGAAGTTAGCGGAGCAAACAGTTCAAGCCGTAAAGTCCTGTTAGAATGGACTGGGAATATATATGTTTGGAAAGTCTGTGAATTTACATTTTTTGTGGTAGGTGGCCCTTGAAAAGTCTTTTAAAAGTGGTTGCAATTTTTTGTATGAACCCTGCTTGTCTTTGTCATCCTCATCTCGGTTGCTTTTTAGGGCCAAAATGGAACTGGTCTACCTGGATCTGATGGAGCCAGAGGTGACGCAGGACCCCCTGGCTTACCTGGGAAACAGGGAGCTAAAGGTGACATTGGACCTCAAGGGTCAACTGGTGAGGCAGGTCCACCTGGACCCCCAGGGGCCCAAGGTGATGGAGGACCTGTAGGACCTCCAGGACCTCCTGGATTACAAGGTACATGTATGGTTCTTCATTTTTCTTACAGAGCCTCTTTACAACCCTAATTTGTGGTTCGGCTTGACTTGGCTCCCGGTTGTGTGTGAGAATAAGGGTTGGGAGACAAAGGAGATTGAGAATCGACATAGGTTAAAATTTGATTTTGACCCACAACAACAGATCATTTTGACGTCATTTCTATTGTCGATAAGAGTACAGACCATGGAAAACTGTTGTTTATTTGTTGAATCCCCCCTTACAAACAAATGAGGCCAGGATGTGTTTGGTAACACAACATAAATTTGAGGGTTGGACTCGTCAGTGCGTTCATGTATTTTCTTATTGCTGTACTCAGGTGACCCTGGCATGAAAGGCCCTGCTGGTAAACAAGGACCACCTGGAGTGCAAGGCCCTGCTGGTGAGAAAGGGCCACGTGGCGTCTCCATTCAAGGCCCTCCTGGTATGGATGGAGGCAGGGGTGATAGAGGAGAAACAGGTGAAAAGGGTGCACCAGGACCTCCAGGACCTCCAGGTAGGAATGGATTCAATGAGGCAATTAACCCTTTAAGCCCCAATATCTACATACAAATTCTCCAAACTGATCTTCGTACATTTCCTGTAAGAATTACTTGAGAGAATTTGATAAAAGATCATGGCGTTTTCCTTTTGGTGATCATTTTATTAATTCTCATACCTTTATCTCTTGACAATGTATAGATATTATTAAGAGAAAATTGTTGTTGGTCACTATTTAGTATTGGCACTTAAAGGGTTAACAATAATATATAAATTTAGCCAGGGCTAAAAGCGAAGCTCTCGATAATATTTATAGTTTGTTCAAACAAAATATAAAATTTTGTAATGCTAAGCGGCGAAGGCAACGCCGGAGAATGTTGAAAAACAACAATAGGTCTAATTAGCGAAACAAGCATTTTTGCACGTGCAGCACACTTTTTTTGTACATTTCTTTGCCGTTGTTTTGCACGACTACAAGGTGAAACTTCCAGAAACTTCTTAGTTACACGTTTTATGGAGGAAATGTCGTACGTGTTCTCGTTCTCTATTTTTTCACTGCCGCTCATTTTCACCTTGCATTGGTGGTTGCTAGCATTTCCCATTTTGTCACCGCAGCTACAAAATTTTCATGTTCTTCCAACAAAAAAATGTCTCCTTTGTTTTTTTATCTCTCGCTCTAGACCTCCAGCTCTGTCGCCCTTTTTCTCGTTGAGCTTCGCTGGCCTGCCGCTTCCTTTCTCTTTTTCTCTGTCTTTCTCCTGCTCTATATTCCAAATTTGTGCACATGACAATTAATCTAAACTAAATACTTTAGACAACACGGATACAGAAACAATTTCCGCTTTCCGTTTTCGTCTTTATCGGCTCTTCAGTTGTCCCTGCTTTACAAGCACCAGTGGCTATGCGATTTTCCGCCAAAATAACCTCCAGTTACATTTGGGTTGCCATACCTGTTGATTGAGTTATTTTACGTTGTTATGCCTGTGGTGCGGTTGGGCGGGCGGAAGGCGGGCGGTCGGTCGTTGTACGGTCACGTGATTACCAAATTTTCTCGGATGGGTAGATTACTTCATTTTCTTACCCATGGTGCTCCGCTTGCGTGCTTCGTGCACGAGAGCCCCGCTATTATTGGACAAAGTGGAGCAAAATATAGTGATTTGTCAGTGGAGCTGTTTTCTTTTTCTTTGTTGTACAAGTTATTTTTTCTGTTTTTTTTTTGTTTTGTTTTCTAATGTTTTTCCCTTTGGCTCGTTTCCCTTTACCCTTTACAGCCTTGCGAGGTTTTTCCGATAACATATTTCTAGTAACATGCAAGTCAATGTAGATCATCTGTGGCATTTTCAGGTAAAAGCGATAGTGGGCCTCCTGGCCCCCCTGGACCAAAGGGAAGCGATGGTCCACCGGGAGATGCTGGACCCCAAGGACTTAGAGGTGAAAAAGGAGATACCTGTGATGCTTGTCCAGTACCAGAAGCAGGTCCAAAGGGAGATAAAGGTGACATTGGTGAGGCAGGCCAGGATGGAGCTCCAGGCCAACCAGGTGCACAAGGTCCCCCAGGGGACCCTGGAGCAAACGGAAGTAATGGACCAAGTGGAAGACCTGGAGATGCAGTAAGGACAGTTAAACTCAGGGTTCTCATTAAGTTCTAAGTAGACAGCTAGGATGCAAAAGTAGGTGGCTTGGCAGTTGAGTGCTGAAGGCAAGTTTTAGCCTTTCACTTTCTCGGCTAACCCATTTTCCCCAAAGTAGATGGCTCAAAGTTAGAAGCAGCCAGTTTTTAAGCCCATTCCTGACACTTACAAAAACTGAGCTGCTTCTGCCTGACACTTACAGAAACCGAGCTGCTTCTACTCGGTTCACATTATCGGCCCAGTCCTTCATTGGAATTTGTTCGTGTTGGGGGTGAAACTATTCAAGCGTCCTCTTCTGTTCGTAATCTTGGAGTGATACTCGATCCCAGTGCTGATATGGAAGACCACATTAAAATGATGCGCAAGACGTGTCATTTCCATTTAACTAATATTAGTAAGATAAAAACACATTTGGATCGTGAATCTACTGAAGCAATTATTCATGCTTTTGTGACTACCAACTTGGATTACTATAATGCGATTCTATATAGACTACCTAAAGTTCTCTGGAACCGCTTACAGCTAGTTCAGAATAGAGAAGCGCGCATCGTACATTCACCAAGAAGTATGAACATATAACACCAAGCTTAATGGAATTACGAGATTGGTTGCCTCTTGAATACCGTATTATTTATAAAATCTTATTGTTAGTATACAAGGCTATCAACAGACTTTCACCAAGTTATACATCCAATTTGCTCAGTTTTTGTAGCACCTCGAGTGAGTCGACGTACAGGTTGTTAGAAATAAAGAAAAAGATCAAAGACTAATGACAAATTTATCTTGATCCTATGCTTAATGTTCACACCCAGAAGCAAAACAATTTTTTTGCATGAGTTCATCAGAGTGGCACTTTGGTGAGCAGAGTTCCAGACTTTGACAACTCTTTAAGAGGACTGTTAAGCTAACTTTGCTCTACATATCGAGGTTTGTGGCGTGCCTCATTCATGAGTCTCAGATCTTAATTTGAACGTAGATGGCAGATACTTTGGATATTAAAAAAAAGGATTTAAATTAGTGTGTAATTAGCTGTAACCTGAGTATTGCTTGCACACAGTATAGGAGTGTACGGTTTAAACAATCTTGTGTTTAAGAAAATTGAATGCCCGGGGCAAAATTTCTGTATTATTGCTTGTTTCTTCCCCCAAAAATAATTGCTCAAAGAAATTTTTTGGAATAGGCTAACCAGTTCTTGTGTGATCTATAGGGTGCTAAGGGTGACAGTGGAGATGCTGGATCAGAAGGACCAAAAGGTGAAAAGGGAGAGGTCATCAGAGTAGAAGGTGACAAAGGACAAAAGGGTCAACCGGGTGGTGATGGTATGCGAGGTGATAACGGTGAACCTGGTGCTGCTGGTGCCGATGGTGATCCCGGACCGGCTGGACCAGCTGGTCCACCTGGCAAAAAGGTTATCTTTCTGCAGATCACATACCGTAAAATTCTGAAAATAAGCCCCCCAAACCTGTAACGCAAAAAACCCTCCGTTAAATCGCCCCTCCAAGTAGAAGTCCCCCCGGGGGCTTGTAGTTGGAAAATTGCCCGCAAATACAAAGTAAAACAAATCAAAAACGGTAAATTTACTTCCAAAGAAAGGGCTAGCCCTTTCGAGTTTGAAACGCAAATTTCCTTCCGTAGATAAGCCCTTCCGAATATAAGCCCCTCAAAAAGGGCCTTTAAAAAATATAAGCCCCATGGCTTATTTTCGGAATTTTACGGTATTCAGTTATGAGTAATTGATTAGACTGAATTGCACTCAGACAAGTTTAATTGAATTTGTTTCTGTATCAGCCCTCTAAGCGCAAAGAGTGATCAGATTCGAAAGGTCTAGATATGCGCAACAAAATCAATAGCTGCATAAACAAAACAATTTTCTTTAATTAATTTACCAGACGTATTTTGACGGTACATCTGTCATCTTCAGTGTTGCATCTTGTGAAATCGCCATTGAATCTACACAAAAACGTGGAATATTTCTTGTGATGAGTATCTCAAATCAGGGGTGCCCAACGATGGTTTCCTCCTAAATTCATCGAAAACCCTTTTTAGGCTATCTAGAGTTCTTTTAGATATATAGAAATGCATTCTAAGCGGCACTGTAAAATTTGTATCCGTTCGGTCATCCTCTCGGAACCTGAGTCCTTTCGAAATTACAAGGTCTTCAGTATTATATTCCCGAAATTTTAGATGCAATTTAACGTATTACGAAGGAGAGAATTTTTCTAATTCCTCTTTCTATCAATATTTTTAATCCGAAAATTGTAGGTTTTCTTATTTCTAAGAAAAATAACCTAACCTGAGGAGTGAAATGTGAAAAAGTTAAACTTAAGAAAATCGTGGAGAATTTATTAGATGAGTTTCGAAAATTTTACACGAATGCTCCGGTCATATAGAATTTTTTAGCCGTCCTCAAGTAATAGAAAATTTTAGGCAATATTTGCGTCTCCGAACAGATATTTTACAGAAAACAGTCGTTGGGTGCCCCCTGTTAAATGGGCTCGTTTTAGCCATTACAATGATTATCGTTGGTGGTTAATACTTCTCAGGTGACAAGACTTCAAGTACATGTTTGCAGCCTCTTTATAAGGTGTCTCCTCTCTACTTCCTCTTTTGCCCCAACTCGTGCTCCAGAGAAAGGAACGAGAGACCCTGGGTACAAGTTTGAATTGTTATGTTGAACAGAAAAAGGTGCAGCTCATGGCCTTTGTTTGAATTTTGTTCACAGGGTGAACGGGGAAATAACGGAACTGATGGCGTTCTTGGATCTAAGGGAGAAAAAGGCGAAAAAGGAATGAAGGGTCCACCTGGAGGGTTTTTAACCCCACCACCGCCACTGAAAGGAGAGAAAGGGGACAGAGGTCTGCAGGGAGAGATTGGAAATGAAGGCCCTAAGGGTTCAAAAGGTATGTTAATTTTGTGACACAGAGAAAAACAAATAAAACCACTGAAGTGCTGTTGAGAAAGTTTCAATTATATGCCCTGGTAATGCCATAGGATTTTATCCTGATACCTTTATTTTGGTCTTTATTCGCCCCCTTGATCACTTTCATAACATCCGCGATTTTGTCTGTTTTCGTAACCAATTATCAAAGCTACAGAAAATATTAAGTGCTCACTTGCCCGAAAAATGTGCCTGCAATGCAGCTATTTTAAAAGAGAATTTCGGCGAATTTTAAGCTCCTACAGTACCATTTGCGGTTTGACTTACTGGCCTTCCTTCAATTAACTCTTTCAAAGGTGAACCATGGTCATTTGAAGGTCAAGTGAAAGGAATAAAGGGAGATAACGGAACAGCTGGACCTCAAGGACCAAAGGGTGATACAGGAGAGCCTGGTGTTAAGGGAGAGGTAGGCAACAATGGAACTGACGGGGAGAAAGGACAGAGAGGTGAGCCTGGTAAGACCTTGCCATGCCAAAAGGGAGAAGTTGGAGAGCAAGGTTCAAAAGGACAGGATGGGCCTCAAGGTAAGTTAACTCTTACCATAAATTTTCACCCCCCACCCCACCCCCTTGTTGTCACAGTTGGAAGAGTGCCAGCTTATTGAGGACGAGGTGTCCAGTTCAACCCCTACTGTGTACCCCGACCAGGATGTTTTTTAAGATCACGCTGGCCGTGATGAAGACCTCTAGTTCATTCAGTTGAGATGATTAGGCGGACACTTAACCCTGTAAGTCCCAATAGTGCCCAACTGCAGTTTTCTCCTAACAATGTCCATACATTGTCAAGAGATAAGGTTGTGAGAATATATAGAATGATCACGAAAGAGAAAGTGCCTTGATGTTTTATTAAATTCTCTCAACTAATTCTTAAAGGAAATGTATGGAGATCAGTTTGGAGAATTTGTATGTGGATACTGGGACTTAAAGGGTTAAAGCTGTTCTCTCTCTTTATTTGTCCCACTTTTTATAATCAATGGGGCAGGTGTCTCATGGAGAATCTCTAGGGTGAACACTAGATAATAGAGCGATTTTCGTATGACCTTGAAAAATGGTTTCGGTAAGTGTTCGTTATTTGTTTTATCAGCCAATGGATGAAAAGATCAAAACATGGACTCTTTGTTTTCCCGCCAAAGAAAATACGAAAAATACGAAATCGATCTAGTAAGATAAATAACAAGAGCACATTTGTTATCTGAGAATCCAGGCCTTCTCCACTTGTTGATCATTTATCTGTTGGTCACTTTAACCCTAGTCCCAAGAGTGACCAACATCTATTTTCCCCTAACACTATCAATACATGATTCATAGAAAATGTTATGGCAATTAATCAAGTTATCACCCAAGGGAAAATGCTTTGATCTTTTATCAAATTCTCTCAACTAATTATTTAAGGAAATGTAAAGAGAGATAAAACAATCACCTTTTTTTGCCCATGTTTCTTACAACAGGTGACAAGGGACAAATTGGTGAACAAGGACCTCCAGGTCCCCCTGGACCTCCTGGTGTAAATGGTACAAAAGGTGCTAAAGGAGACCCTGGCCCGCCAGGCAACCCTGGGACACCAGGAATTCCAGGAGACAATGGAAAACAAGGTGACCAAGGGGACAGAGGAGAAAAAGGAATGAATGGGTTACCTGGAAACCCAGGAAGCGAAGGCGGAATAGGTCCTATTGGATTAACAGGTATGTGCAGTGTGGAGCTGATAGAACCGTGCTCTAGGCCTTTGTACGTTATGCCAGCATTGTCTTAAGCATTTTAGTGAGGCAAAAGCATTCAGCATTATTCGAGCATTTTAGTGGCATTTTCCCGGAAAGTAAAGTTTTTTTTCTCACAGAAAATACAAATTGAAACATTTTTGAAGAGATTTGACGTCTTTAAAAATGTTTAAAAAAGTATATTCAAATTTCACCTTAATACAGCTACGTAGATGATCTTTTGCTATATAGAAAGTATTTATTTGTACACATTGTTGTCATACCACTTCTACATTTTTTATAGCCTTAAACCCCCTTAAAATGTTTAGAATTAATAAAAAAAAAAGGCCTATCTATGGTGAGCATTATTGAGTATATTAGTGACTTTTTTGGGGACTAGCGAGCGTTTTAGTGGGAAAAATGAAGCATTAAGGTGGAGCATTTTAGTGGGGAAACAAAAGAATAATGTACAAAGGCCTACCGTGCTCTAAGAAAAAAAGGCAGGGAGGAGGGGAATAGGCACCCGACACTGCTAGAGTGTAGAGTGTTAGGCTCAATTTCCGCCGTCTGCCGGGTCCGGTCGGTGAGTTCGTGCTTATTTTCCCGAACAGGGGCTGGTAATGGAGCTGATCAGAGTGCCTTATAAACCGGGGCCACAGGGCTCAAAATAATTTTGGATACTGGCTGGGCGTGTTGACGGGCCAAACAAGTTTCGGCTCGGTCATTTCTCGTTTCTGATCGGTCAATGCTAGGCCTTAGAACGAGTTGCAGACGGCGTCTCATAAAGTATTATCCAAATTTATAACTGCAAGCAACAAAAATATTTTATGATTAAAGTGTTTTTGTAATTTACAGAATTAATAAATTCCAGTTGTTTACTGATTGAAAGCCATCCACTTGACGAGTCAAAATGACCGGCAATCTGAAAGTTTGTCCACACAAATGGTCATCTTGGCTGGACATCGTCAGTTGACCGGCCGTTATTTTTGAGCCCTGGGCTAGTTTACCAAAACCAAATGAACGCTAATTCGTTGAGCAAATTTTAACCTAACAACAGACAAAACTATGACTAGTTATAACAGATGAATGAATGGACTGTGGTTTTGCTTCGGTGGGGAAGTGGAAGACAAAGATTTAGGTCACCGGAGGGAGATAGAAAAGCTGATGTTTCAAGTGCGAAACCAAATCTTTGTAATAAACTGGTTATAAGGTGTGCAAGACCGTCAATTTGGTTGACGTAACCGTGGGTGCTTGCCATTTGCACAAACCACCCGGGTGGAGATTTTGTGCACGCATAAACATAAAACTATAAAATTTGACGTGCTGGTAGGAGAACGACCCGCTACAAATAATCCAAATAAGCTGAACAGGCTAAGAAGAGTAGGAAAATTGTAGTAAGCGAAGAAGAAGAATCAAAAGTTAATGTTGAAAATTGTTGCAACAGTTTGTCACAACTTTTAATCGACAGGTGACAAGGGCGATACAGGTCCGCCGGGACAGAAAGGAGAGAATGGAATGAAAGGAGAGTCAATAACGGGCCCCAAAGGAGAACGAGGACCTCCAGGACCCCCTGGTAAGATAACTGGTCACAACTAATCAGGGGCTGTGTCACGACTGTCTTGCTCATTTTGTCACCTTACGTCACGCTATTTGCTTTTTTTCTTAACAGGCTAAAACATTTTCCGCATCAAATGAATTCCAAAAATTAAAGGTCCAGTTTTGTTAGTTAACGCTTTAAGTCCCAACACCCAAAAACAAATTCTCCCAACTGATCTCTATATATTTCCTTAAAGAATGTGTTCAGAGAATTTGATAAAAGATCAAAGCATTTTCTCTTTGGTGATCATTTTATTAATTCTCATAACCTAATCTCTTGACAAGGTATTGGTATCATTAGGAGAAAATTGATGTCGGTCACCATTGGGACGGATGGCAAGGATGGACATGGATTGAAACTTGAAAAAGTTGGGCCAACTTTATCGAGTTTTAATGCTATGGCTGCAAAAATCGACCATAAAATTCTGGGGGTAGGCTCCCCAATGCAATTTGCGTTATATCTTCTTCATAACTCTAAAGAAGCACTTTTGCATACATCTAGACAAACACACTAAGAAATGATTCCAGCACAGAATTGACATGAAACAGCAATATCTTCGTTACAAAGCGCGTTTGAGGCATTGCTTGTAAATAAGTGACAAAATAACTGCTTCTTGGCCAACAAATACACCCCAAGCATTATATCAAACGTTACAAGCAACAGGAGGCAGTGTGGCCGAGTGGTCAGTGTGTCGGACTCGCCGTCTGGCGGTCCCGGGCTCGAGTACCGCTCTGGCCACTTGCTGGATTTGTTCTCGGTCGTCCCGAGTTGAACTCGGCCACGCTTGTAAATAGCCAACTAGTTGTTTGCGGTCAGTTGGGGTTTTAATCCTGTTATGTTGTATTTGAATTATTTGTTTCTAAGTATTCGAGTGGAGTTCTTGTGAACTAGCTGGATAAGTACACTTTCCACTATAAACATGCCCTTTTTAAACAAAACTGAACTTTGAAAAACTCTTAGGCTAAGACGTTTTCAAAAACCCATGATTGCAATCCGTTGATATCTTGTTAAAGTTTATCCATCTGTGCGTTCTTTTGTTCAAATGTTTGGAGCGGTTATTTCAATGTTTCGCTCAATTTGATGACAGTTCGTACTGTGAGAATTTTGATAAATGCCGTGAGAACTCCTTTAGGGTATCAATCAGGTGTCAGAACCACTTACGCGCAGATCGCTGCAGTAGCTTTTTGGCTTGGAAAAGAAAACTTTTAGAGAGATTAAGGGTCGTGTTTACGTCAAACGGCAAACGTGAATTTGTTCCACGTGACCAAGTTTCCCTTTAACTTGTCGTCTGATGTTCCTTACTTTTCTAAAAAATGATTCATGATTTTCACGCCAGTTTCATCCATAAGAATTGTTATGAGCTGTTGTTATGTGCTCATGTTCTGTGAGAAGTTCTCAACCTGCATCTGACGTTTGCCATTTGTCCGAAACGTGACTCTTAATCTCTCTAATATCGTGACATGTCCGTCGAAGAAACCGTGTCCCAGATTTTGGACGAGTGCATTCGTTCTTAGTTTATCAACACATGAAGTTAGGAGCAACAACTCATTAGCATTGGCCAGACTATGTAATGCAACCACTTGAATTATCAACTGGTAATGCTTAAAACTGACGAGGATATCAACTGCTTTAACCCTGTCACCACCACAGTGAATGATGTAGTCTTGTAAGGTTGTTTTATAAGCTATTGAGTCCGTGGAGAAAACACTTGACACTATTTTTGCGTGAACTCCGCCCCATTCAGAAGTTATGAAAATCCCAGACATTTTCATGTGAACTTTGTTACTGGGAAGATGGGATCTTTTGCAAGTGCCCCAGCAGTTTTGTTTGAGGCTGGTCTGCCTTTAATCCTTCCCTTTTTATGATTTGTTTATCAGGTGAACAGGGGCAAAAGGGAGAAGTCGGAACCAAAGGAAGTCAAGGACCAAAGGGAAGTAGTGGAGATGAAGGTACCCCTGGGGATAAAGGTGACACGGGTGAGGCCGGTGCTGAAGGATCCCCGGGTTCAGAAGGAATAAAAGGCGATAAGGGCGCACCAGGTGACATCGGAGAGAAGGGACTTCCAGGAATCCCCGGTGGTCGCGGAGATGATGGTAACCAAGGCCCTCCGGGTCCCCCCGGAGCCGATGGTCCCCAGGGAGAGCCAGGTTTGTTTTTCTACAATAATAGAGAGTAAAAGCAGCGATGTTTTTGATGGACGCACGTCAACCGGAAGTGGACTTTTTGCACACTTGAGCCGTGATTTTGAACAAAATTTTGGGCAAATCCTTTCTCTAAGAGTAAAGACACTTAGCCATGCAAATTTGGTGGCGTCAAGGCATATTAAAAGAGAAGAAAATCTACCTTCCGGTTTACGTGCATCGCTCAAAAACGTCATTGCTTAAGCTCCCTAATATGGAACTCTTTTAGGAGGTACAGGCCTAAAATGTTGGTACATATATGGGATGGTCACCATTCTTGTTATGGAAGTAGAGCGTATTGAAAACTGTTGTTATTCTATCACCTTTGGACCCGGCGATGTCTGCTTCACTGCTGTTAGTGAACGAAATGAGTGCAGTGAGAAAGCAAAATAGGTAGATAAATGGATTTTAACATAAAGATGCCTATTTAGTAATTTCCCCCCTGTTGAGGTCGTAACGTAGGGTTACCCCTACAAAAGGATTCTTGTAAGCGAAGCAGAAAAGCATTCATAGAAAAATTCAGTCGTATGTGAAATAATCTGCGAATACAGCCATCCTGCATCTCTCCTTATTGCGGGGGACGTTACCAGCGACGGTGTGCTGACGATGTCGATGAGCCGGGAGTGAGGCGACTGTGAGCTGAGGGAGAACGGAGGGTGAGCGATGAGAGGCGGCTGTACTCCAAGGCTACATGTCAACAAGCAAAAAATATATCCCACATTGTGATTGGATAACCTACGTTATCTGTCACTTAAAGATTGCGAGTAGAGCCAGTTCTGATGTATAGCAAAAATCACCATTTTATCCAAACAATAAGAAGTATTGACAAAAGTGTGTCTATAAAAACCACTGTGCCATCCAGGATATACTTTCAACATTTTGTTTCCCTATTGCCTTAAAGGTACAAAAGGTGATACTGGCCCCGAAGGACGAATAGGTTTCCCAGGGTATAAAGGAGACAAAGGTCTGAAAGGAGACGTTGGTGCCCCTGGATTATCCAATGCCACAGTCATACCAGGACCGAAAGGTGACAAAGGAGAACCTGGCGAACCAGGGCCGCCTGGAATAAATGGTATGTGCTATATTCAGTGACTGTGGTACGCTAGACAGCATAGGTGATCGTATAACAATAGCTGGCAGACTTTGCTACATTCGCTAAACAATCAACCCTCCAAAGTCCTGTGGGGCACCCGAAAGTGCGTTTGAGTGAAAGGACTGCTCGCCAGGATTTGAGTTCAGCCATTTTAAAACCTTTATCTTTTGTTAAGCCTTTAGAGTAAGGTGAAAAACATGCATTAAATCTTTTTTCTTCATGGTGATGGATTGGTAATGAGTGTTCAATGGTTAAGAGTAATGTAAAGAAAAACAAACAACAACAAACTTGATTAATAACCAGATGATAATTATAACAGAAGCACTGCCCGAGGCTAGCAAGGCTATTTGAGGGGGGTTAGTGTGTGCAAAATAATAAATTATGATTGATTAAGCGGGCTCACTAAGGAAAGTTTACAGTTCACAAATCAAGGAAATAAAAATCGTATGGTTGAGGACTAGACAACACGATGGAGTAGAAAAACTTTGTCTCCTCGTGATAACAAATTATAAAAGTAGAAACGAGCAAGGAAGAATTCGCTTTTCGACATTATTGGCTGATTTTGATTTAAAAAGTGGACGTATCCATATAGTCATCTTCTGAATTCAAAATATCAAAAATTAATTTGCGGAGTGTTTGTCGAATGTGACAGGGTATGGTATCTCATTCCACAGCTTGGCCCCGAAGCAAGAGAAAGACGGTTGATATAATTCTATCTCGGAACTGTTAACATAAAATTTCCTGAAGCCGATGCTCTTATATTGTAAGAGTGGCAACTACTTGTTTTTTGAAATAGATTTAGAATGCTAGTAAGTACATTATTGTTATGGACATCATGCATAATGTTGAATAATTATAGTCTGATAATATAGAAAGTTCAAGGGTAAAACGTTGGCGTGAATGAAGAGAGGTATTACATGATCGCGTCTGTCCAAGGAGGAGAATCTGGGGGGAGGGGGGACTCCGCATATGAAAGGGGTGGAGATGCTCGGGTGATGCTAGGGTGTTCTGGACAAAACACCATTATATTTAGTCTCTTTTAGGGTTGCACTCGAAGAAATATCATATTTTCAATTCGTTTTGTTTACTCGATTCATGTGATCAAAGTTTAAAATGATCGCTTTTAGGGGTCAAAAAAAAGGTTGGGCCACGCCCAGATTGGTCTCCTTTAGGAGTTTAATACAAAATTTCCGACGAGCATCCCCACCCCTTTCGTATGCGGAGTCCCCCCCCCCCCCCGGAGGAGAATAAACTTGAAAGTCTGTGTTTAGTTCGAACTATAATTATCCTAGAACAGTTAGAGCGGTTTTCATTTGAGTGTCGAAAAGTAATTGGTTTTGCACTTTCTACACGATGCGATTGGCTTAAAAGATTCGCGCCACCTTTTCATCCAATCAGAAGTAAAACCAAAGCCAATTGTGACGCGCTCGCATGCATTTTCCCGCGCTTTGCGTCAGCCACATGTAATTACTTCGAGTTTTGATTGGTTCAATGTATTGTCTGTGTCCTATGTGATTGGCCAGAGTATTTACTTTGGTTTTGGTTTTACGACACTCAAACGAAAACCACTCTAAGATTTCCTGTTAACGTGTGCATTGTATTGGAGTGGGTGTTTTGAAAGATATTGAATCAGCAAAACATGTTTCCTGAATTGAAGAGCGAGCTTAAGCAACCACGACGACGACCAAAACGACGACTTCAAAGAAAACAACAGGTTTGATGATCAAAACAACAGCTCTGCACGTGCATCACGCTTTTTAGTACATTTCTTTGACGTCCACTGCACGACTACGACGTGAAACCTCCTACTTTGACGCTGTATGGAGGACGTGGACATACTACGACGAATTTCCCTTCATCTTTTTGAGCCCGAATAAAATCCTAAGAATTCAACTCCAGGAAACGTCGCCTGCATTTGACGTATTGAGCGGATCCAAATAAACGCGATTAAGTTTGGAAGAACGCAAATTCATTTTTTTAACCGTCGTTTTCACTACCGTGGTCGTCGTCGTCCTTGCTTAATGTCCCTAATATGAGCTTGAGATGACGGTAAAACAATCCCAACTGGTGAGACTTATCTTGTGTCAAACAGGTGATGCAGGCTTGAGAGGAGAGCCAGGAGAAATAGGACCCCGAGGCGAACGAGGCCAAAAGGGTGAACGTGGAAATGCAGGCACAAACGGTCCGCCTGGCCCCGCCGGAGAAGTAGGTGTAAAAGGACAACCAGGACCAGAGGGACCAGCGGGTGATAATGGAGAGAAAGGTGCAAAGGGCCAGCCTGGAACTCCTGGTGATCAAGGGCTTCGAGGAGAAGATGGAAAGCAGGGTGCTGAAGGTGATTGTGCAGATCCGGGGGGGGGGGGGGGTACTCGATACAGTTTTATATGGGGGCTCCGCCCCGAGGTCCAACCCCTTACTCTTATATATCAATTTTAACAGAAAAGGTACACATTTCGTACACCTTCTATTGACAAATCGTAGCCCTTTCACTTTAGAATTTTGCATCCCTTTTAACTACCGTTTATGCACTGTCTTTTAAATATGCATAGATCACAAAACCAGTTTATGCTTTGTCTTTTAAATATGAATAGATCACAAAACCAGAAGATTTCCTTGACTCCTTCACAGTTATAAAATACATCTGTTAATTAGCCCTTTAAGGCCTAGGTCGAAATGACAAATTTCCCTACCCTTTCATAGACTTCAACTAGTGAGATCCCTCCCCTTTCATATACCTGAGACCTGAAAAAAGTACCCCTTTCGGGAGGCTCCTCCCCGTTTAGGCCATTCTAGGGAGTGCCCCGGGGGGGCGGGGCGGGGGCAGACCAGATATTTTATGGTACTGAGCCGTCACTTCGAATGGTGGCCAAAGAAAGATTGTCCTGCCAGAAAAATTGATTTCTTTTTGGTAACTCCTATGAAATAAATACAGTCGACTCCCGATTACTCGAACCGTCGTAAACTCGAACCTCGCGCTAACTCGAACCAAAATAGATTTCCCCTTGATTTCCTTCATACATTAACTGTAGTTTTACCCTCGGGAACTCGAACATTCGATAACTCGAACCTCCCGCAGACTCAAAGTATTTTTGTTTCCCCTCAGATCATTTTTTGGACAATTTTACCCTCGATAACTCGAACCATGTTTTGAGCGCGTAAAAAGTCGGGGAAAAACATTGTACTAGCGTCCGAAACATTGAATTTTGAATTTCCCATTAACGTGTTGTAGGCATATAGATTACTAGTGAAGGCTGATGTTGTTTGTCACAAATTCATCGTGAACGGCTTTTCTTCTCAAAACAGTAAAACGCATGCTCTATTTGGGCTTTATTTTGTTACATTACGTTCTGATTTACAATCAATTTTCAGTTAGTATTTCTACAAGTTAATGTGATTAAAATGTTCACTGTAAGGTAAACAATGGTTTTTTCTTACTTCTGGCTATTTTCTTCGAGCTTCCGACAACTCGAATTCCCGATAATTCGAACTTATTTCAATTTCCCTTGAAGGCTCGATTTATCGGAAGTCGACTGTAGTACCGCGCAAAAGTTCTGCTAAAGAGGGGTCATTTGAATTGTACGCCACAGGATTTCGTGGGGTATATCAACAAGATAAAATTGTTTCAAATGCTTAAGAGACACCAAATAATATTACAGCTATATATCAAACACAAAAAGAGGTATTTCAACTAGTAATAAGACTTCTAGAAGAAAGAATATTACAAACTAGATGGAGAATTTCGACTGATATTGAAACACCTGGAAAATATTATATACAGGTAGAGTGTTTCAACTTAGTAATATCGAGACACCTGGGGTTAATAATATCAAACACGTGAAGGAGTGTTTTCATTGGGAGGTCGGATAAATTGAGCAAGTGAGCAGTAAATTGGAAACAACGTGAATTCACTTTATAATTATTTTATGTTTTTGCTCCCCTACCATATTGGTATCGTAAATTTTATATTATTGTCCGGTGAACAATGCGGCAAATGGTCAACTGCTGGCTAATACGTATATTGTATTAGTTTGTTAAACAAAAAACCCGCGACTAAAAACCCTCGTTTTCCCAAGTTAGCCTAAACAGGTACTTACATAAATGGAAATAGGTTCTTGTTTTCTGAAGAAAAAGTACATCGTAGCTAAGAGAATTTTTTTAGTGGTACCATTACGATTGCAGTTGGAGTAATAAGGCACCTATGTCTCCAAAGAGGATCCTGAATGTTGTCTTAACTTATTTGCCCAAAATAAGAACCTCTTTCAAATTTAGGCTTAACTGGTTCCTGTATAGAGGGGGTGTAACTAACAAATTTTAGCCTAACAGGTTCTTAAAAACCAGGTTCTTCGTCGCTAGTTTTCAATGTAACGCTCTTACATCTCTGTGAGGTGCTCATCAACTGGTATTTGTTGCAGGGCCCAAAGGTGAGCCTGGACAAGCAGCAACTGGGGTGAAAGGTGACAAGGGAGACCAGGGTGTAGATGGGGATGCCGGAGAGAGAGGTCCCCAGGGAGACAAAGGAGACAGAGGAGAGGACGGTTCACCGGGAGGCCCCGGAGATCCCGGTCCCCCTGGTGAAAGAGGTAAGTTTATACATCTTATTTCTCACCCACGAATTCAATGCAAGCAACAACTGTAGTCGAATGTTTCTTCTGTTATTGTTCAAAAAGTGATAACGCTGTCCACCAGATGAATTTCTATCCTGTGGATAGGCTTAGCGCTATCCAACAATTGAACAGTCAAGCTCTGATAAAAATCTTTCTATCAAGCTTCATTATTGCTTACATAGCCTGCCTTCGTTTTGGACTTGCATGACAATTTTTTACCAATCGTAAAAGCGGAATAGTGGCATGATGTGAAGTTGTGCCGTGTCTACAAGTACGTTATTTTCTAAAGTGGTGTACGCCCGTGAACCAGCGTCATTTTGGCGGGAAAACGTGGTAGCCGTCGTCATTCTACTACGACTTTTCGCGCGAATGTCGTGGTGGCGAAAACGAGATATCGGGAGAGCGTGTAACCTCCTTCACTAAAGATAACAATGCTAACTTTTCTAGTGAAAAATGGTAAAATGAAGCTTTCCGGGGAGTCTATATTTTGAGAATACGCCAAAAAACTTCAAGTCAAATCTCGTACTCGTAGTTGTCCTCTTTCTCGAATCTGAAGCTTTCTAATGCTAATTACACGCCCTTATTCACTATGAATCAACTGATGAATATTGAGAAACTACTAAAACTTGTGAATGGCAAACTCACAGCTTCGTGTCAAACAACTATGTCTCTCAAGCATTATATCAAAGGTTGCAAACAACAAAAAAGAACTTCGAAGAAAAACCGTTAGGCTAACAAGTTTTCAAAAACCCCAGTTGCAATCCGTTTCAATCTTCAAGTTTGTCCATCCGTGACTTCTTTTGCATTCACTGTGTTATTGTTCCTTCTTTTAATGTTTTGAGCAGTTATTTTTCTATTTTACTCGATTTGATGGCAGTTTCCATCGTTTGAATTTTGATATATTTCGTGACACAATGCCTTTGAAGTTAATTTACGGTTTTTGATTAATGTAACAGGCGCTGACGGGCCGAAAGGCGACAAGGGAACTACTGGCGCAACAACAACGGTACAAGGTCCTAAGGGAGAGCCCGGACCAAGAGGTAACGATGGCAAAGATGGAAACGATGGACAGAAGGGTGCCTTGGGTCCACCTGGACCAGGGGGTCTCCCCGGGCCACCTGGAGAGAAAGGTGAGTTGTACAAGAATGAAAATAGAGGAGGCTTCTGCATGCGGTGTCGCAAGTTCTAAGTTACACAAAAATGAGTCCTGTGTTTGATACAGCTCTTTCGAAAAAACGATAAATCTAGCTAAAATTTCCAACATTTTCGCGGTGATGGTCCCCTGCGTAGAAGTTTTATTTTATTTTTTTTACTCGTCACGCAACGATCTTTCCAAGGATTGCGTGACAAGCTAAGGTCATTCAAGCCCTGGCCCCTAAATATTAGGCTCTTGTGCGAGGGCGTTTTGGTTTTGATCCGATAAACTTATTGTGTACGCTATATTCATCAAGGAGGGGTATTATGTAGCTTGTTCCAGGCTCTCAGATTGTAGGGATGACTTGTAAGTGAAAAGCACGCGAAAATATGAGCGCGTGATCTGGGGGAACAGGCTAGTTATCATGTGGGAGGGCACTTATTTGATTTTTAACCAAAAGGGGGACGCGTATTTGAAGCGGGTCGGGGCAAATTCGAGCGTTGACGGTAGCTCTTCTATGATTAGCCAAAGTAACGTCTTCATGTATTTGATCTTATCAAGTATGCGTTCTAATAATTCGTAACCTGTACGCAGACGTTGTTCATCTTTTTCTTTTCGAAAACCGACGAGCACATGAGCGCGGAGTGAAAGAATGAGGTGGTCTATTTTCTCTTTTCCTGACCCCCTTGCACTAGCGGAGAGTCTGAAACAGGCTAAAAAATATTGGCCTTACTCCTTACTCAACAGGTGCGACCGGAGAAAGAGGTGAACGGGGTGTAAACGGATCAAAGGGTGATGAGGGACCGGCAGGTGTTAATGGAGACCAGGGACCACCTGGAGAGACTGGTGCGGCTGGGGGCCCTGGGGCAAAAGGAGAAGAAGGCGTTCAAGGCTTTCCGGGTGCTCCTGGAGATGATGGCGACAAGGGAGAGAGGGGATTAGAAGGAGCAGGAGGCCAGGATGGTGCTAGAGGAGAACCGGGCCAAAAGGGTAAGAGGATAGTTGTCTGAATATCAAAACTCAAGAAAATGGCGAATTCTTTTTTTCGCTATATCAACAAAGGCTTAGACACCAGGGTCGGATCCAGGATTTTTTTAGGAGGGGGTGCACTCGTCTCTTGCTCTACTTCAACACCAAAAAACCACATAGTTTTTGCAGAATACCAGTTGTATAAGAAAACCACAGGTCATCTCAGGGGGGGGGGGGGGGGTGCGCAACCCCTGTACCCTCCCCCTAGATCCACCCCTGGACACCGACAAGGGAAAATTACAAAGGATAAAAGAAAAGCTTTCATTATGGTAAAAGTGCCGTAATTTCCAGGCACTCCACTCAAAAAATCACAAATAAATAATCTTAATGTAACAATTCAACCTATTGGTGGGAAGAGCGGGACTAGAACCCGGGATTGACTGTAGTTTTTGGGACTCAGATATGATCATTCTTCATATGGCTGTGGTCATCCGCCAAGTGGTATTTTTGTCAATTCTTGCTAGCTTATTATGAAAAATTAGCCGCGGGATTTAAGCCAGTCGGAGACGAAGACATATTTTTTATAATAATAATATCTTTTAGAGTACGAACTTATCTACTCTGGAGACAGTTTACGGAAATATCAGGTAACGATGATCGTTACTTCGTCCTTGTGTGGAGGACGGAAGCGGTAATGGAACTCGCTCGGAACATACCGTCAGAGATCAGTGTTGCATCCCGTGAATTGGTTCTATTTTAAGAAAATTCTAGTGTCCAAGCAATGTGCTGCTTAAGGAACCGAGTTTTAACAGGATGACCAGTGTGAGTGTGTTTGTGAGTGTGTTTGTTGTGCTTTTCGAGCTATTTGTTTTCGAACTAGCGATATAATAATTTTTACACCGTAAACTTGCTCTTATAAACCCTGGGCTTATACAACTTCGTAAGGGATTTTGGGAGGGTTTATGAACGGGAGGCCCGGGAGCGGGGGCTTAGAGCCGGACTAAAAAATAAAAAGGCGTTTTAAAAGAAGCTACACAGCAGTGCTGATCGAAATACATTTTGAATTTACGCGCTTTTTTAACCTTCAAGTCGTCGTAAAATACTAATTCATTTCGATACAGGCTTGGGGGGAGGGGGAGCTATATACCGGTTGTATTTTTGTTTACAGGGCCGGGTTGTTCAAAGCAGGGTTAAGATAACCCAGCGTAAGTGCGACATTTGAATTCAGATTTCAAAGCAAAGTAAAATCAGTTTTATTCTTTTCGTCTACAGTTTGATGATTGGATGGCCTAAAAAGAACAGAGAAAATAATCTGGGAAAATTCTTTTGAAGAAAAGGAAAAGAAACCTAGGTTAAAATTTAACCCTGTGTTCGCGCTAAGCGGCCTTCGAACAACTGGGCCCAGGCAGATAGGGCTATAACTAGGGGGAGGGGGCTTATAAGTAGGGTGGGATTATAGACGGACGTTTACGGTAACTGCAGTTTGGAATACAAGGGTTAGACAATCCCTGTGTTTTGTAACTACAGGCGATCAAGGAAACCCAGGAGAAGGAGGCGCAGAGGGACAACCTGGACTGATGGGTCCACCCGGGCAGCAAGGAGAACCTGGGGCTAAAGGAGTAGCCGGTGCCGTTGGTATACAGGGTCCCCAGGGACCTAAAGGAAATCGCGGTACCGACGGCCTTCAGGGTGAACGCGGCGAAAGGGGTGCAGATGGTCGGGATGGTGAGCAAGGAGATCCCGGACCTCCGGGTCAACAGGGATTAGACGGGCTTGTCGGAGATCCTGGTGAACCCGGGGCGATTGGAACACCAGGACAAAAGGGTGAACCTGGAGAGGGTGTGGGTAAGATACTCCTTTTTTATTATGTTATTATTTTTATTTTAATTTATTTACCAGCTTTTCTGGACACAGGCCTGCCCAGAGTGAATGTGCACGAACGGGACTCAGGTCCCTTGCAAGATGCCATCCCTACCCATTCCCACAACCCGTAAAGGTTGTTTATCATTAAACCTTTACCCTTTAAACTTTACCTTTAAATTTTCTATCAAACTAAGAAACTTTCATCATTTTGCACGAACAAAGAATCCAAACCCTATGCATCTTAAATCTCATGTGATTTACAAACTGACATGTCCTGCTTGTAATGCTGAATACATGGGCAAGACTGATAGATGTCTCAGCGTAAGATTAGATGAGCACAACTCTGACCATAATTCTGCAATGTTCCAGCACTTACACAGCGCCGAGGCATTTAAGTTTTTGTGTTCTCTGAATAATTTGCCTCGTTTGTTTCAGCCGATGTAGCTAATTTCACTTCCCACGTTCACCAAACTATTTCGAATATCGCAGCAATTATTGCATGCAACAATAACTATAACCACTTCTGTTTTCTGGGATCTTTATTAATTAAGAGGTACATACCTCAACTTAACTATGGCATTAAAGCTGCCAAAGAGGTTGTATTGTTTTAGCTTTAGGTTTCATTTGAATTTCAGCATTTTTGTTGTTCCTTCCTCCACATTCTTGTCACCATTATTAGTTTGTTAATATTCAGTCACACCTTTCTGGCTAGCTCTCTTTATAAGTTCAGCGCTTTTCCATCTTGTATTTCACGTTTGATAATGGTCTTGAAATAAGAACCGAAATATTACGTTTATTTATTTTGTGTCAGTTCTTGCTTATACTTATATTTTAAGTTAGCAAGATGTTTTTCCGAGTTGTTTTTGTATTATATTGTTTATCAAAGTATGAGGCGTTTTTCTCCAAACCAGTTTGCAAGACTATTTCTCTTAATTACTAGCGTAACGTACTGCTTAAACCCTATCAGTCGTGCAATGAAGAATAAGCGGCTCTAACGCTTGTCATCAGTCTTTCAACATGTGAAGATGACATGTTTTCGCGCGAATGCTCACCTAGCATTTCATTGGTGGTTAGAGGTTTTTTTCACATTTTTTTTTTTTTCATTTCCTTTTTTTTTTTTTTTCTCTCGTGATCATGTTCTTTAAATGAGCAGTGTTGTTACAAGGAGAAATTCAGTGTTGAGTGGACTCCGTAAAAGCTGGTTTTCACTAGCGACGGAGTCGGAGTCGTAAGCGAAGACCTAAGAGCGCTTATGACCTAGTGAATATTAAAAATCGGAGTCGTAAGCGGAGTCATAAGTGTGAATGAATCGGAGTCAGAAGAATCAGAACGTTTCCATTTCTTCCGACTCCGCTTACGACTCCGTCGCTTACGTTCCGCTTATGATCTAGTGAAAACCAGATTGTCGGAGTCGGATGCAGAAACGGAAGGACTAAACCAATCACAATGCACGTTCCCACGCTTTGTGACTGGTTTAGTTCTTCCGCTTCTGCTTCCGACTCCGACAATCTGGTTTTCACTAGATCATAAGCGGAATCGGAACGCTGTTTTCGCTAGATCATAAGCTCAACGCTTCTGATTACGACTCCGACTCCGTCGCAAGTGAAAACCAGCCTTAATTGGTTAAGATGTTAACTTCAGGATTTTCTGACTGGCGGGGTGTTCATAATGCGTTCAGAGTTGTATAATTTCGAGTATCCATCGTAGTAGCCTCGTACGCAGACGTTCTTTTGGCTTGTCACGCAATCCTCCCCAACAAAAGGACGGAGGAACGTTCGTGAGGAAGGAACGCGTGACGAAGCCTTAATGACGTCTGTGTGGGAAGCCACCATTGTAGCGGTCTTTCTAATGTATAGTGTGTTATTGCCCTTCGTAGGTGAAAAAGGTGACAAAGGCGATATTGGTCAGGAAGGAATTAGCGGTCTCACAGGGGACCAAGGTAGCGAGGGAGCTCGGGGAGCCCAAGGACCTCCGGGGCCCAAGGGAGAGAAAGGCGACCAGGGAGTTAATGGGGTCCAGGGAGAGAAAGGTACGTGATTGTCTGTGTTAACTTATATCAACATTCATTTCTTGATTCTATTCTCCATACATTTCTTATGCTATTATGAGGAGAGTTTGCTTCCCGTTATAAACGGAATAGGCTCTTTGCAGGTGGCAGGTCAGGTGTTAGAGCTTGATATCATTTTCCGGCTGGCACCGGTTAAGTTGTCCTGTCAAACCTGTTCTTACTTGGACACTACCTGTTCTTGGCCGGATATCTCCATAAAAATTCCTTGGTCTGTCGTATCTTTCTTTTCCCTTTGTTCTTATCGATCTCCAATAATGTCCAACCTTATTAAAATTCTGAAGTTCTGGATTAAATCTTCCATTAGAAGCGTAGCCTGAGAAAACAGCCGACATTTGGCGACGCTACCACTTGTTTCACCGCGAAATGACGTCTGAGAAACGTGCGGAGAAATTCCATACTGGTGACGCGGCATTACCCAGATCTGGGTAGTGCTTCTGATTGGTTGAATCAAATTTCCCACCTGGCACGACCAATCAGAAGCACTACCTAGATCTGGGTAGTGACGCGTCATCAGTATGGAATTTCTGCGCCCGTTTCTCAGACGTCATTTGAGGGGAGACCAATGGTAGCGTCGCCAAATGTGGGCTGTTTTCTCAGGCTATTATCAGCGTAAACGATCGGACAAAATGTCTGGTCACTCAAGGATTTGACCGGACAAAGCTTTTTGTGCAACGGCCATTGTCCAAGCCCTGTCAGATGGTTCAAAACTGGCTTGCCGGGACGCCCAAGGAACGAACTGGGACAGGATAACCGAAGAGCTGACAACGTTTTAAATAGTCGTTTTCCTACAGTGATGTCATCGTACAATGAAAGCTCTCGTAAGCGGACGCCCTCGAGATCTCCCTCGGGACGCGAAAAGGGTGTCCCGTAACTGGAGCTGTCCACTTACGACTGGTTCTCGTATGCGGCCACTAGAGGTGTATGGGATAGATGGCCGCTTATGGGAGCTTACCCGAAAAAACTGTTTGTTAGTGTTTGGCTATTTTGTTGTTCTGACAACGTTGTAGTTTGGTCGGTACAGGTACAGTCGACTCTCTCTTAACGGACACCTCTATAAGACGGACACCTCCCTAAAACGGACACCTGGAGTTGGTCCCTTCCTTTCTTTACTCCTTTTATTTGACTCTCTCTAAGACGGACACTTACTGCCGGTCCCAAAGGTGTCCGTCTTAGAGGGAGTCGTCTGTATAAAATGCCTTAAAAGTGTAACCTGGCTGATGTTTTAGTGAAAAGGACAAACACGCATGCACTGAAACTGATATAAATTCATTGTGAAGAACAGTAATTTGAAGTTGATTTTTACAAGATTCAGGGGAGATTGGGATTTCATTTCGGGTGGTGTCCGCTTAAAAACAAAACCAAAATCGAACTTGTAAACCCTGTCAGTGTCCCAGTCCGCAGCCGCCTACGGGAAGGTAAAAATGCTGGGTTTGTATTAGATTTGAAACAGGGTTTGTGAAGGTGGCCATAAGTAGAGCTGCCCTCTTAAAAAAGTGTCCGTTAAGAGAGCTTCCACTGTATTTTGTAACAACTAAAATCCATTTGCATGCGAAGAAATGACCCTGGCCCCGCAATCCAGAATTTCATGGTCCGGATTATCCCTGCTCCTTTAAAGTATCCTGTGTATTCTGTACAGAGGCAACTATATAAAGGGATTAGCCCCGCCATCCTTGTGTGATAAGTTTTCGACAAGAAGCCAGATGCATACTAGAAATACTAGGAATAAAGATAAACTTCATATACCATATTTTAGATCATCAACAGGTCAGCTAGCCTCCCCGCAGACGTCCTTTGGGGTTCGTTTGTCACACATTCATTTCCCCCGTGGGGGAGAAATGAATGCGTGACAAACGAACCCCAAAGGACGTCTGCGGGGAGGCTACAGGTCAGCGATCTTTCTCATATAGGGCTGTTCAGCTCTGGAATGACCGTCCAGAAAGTTTAGCAAACATAGATTCATTTAATGTTTTTAAGAATGCGATTTAAGTACGTGCACTTAAGCCATTGACACTCAATAGGTGTAATTATACATATTTTATATTTTTTAAATAATATGGTAATGTTTTACCACTTTCAAATGTTTATTTTAGATTTCTATTGTTCATATTAGATTTTATTGTAATTGGTATGTGAAAACCCATTTTAATTGGATGTACCAATAAAGTTGATTGATTGATTTAATCATTTTATTCTTCAGGCGATCGTGGGCTTGATGGTCTCAATGGACTCCCGGGTGGTGATGGAGAACGGGGACTGCCGGGTCCGCCGGGTAGTTCCGGACTTCCGGGGCCCCCAGGTGAAGCAGACTTTGGATTTTACGTAGTAAGGCACAGTCAAACCACGGACCTGCCTGTATGCCCGCAAAATACAGTATCCCTGTGGGAAGGATATAGCTTGCTATACGTACAGGGTAACGAGCGCGCTCATGGCCAAGATTTAGGACAGCCGGGCTCGTGTCTACAAAAATTTAGCACCATGCCCTTCCTGTTCTGTAACTTGAACGAGAACTGTAACTTAGCTTCGAGGAATGATTACAGCTTCTGGCTTTCAACCACTCAACCCATACCGATGATGCCTGTAAGTGAACAAGCCATCAAGCCTTTCATCAGCCGCTGCCGAGTGTGTGAGGCACCCGCCATGGTCATGGCAGTTCACAGCCAAAGCATGGTGGAACCTGATTGTCCAGAGAACTGGGCACCACTTTGGAGAGGTTACAGTTTCCTCATGGTAAGCCTGTGGTTAAGATTGCTTCAGCGCCTTACTCCCGCGCAAATAAAAGTTTAACCAAAAACGTTACCCAAGTTTCACCCAATTCGCCTCTTTTGTTGTTTTGGATATTGTTGTTTTTTGTTTGTGTAGAGTTTATGACGCTCGAACGTTGATTTTTTTCAGCGTTTTTCCTTTACGAAATGCAGCTAGTCCATGAGTCCAAAAAAGGCAATTTCGTAGCAACCCCATGAGACATAGTTTCCTTGGTATCAAATTAAAGCTTAGACTTCCAGACTTGTAATTTTAGCGTTAACGAGAAAATTTGGGACTTTTACGGAGGTGGGTTAATAGGAAGTTTGTCCCTATGCCGGAGCGAATTCCGTCCTTCAACTGAATGACGTGGAGGGAACTAATAAAGTAGCACCGTTGCTAATGTAATTTCTCCTTTGTTCCCGTCAGCACACAAGCGCCGGTAACGACGGGGCAGGGCAGCTTCTCTCATCACCAGGCTCTTGCCTTGAGGACTTCCGAACCAGTCCCTTCATAGAATGCCACGGTCGTGGAACATGCCATTACTATGGAAGCACTTATAGTTTCTGGCTATCGATTGTCAATGAGCAGGACCAGTTTGTAAGACCAGCCCCACAGACCATAAAAGCAGGCAAGCAACGCCAACATGTCAGCAGATGTACCGTCTGCATGAAAAACGCATTAAATGGAAATGGCAACGGAGGGGGAGGGGTTGTTGACCCACTCTCCCCCGGCGGGGGTGACTTACCTAACTAAAGAGAATTTATTTACTAATTAGATCACATAATTCGCAGTTCAATCGGCAGTTCGATAGTGAGTGCTTTTCTAGTGACTTGACGAAAGCTCGTTGACAGCAATACCGAAATCAAACTTTCTGCTGTTGAGACTTAATTTTATTATTATTATTATTATTATTATTATTATTATCATTATTATTATTATTATTATTGTTGTTTTAAATATCGGAATTTGCAGTACCACTGTCGACATTGTTGTTTTAATAAAGTCAGGCTTTTAGTCCCAAGAGATTGTCGCTTAAAGAGCCACTTTCTGGAAATGACGTTTCAAGATACAATTGCCTAGATTCTGAGTGTTATTTAAAATAGTTTAAAATGCGTTTGGATAAATCTTTGTCTTTATTTCCCTTGATTTGCCAAGTGAAAGTCATATAAGGAACCGTACACAAAAAACAGCGATTATTTCCGGATTATTTGTGGAAAAATGTCTTAAGCGATCGCAGCACCTAAATGGAAACCACTGTTACAGTTTATAACGCAAGTCGTACATCGATCGCAATGATCGTAAGTCGATCGCTGCGATTGAAAGTCGCTCGCAATGATCGCACATCGTGGAATTGAGTAAATTCATGAAATTACATAAACAAAATCAAAACAAACAAAAAAGCAATTGAGCTTTTCCATTGACAAGATACCAAAATGCGAAGAAATGCGCACAGTTTTTAATTGTGATGCACAAATATGTTTAACAGACGTCTCATTTCTTCGTTATATTCTTGTTATTTGCTTTAAGCTTAAAATGTTTTTTTATTCTTTAGAGAGAGAATACGTTCTATGATATCTTGAACTCATTGTACAAGAAAGTGCATTATTGTCTTAATTGACTGTTGTTAATTACTTCCAATAGTGCGAGATTAGAACTAGTCTTACCACTATTTGTTAAAGATTTTTTTTCTTTATTCAAAAAAGAGAACCATAGATTGCGTAGAAAATATAAAAATTTGGTTTTAACACTCAGTACCCCAGTTTGCAAGTATAATGGTTATTCGGTTAGTTTGTATACAATCATATTTTAAAGTCATTTGGATAATTTCAAAGGACGATTATACCATGGACCCCTCTACAGCGCGTAGAGAGGTGTTTTCTTTAGTCTGATGATATTCTCTGTTTCCTCACAAAGCCTGTGCATTACTTAAATAGGATAACGTGTCAGTTTAAGGGAATTTACATACAGGGTATTGTGTAGTAATTTCTGTTTTAGGAAATGGCTTTGTTTTGGTGTAAACAACAGTAGAAAAGCCAGTTTTTATATTCATTTGGTTTTTGTCTTCGTCTCTAGCTGCAAGCAAATGGAAAATGCTTGAAACTAACATGAAGACGATTATTCTGCTTACAGAAACTTGTTCTCTACCAGACGCTCTGAAGCTATCGATTTTTTTTCAAATCAGCGTTTCCTCATTATCACACATCAGACTGCAAAAATATTAGATTAGTTTTGTAAAATTTGGAAGCTCTTTTGGGTTGTGTTTCTCTTTATTGTTGATATGTGCCAAAATATTCATTACAAAATATAATGGTAAAAATATATGCTATAGAGAAATTTAATGAGATAGGTAGCTTAAATCGATCGCTTTTAATTTTTTTATTGAATATACAGTCTTAATACAAATGGTCGATTATTGAAAGTAATTTCGCTTTTCTTAGTTTAATCATAGCATGTAGGATTTAAAACAATTTGTAAAGCTTTTGTAAACGAAGAAATAGTCTTGTTAATAAACGTTTTTTGAATTTAACTACTTCTGTTCTTGTTGAATGAATAGTGATACAGTGCTTAGAGGACATTACATGGCTGCGCGGGGAAGGGTTGTCAATACTCCGACGCGCGAAGATACGAAATTTCTCTTCGAGTATTGAAAAGCATTTCGTGAGCGAGCGCGGCGAACGAGTGAAATATTTTTCAACAATTTAATTCCACACCCAAGGGGGTTCCTAGCCCACTCCTACCTTTCCAAGGCTCTCTCAACCTGAGTGTCAGAGTTCAAGAGACGGTTGCTTACCATTTAGCCAGCAATTTCGAATATTCCGAACGGAATGTGAATAATGGTAAGGTCATTTTTTCGGGCGAGATTGCAGAATGCCCAGCGCACCTGACGTCCAAGTTTAAACGCTGATCCTCCAGTCCTTCACTCCTTCAGTCGATGCCGTCGAATGTTACTCACGCATGCAGTCCTGCAGTCATACAGACTCAGTCGTTCAATACTAGTGCCAGCTCCCAGACCTCGTCGTTGATGTGAAAAATACCTCATGAAAAACGCAGAACACTCGTAATGTGCTTTTTTCTCAAAATCATTCACCTCAAGTATAGAATGGGCTATTGCATTTAATATCTGCTCCTCCCCCGATTGAGGAACCATGGAATTCTCCAGGGGTAAGTTATAAAAATTGAGGATTTCTTTACGGGTAGGTTAAAAAATATGGAATTCTTTGGGGGTGAAGCTTTATTTTTCACAAAATTCTTACCCATATTCTTCCGGGGTAGGAACCATATTTTATTGCCTGCGTGCGGACGGCTCCTATTTCCTTTGTTGCACTCGGATGCACGCAGGCAAATATTTTATGGAATTCGTCAGGGGTGAATACAGTTGTAGCCAATCTTTTGGGGTAAGAAGAAAAGGTAAGTCCTCAACCGGGAGATACCGATATTAAAAGCAATAGCCCAATTTCCCATCTCTCTCATTAATCATGTATGGCAAATTTTACAGTAATATGCATTAGTAGGCTCAAAGTTTCACTTTTAAATCAAAAGATTGAAATTTTTTAACAAAAGCCCCATTTGAAGTGAGGAATGTTTTGACACACCGTAAGACAAAGGCAAAAGTTTTTACGCATTTTTCTCTTCGCCCCTTCCCATGATTCTCCGCGCATATCAAGATGACCCCAATCTTCTCTCACCCGTCTCACCCTAAATAACTTTATTAGCGACTGGGTACGAGGGTTTATTGGCGGGCTGTTTTCAAGATGGCTGCCGACTTGTAAACAGCTGAAACAGTGAGTCACTTGGGTTTAATATGCCGGTAGACACCTCGATAGACGATCCTAATTCTCCAGCAGCCCTACTATACAAGTTGTGCTGCCGTCTCCTTGGAAAAGGAACTGATTTAAAGGGTATGAGCATACGAAATTGTCTTGAAAATATGAGCCAAAGGTTGCCCTTCGAATTATTAAACTAAGCCTACTTATTTTCTCTTTTTCTGTTGTAGCAGACAAATCTCCAGAAATATCCGAGCATTTTCAGTATGCTCTCAGACTTGTCGGAAGGTATGTAATAACTTTGGCCATGGCTTTTTTTCGCTAAGTAATTTTGTGACTTTTAGTATTTCATGTAAACAGCTGACATGATCGATGGTGTTCGAAAACAATATCAGTCGGCAATCAATTTTTGCATTTTTACGCCACATCAGCCAGAGCACGAATTATTAATTTTCACTGAATCTTTCTACAGATTTTCAATTGAATCATTAACTGACTTAATTAGACTTTTAGAATTTGGGAGTTAAAGGAGCTGTGTAACGAATTAATTTTATTATCAAAATTGCAACCGTAACCCTGGGGGGCACTTGGGTATTTTTGGGGTGCGTATGTGCCGCCCGGAACTCCAAATTGGCACCCCGTTCTAGAAATGGGCCGTTTTTCTATACTCTGTTCTAGAAAGTTTGTAAATTAAAATAGCCCTTTTTTTTAAAAAAAGATATTTCGTTATTTGTTTGCCTAAATACATCAAATAAAGGCTTCTTCATAATCATCTGGAGTACTGGAGCTTTCGTGTGTTCAAAATATTATACCCCGTTCTAGAAAACACCTCTGAAATGGATACCCCGTTCTAAATAGGAGCTTCAAAATCACGACCCCGTTGGGCGGCACATACCCGTATAGGTAATGTATGGGAGTACTCCCACCGGGAACCCTAGGAACTGCCATTAAATTGAGTGAAACATATTACGCTCAAACATAATTGCACAGAAAATTAAAAGGAGGTGTTAATAATGCAACAAATGCATAAATAAGGCACAGATGAACAAACTTGAAGAGGATTAAAACTACCCAGTTTGAAAATTTCAACCCAGTTTAAAAATTTTAAGCTAGTTTTGAAATTTTAAGCTAGTTCGAAAAATTTAAACTGGTTCAAAAACAATGAAAAACCAAAAACAATTTGGACCATAACATACTCAATCAAACGTGCAATTACCGAACTCCTGTTTGTTTGATTTTTATGTTCAAATATTCACACCGATGAAAAACAAAGTAATGAAAAAAAAGCCCAAATATTACCCCTATTATCAAACAAGTGTATATTTTGCGGAAATTTTGTATGGTGAACCGTCCCCCTTATCCCCCTGAATCCTTTGTTAGCGATTTCATAGGATGATTGTCACATCTGCATAATACCCCATAATAGTCACGTGGTCAGACAAAATTTCTACTGAAGGTCGCATTACAGCTAGTTTTCAGTGAACCTGAAATGAAATGTCAAGAGTGTCAAGAACCCGAAGTTACATCCAGGAGACCTTGGAGGAGACTGTGCGTATCAAGATTATATGTGCTGTAAAAGGGTATCAAGAATGTTGTTTTAGAGTTGATTTGGTGGAGAGTATTTTTAAGAAGCATTTAAAATGACTAATACTAGAGGCCAGTTAGGACATCTTGAGCGTACAAACGAGAAATGGATTCCAAACAAGATTGAATCAGATTGAGTTCAATTGCATTTGATTTTGTTCGATGGTTCAATAATCGAACTCACTGCAGCAAAATAGATATTCAATTACTGAACCCAATTGAATGATTGGTGGTTAGTTGAATTTTGGTTCGATTTTGTCTGATTAGATATACCGGGAATGTTTGATACAATGCTTGCACAGTATTTTGTTGGACAAGAAGCTGTGATTTTGTTGTTTTCAAGTAATTTTTTCAAGTTCCATAGGGCATAATAAAGCATAGTTGTCAATGTTAACAGAACAAACTGGACAGCCACCGTGACACAGCCTCTGGGAGGGGGGGAGAAGGGTTAGGGTACTCCCATATAAAAGTGAAGGGGATGCTCATCGGAAAATTCAAATTTAACCCCTAAGGGAGACCAATGTGGGTGTGGCTCAAGCTTAAACTGACTCCTAAAGGAGATTTCTGTGTGGTCAGTGTCAGGCCATTTTTGTAAATTTCTTTATGCACAGTACTAAGTGATACCTGAATGGCCAAATATAGTGACGTTCCGTCTCAAACACCCTGAGTGAGACCAAAATCTGCAATTTACACCCCCAAAGTGAGACAATGAGCATCCGCATCACTTTTATGTGGGAGTCTTCACCCCCCAAGACACAGCTCCTTTAAGGGTTAATACTTAATTGAAACAGGAAACTAATGCATTACATGTATAAATTTTCCTTCCCTCTCCTTTATGTAGCTTAATATAGCAAGTTTTTAAAGGGGTATTCTGTGTTTTGTTCTTCAATGTAGGTACATTCCTGTATTAACAGTCAAATTAAAAAATTTAAAATTTCAACAACTTAATTTCATGTTTCTCTTAGTCGCTTTGCTCCAACGGTTGCCACAGATGAATTCAGAGTTGTGGAAAGAATAAAAAGGAAATGTAAGTTTTTGTTTTAGAACAGTTGGTGAACTTGGAATTGACTGAGCCATTACTACCACACTGTAGGAAAGAAAACACAGGAAATCTTAAAGTGTTTGTTTTGTTCTAATAGTACTCAAGGAGAAAAGAGAGGTGGACATTGCTGTCTTCTCTGAGTTGTATCGTAAATTGGCCTCACAAGTAAGAGCTTTATATATTGTAAATAAATTTTGGTATGTTACTTCTCATCTAACCACGTCCTAACCCATGTCTCATTACCCGGCCTGCCCAATCGATGAAATTCGATAACCAGTAAAATCAATTATAGTAACCGATTTTAATCAATAGTGACTAATTGATTGATGTTCACTTTTTGGAAATTGATGAAAATCAAAGATTCAACGAGCTGTGAGTATCAATTTTCATCAATTATATTGCTTGTCAGTGGTCGTTTAATGATTTCAGATACGTTTAAGCAAGGCACTTATAGTAATTGAAAGTCTTACCTATTGTCATTTTTCTCTTCCTTTAAAGTCTAATCTGTTGAAACCCATGTAAGACTTTGGTAAGACTGACTTGAGTCCATGCAAATGGATGCGTAATGTATCTGCTTATACCCTGGGCTAAGAATTCATAAATTTTCAATTATTGAGCAGATAAAAATCTATACTATTATGACAACTTGCATTGTGATTATTATCAGTATTGATTGATTAATTTTTATTGATTATATTGATTGGTTTTCGATGATCGATTTTGATCGATCAGGCATGCCGGGCTTATCTGAATTTTAAAAATGTGGGGTTTTTGAGTAGAGGGGTCAGGACCTGCCACTGGTCATCAATATCCAAAAACTCATGAAATCCATATAAAACTAACAAAACTGAAATGATTGACAATATAATAACAGTGATCATAAACTTACTTATGGCAAGTTATCGTAATTTTCCTTTACAAAACAGTGTAACAGGTAAGCAGTAAATCACAGGAAACATGACCAATTCAGATCTCGGGTAAAACTAAACTGCTTAATTAAAGTTGAGGTTTATCTACTATTAATTTTGAGTTTGCTGTTGGGTGTTTACGAGGCTACCACATATCCCTTAGCTATGAATTCTTTACATAGTCCAAATACTACGTTAACAGAACCCAGAGCACATTGGTGGGAGTGAGTGTTTTCACCAGTAAAAATTTTCTTTGTCAAAGGAAACTGGTATTTTTAACTGTTGTTTACATCAATAATCTCTTTAATTTATATTTGGATTTCAGCCAGTTCTTAAAAACAGATGGGCAATTCTTTATTTTTTGTTGAGTGTCAGCGAAAGCTCAGGGGCAGATCATTCACATGGTCAGGTAAGTAACAAAAGAGAGGTCAAGGATAAAACACTGTTGTTTTCTTTTTCTTACAATAGTCAGCTCAAACCATCCATTATAATATATCAAACCTTTCATCCTCCACCTGCTTTACCCAACAAAATACTGTAAACACCTGCATGTGAGAGACTGGTGGTTTAAGAACCTGCTGGCAGATATTCACCATTTTAATACCCAAAAATATAAAAGAACCTGTTTAGCCCAGCAAGATCATGTTCTTATAAAATTAATTATGTGGGTTACAGTGTTACATCACACATGCAAATTATGTTAACCATTTTAACCAAGGAGTTTGACCTCAATGTTCTGTACCAAACTTTAATACAAATAAAAGTATTTATTTACTGTAAATTTTCCTTTAGCGAAAAAAAAGAAATTCCATACATGCAATTCACAGAGTGATAGTGGACAAAAGTTGCAGGAACTTTTTTATTGCCATATGCTAACTGTGATGACCCAACAGGCTGGTGGAGTTTATGTTGCTTTCTTCTTAGGCTGCCGGAGCTGCCTCCTTCTTTGGTCAAGGGCTACCTACATACCTGACTTCCACACCTGCAGTTTCTACACAGGCATCCCAGCGTCCTTCTAGTCACACGCCTGGTGTTCTTTCTATGACTCATGCAACTGAAAGCAGCTCGGGTGTCAGCAGTGTAGCATCCAGATCCTTAGATCCCACTCCTACCCCCGCGTCATTTGCCCCAAATTATGGGCCAACACCGTCAGTTCATTTTGCTGATGAAGTCTTAATGCAGGAAGGAAGTGATGGATCTCGCTTGGCTACACTTGTGGCACAGTCATTAAGTGTGTCCCAAAACAGGGTACCAACTTTTGGACAGTCATCAGCATTGCCATCTGCAGTGCGATTTATGAGTTATGGATATGACACACAGAATAGTAAGTTGTTATACCAATAATCCAGACAAAGCTTCAATTACACTGTACCTTTTCAGAAAATGTAAACAGGCCTTTTGACCACACTGCAAACATGCCAGCCTTAGTTTTTCGAGAGCCAATGTTTTCCACTGTATAAAGGTCATCTAGTGGGTGAGTATCAGGGGAACTATCCACTGGATTAATGGATAGAGATTTATCAAGTGGATCACTCAATTTACCTTTTGAACAACTGGTGCCAGGTGAATAAAAATTTCCTTGTAGGCAGTACATGTATATTAAGCTGTCATGAAATTCTGGCAGTTTACTTTCCTTTGCTCAATGGTGCAGAGATGGGTGGGTCAGTTAGAGGGGAGGAAAATATTGTTGTTTCTCATCTTCTTTCTCTTGATCATTCACAGGAAGGTTATAATGATGGGGTGCTTGAAATAAAGGCCCAAGTGGTAGACTGGGTACCCAACTGCTGTTTTCTTTAAAATATCTGTTGAGAGAAGCAAATATTGCCTGTTTTTTTGTTTTATTACTTAAGGATGGCTAAAAATTTCTAGATGATTGTTCCATTCGTGTACAATTTTTGAAGCTTATTGTAATAAATTCCCTACAATTTTCTGGAGTTTGTCTCAGCTAAGATGATTTTGTTATTGGGCAGTCAGGTTAAGCCTTTGGCTTTGTTTCCTTCATCCCTCTTTCATTAGTCAAATCAAAGTGGACGTAAAAGAACCCACACTACTGTTTCAAAAGAGTAGGAGAAGTTTCCCCAGGGGTGTGGTCTACCTTTCACACATCACACATCATTCATATATCATGGGCTATGGGTGGGTTACAGTAACCTAATAAAATGTACTAATAGTGGCTGCCAGTGGCGCCCTTGTATGCTGATGTCTGAGCTTACTGTTAACATGTTAATATAGAATATCAAGAGGGAATAGGAGGCCCTGGTACCCCAGGACGACGTTAAAAGTTAACAAATGTTACATATTTGGATGAACAAAATGCATAATATACTGTAAAAAATGTTCCTGTTTTAGTTCCTTTTTTTTCTCTACACTGTTACTATGCTCATTTTTCAGATTAAAAGAATTATTTCAAGTGAAAAAGTGGTTTAACTATGTCGTTAATTTTTGGGGGGGGGAAATGCGAAAAATTTGGGTAAACGAGGTGCATAAAATTATTTATGTGCTATAGATTTTACATACTAACTCAAAACCACAATCATGTAGAACACACTTTTTTGCTTTCAGCCTCGTATGAGATTTCTGAAGCTTCCCTACTCCGAGATATTATTTACATCTTCCAAGGAATTGAGGGAAA
>OZ038000.1:2003341-2020841 GCA_964035705.1 Porites rus | reverse complement strand
AACACAGATCAGTAGGGATCTCTGTTTCCCAGGTACGGGAACACATATCACTAGGGATACGTGTTTCCTAGGTGCGGGAACACATATCACTAGGGATATGTGTTTCCTAGGTGGGGGAACACATATCACTAGGGATACGTGTTTCCCAGGTGGGGGAACACATATCAATAGGGATACGTGTTCTCAGGTGGGGGAACACATATCACTAGGGATACGTGTTTCTAAGGTGGGGGAATGCATATCACTACGGATATGTGTTTCCCAGGTGGGGGAACACATATCAATAGGGATACGTGTTCCGAGGTGGGGGAACACATATCACTAGGGATACGTGTTTCCCAGGTGGGGGAACACATATCACTAGGGATATGTGTTTCCCAGGTGGGGGAACACATTTCACTAGGGATATGTTTTTCCCAGTTGGGGGAACACATATCACTAGGGATACGTGTTCTTAAGTGGGGGAACACATATCACTAGGGATACGTGTTTCTCAGGTAGGGGAACACATATCACTAGGGATACGTGTTTCTTAGGTGGGGGAACACATATTACTAGGGATACCTCTTCCCAGGTGGGGGAACACATATCACTAGGGATACGTGTTTCCCAGGTGGGGGAACACATATTACTAGGGATACCTCTTACCAGGTGGGGGAACACATATCACTAGAGATACGTGTTTCTAAGGTGGGGGAACGCATATCACTAGGGATATGTGTTTCCCAGGTGGGGGAACACATATCACTTGGGATACGTGTTTCCCAGGTGGGGGAACACATATCAATAGGGATACGTGTTCCGAGGTGGGGGAACACATATCACTAGGGATATGTGTTTCCCAGGTGGGGGAACACATATCACTAGGGATATGTGTTTCCCAGGTGGGGGAACACATATGACTAGGGATATGTTTTTCCCAGGTGGGGGAACACATATCACTAGGTACAAGTTTTTACCAGGTGGGGGAACACATATCACTAGGGATACGTGTTTCCCAGGTGGGGGAACACATATCACTAGGGATATGTGTTTCCCAGCTGGGGGAACACATATCACTAGGGATATGTGTTTCCCAGGTGGGGGAACACATATCACCAGGGATACGTGTTTCCCAGGTGGGGGAACATATATTACTAGGGATACGTGTTTTCCAGGTGGGGGAAGACGTATCACTAGGGATATGTGTTTCCCAGGTAGGGAAACACATATCACTAGGGATATGTGTTTTCCAGGTAGGGGAATGCAGATCCCTACGGATATGTATTTTCCATGGAGGGGAACACATATTACTAGAGATACGTGTTTCCCAGGTGGGGGAACACATATCACGAGGGATATGTGTTTTCCATGTGGGGGAACACAAATCACTAGGGATGCGTGTTTCCCAGGTTGGGGAAGACATATCGTTATGGATAATGTTTGCCAGGTAGGGAACACATATCACTAGGGAGAAGTTTTCCCAGGTGAGGGAACACATATAAGTAGGAATATGTGTTTCGCAGGTGGGGGAACACCTATTTCTAGGGATATTTGTTTTCCAGGCAGGACAACGCATATCAGTAGGGATACGGTTTTTCCAGGTTACATTCGGCGAAAGCCTTAAAGGAGCCGGTGATAACGCCGGTTGCCGGCGCATTTTGAGAACCCTGGACAACGACCCAAAATGAGACAAAACACGTCCTGTCTTCCTGGAAACGTCATATAAAATTGATTTTGGGTTGTTCTGAGTCTTTTGTTGTTTAGTGTTGGTTGTTTTGAATCTTTGTGTGGGTCGTTGTGGATCGTAATGGATTGTTTTGGCTGGTTCCTCATTTTTATAGTAACTACAGCTGTACATGTTCATGAAGTATGGATGTCCTTGCGACCGATTTTTAAAACTGCATCTTTACACGAATGAACCAACACAGCAAAACCACAACCGGTGACACAATTAGTCGAGACATTTTAGCTCAAACGGGGCTTTTTGACGTTTACCAACTTTAAAATTTTAAAATAAAGCTTCTCCTTCCCCATCCCCTCCATGCAATGTTGTGTGGCACTGTTCGAGTTACCTGCAGGATACAAAAAACACCCCAACTTTGTTCCCTGAAAGTTACCCTACTTTAGCATAATGTCTCAACAATTTTGTTTCTGATTGCACATAAACAAAAAGAAATATGGAAACCCAAAAAGCCACTTTTCTTTTTGATGAGTAGTGATAATTGTCCTTCTCCAAGTATATTAATTAGGCAACACCTTCAAATTTCACGGGCAAAAACTGAGAAAATGATTTTAAAAGCTAGTTAAAACCATATAAATCGTAAAGTTATCACATTGCACTTATTGTTTTCCGTGGAGAATGTTGTTGCTTGTGTTTGCTTTTCTTGAAATGATTTTAGTTTTGGTGTAAAATTTTTAACAGATTTTAAACATTGGAAAATCCATCAACTTTATTCGACATGTTTGTCAAGATCGTAGTCCCATCAGAGGAGGAGAGGAGAAGGCATTAGATTATAACAAGTCACAGGAGGCATCAGGTAAAATCTAGAAGACAGTTCCTAAACCTGTTTTAGTTTGTCAATGCATCTATAGCCATACAAACTTATTTAATCATGGACTGTGTCCCCAAGAGAGCAACAATAATTTTTATAATTAACAGTGGACCATTTTAGCAGCAGAAACATGGGTGTACGTGCCATGCAATAATAGAGATGAACTTGTTGCATCTCAAAATTGCAGGTGGAAACAGTTGGTAAGTTTACAGTACAGACCCCTGGAAAAGTATTTTCGATTTGTTAATATGATCCATTTATTATAATTTTGCAGCTGCAGCTCAGTTAACAGCTGATGAAGAGTTTGGAGGAACAGCTCTTCAGGAAACAGTTGATATAGCCTATAGAGAAACAAGCAAGAGGCTACTGGAGATTTTCTTCTCTAAATACAAGTTCCTTGATCATTTGAGGGTAAGAAATGTCTTGAGACCATTCTTCAATTATTTTTCAGTGTTGTTGTTGTGGCGTTGGTGGTGGTGGTGGTGAGTCAGAGATTATAGTTCTTGGACCAACCCCTCTTGATTATTTGTCACAACGATAAAGAGTGCGTCACCACTCAGATAGTTCATAAAATCTTCTATGTTGATTTTACCTTCTATTCTTCTGGCATTCAGTCCTGCCCTATCTCCGAATCTGACGCTTGAGTAGACTCGCAGTCATGTTAAATATTAAGTAGAGCTGTCTGTTTGTCCAGAGGAGCAATCTCATTCTTGACTACTTCTCTATTTTATTCATTTATATTTTCATCTATTTATTTATTTATCTGTTAATTTATTAATTCTAAATCTAAATAGATTATCCACCAATGGGAATACCCATCACTGTTAATTATTAATTTGTTCATATATTTATTTAATTTGATAGGCATTGCGATTGTATCTTCTTCTTGGCCAAGGGGACTTTATCAGGCATCTTATGGACCTGCTTGAGTAAGTTGATGTGAATTCATCAGCTTAAAATACATGAATGTTAATTTTGCTTTCTTATCCTGTTGACAGTGCTTCAATGTTAAGCCACAAGAGTGCATGATCCATAAGTGGATTCAGAGCTGGTCCAAGAGGGCCCCCCACCCTCTTCCCCCTCACACTAAAATCTAGATCCTTGATTTATGGAAACAGAAATGCTCTCATGGTTTTTGAGTCTATCAATACATAATTGCATATTGCAAAGCATATTCAGCATTATTGATTAATCATTATGCATGTATTGTCCTGTTTTATTTTTAATTGCATGTTGCAAAATTAAGAATAAAACGGGACAATAATAAAAAGAAAAGAAGAAGAGGAAGTGGGGGTCCTAACGGCAGTATTATGTTTTCGTGGCTGGTCACCCATCCAGTTCCTTACCCTGCGCATCAGGGAATAACTTAAGTGGTGCTACGAACACTGAGTTTCTCGATGGTTTGTGAGACACGCCAGATTTCCATTATTTATATAGCTGACACCTGTCCCAGCCCTCTCTGGACATCCCTAGTAGATTCAGTGTTTGTACTGACAATTTATCTGCTGTGTGCTCAAGGAAACCGTTGATACAAAAAACTTCAAATTGCCATTTTTCAGCCATTTTATTTGGAACCTTCTTCATTGAGCAAGTTTAGCCGTCTAATACTGCCACCTCTTATTGCTCCCAGCCAATTTCGTTTATGTAAACACTCACTCAATATGTCGAGCTCCTTTGTGTTCACTTCAGTAACTAACCATTCTTGTTGTTGTGGTGTAGGTCTGATCTCGCCAAGGCTGCCAGTACACTGTACATGCACAACTTAACTGGTGTGTTGGAGACTGCAATCAGAGCCACTAACGCTCAGTATGCTGACCCAGAGATCATTGAACGATTAGACTGCAGACTACTTGAGGTATAGCATATATTCTCAATTAAGTACTAAATTAAGTTATTAATACGGAATCCATTAGGAAATTGAGTAATTTTAATTTTTAGTGAACAAAAACCTTGTACCTGAATATTTTATGCCATATCACCTTCTTTTTTACACTTTTCAAGGGCTGTAGATGTAATTAGTTATCTGTAATAACACCAAAGACAGTTTCTTACGGAAGCCTGAGAAAATAAATTCAAACTTCCACAGGAATTGAGAAAACACAGGTAAAATCGCCATTCCATTTTGTGAAATTTGAGGCTTTTGAACTTTGTTTTCTGGAGTCCATTAAGAACTTTTTATGGTTGGAGTTATTTCATATAACTTATTACATTTATAGCCCTTGAAAAGTGTGAAAAAAATGCATGATGCTTGAAATTATTCTGGTCCAAGGTTTTTATCCACGTTCGGAAAATTAAAATTACTCAATTTTCGTCTTGATTCTTCAATATCAAATTGTAAATAAATAACGCAATTACCTTTTATGTGTGTAAGCACCACCCATTCGAATAGAGATCAACCAGACCAATCACAGCTATCAGTTAAAAACATTCAACAAGGAATCAGCATTTTTCTTCCAAGTACAGTTACTAATGTTGCTACCTTAAAGGCTAGTAAATTATTGATCACAAAAGTACAAAAGAAGTTGGATGTTGAATGAGTGTCTGCGATTGTAACCTGCCATCAGGCATTGTTCTCTTTTTCCCCAGAGTAGAGACATCTAGTTGTCAGCGCATGATTGCGAGTGTTTAGGTTTGCATATTTTTTATCCAAATTTACAGCCAACTCTCTTTAAGACAGACAGCTCAGGGACCTGCACTAAGCCTCGGTCTTAGATAAGTGCCCATGTTATTGATAATCAATTACGGCAAAAAAGAAAGGCAGAGGCCTTCTCTTGGTGTCGGTTTTACAGGGGTGTCCTTCTTATGGGGTGTCAGTTAAGTCAGAGTAGACTGTATTCTAAAACCAAAGTACAGTCGACTCTCTTTTAACCCTTTAAGTCCCAATAGTGATCAACATCAACTTTCTCCTAACGATATCCATACATTGGCAAGAGAAAAGGTTATGAGAATTAATAAAAATGATCACCAAAGAGAAAATGCTTTGATCTTTCATCAAATTCTCTCAACTTATTCTTAAAGGAAATGTATAGAGACCAGTTTGGAGAATTTGCATGTGGATATTGGGGCTTAAAGAGTTAACGGGCATCTGTTTAAGACAGACACCTTGGTAAAAAGGACACCTTAACTTGGTTCCTGCCTGTCTTTACTCCCTTATTTGATTCTCAATAAGACGAATAGAGTGGTTTTCGTTTGAGTGTCGTAAAACCAAAACCAAAGTAATTACTCTGGCCAATCACATAGGACACAGACAATACATTGAACCAATCAAAACTCGAAGTAATTACATGTGGCTGACGCAAAGCGCGGGAAAATGCATGCGAGTGCGTCACAATTGGCTTTGGTTTTACTTCTGATTGGATGAAAATGTGGCGCGAATCTTTTAAGCCAATCGCATCGTGTAGAAAGTGCAAAACCAATTACTTTTCGACACTCAAATGAAAACCGCTCTATCTCTCTAAGACAGACAACTTGGTGCCGGTCTCAAAGGTGTAAGTCTTAGAGAGAGTCTGCTAGCAAGCTCTCCAGGGCGCTCTGGCGGCAGGGCTGGAAAAGAAAGCAGAGCTTGCAACTACGTCTCTGGAATTTGAATTCCACCTCCAATTTCCCTGTGGTTCCCTGTCGACTGAGCTGTCAGATTTCCGCCGATCAGCACGAAGCGTAAACGAGCGCGAATATAAGCAAACATTGTAAAACACGTGTCAAGGGTGATGACGTCATTACTAATGTCATCTCCGCCAATCAGCATTTCGCATCGACTTTTTCGCTGCAGATATTCAAATTCCAGAGACGTGGTTGCAAGCTCTCCTTCTTTTTCCCACCCCGCCGCCAGAGCGCCCCGGTGAGCTTGCTTGCAGGCTATATTTTTGAAGCCATTCATAAACTGGCAATTCTTGTTTCATGAAGTCTACAACTACTTGGTGACGAACTGTTTTAAAGTTGACTGTTAATTGGTACTTATAAGCGCTATTATCATGTTTTGAAGGTTTCTCCTGGTGATACTGGCTGGGATGTGTTTAGTTTGGATTATCACGTTGATGGACCTATAAGTACAGTAAGTACCACTGTTCAAACTGACGGAAATGTCCTGCAAACGAGGTTGTATTAGAAATCAACTCAGTCTTCAACTGAGCGTGAGAAAACTAACAGACAGACAAACAGATAGTCTATAGGCCATTTGCTCGATGACGTCTTTTTACTACTAAGACAAGAATTCATTTCGTTTTTTCTTTTATACTTAAATTGGGTAATCCCAGTAAGTTTTAAATAAAAAAGCCCAAATTTGCACAAGAAAGCAAAATCCTGAAGGATTTTGGTAGTAGTACTAAAATGACGCTATCGTGCAAATGGCCTATTTCCCGGTTATAACCAGCTAAAAAGTTCTCTAAGTCCAAAGTATGAACTACTAGCCAATCACATCACGTGCACATTATCGGATGACCCAATCAGATTACAAAACAAATATGTGAGCCACTGCCAGGAGCGGAAAACGCGAAAGCGCAATTAACGATTAGTTTTTGTTTTAATTCTGATTGGTTGAGAAAGTGGCACCGAATTGATTGTAGCCAATCAGAAACCGTAGCAGTGTTACGCCGCCAACGATTTCATGAAGTTACAAAAACGCTTGAAATCTCCCGCTAACAGCGCTGTTCCGATTAGACTGCGATGGACAAATTGATAGTACGGGCTTTCGTTTGCAGGTATTTACACCAGAATGTATGATTCACTATCTGAGGATCTTTAATTTCCTGTGGAGAGCTAAGAGAATGGAATACTGCTTAACTGAGATGTGGAAACAACAAATGACAACACGGAGGATGTTGAAATCATTACCAGGTGAATAGTTCAATGTTCATGAATGACGCCCTTTTCAATACTTTTCTTAGTATATTTCTCTTGTTTAGATAACTGTGCTTACTGCTAGATAACTAAATGTGTATATCATCTGTTGTTATAAAAAAGATGTTGTGGAGATTCTTTAATGTAATAATTGTAGCCTCAAAAAATGCTTGTTTAAGGTCGCCAATCGTGGTTCTTTTGTTTCATTATCGTTTTATGTTGCGGCTATGGAAAAAAAGCAGAAAACGAACCAAAAGAATAGGGCACTCAGAACCCTTGTTTGCGCCCACTCACATTTCTGTAGAGTCTTAAGTTTGAGACGCATTGTAAAACGAACAATATTTCGTTGAACGAGGCAATTGCTAAGAAATAATTTTATGCAGAAGAAAAGAGAACTTTCGTAATTTATTTATTAAATTTACACTTAATTTATAATTTATTTATTAAATTTTATTATTTTACACCCCGGAAAGTTTCTGTCATTGATATCACTGCCATCTTTATTGAAGGAGGTTAAGCCCTCTCCCGGTCGCAAAATGACAAAACTTCTAACATTTGATAAGTTGTTTCCGTCACTGCGACATTCGGGAGCTTAAACAACCACGACGGCAACGGCAACAAAAACGACACTTAAAAGTGAATTTTCGCTATTTCAAACTTCATCACTCTTATCCCATTTCATTCACTTTTTCAAATGTTGGGGAATTTTTCTGGAATTAACTCTAAATGTCTGTATCTAAGTTCAGAAAAAGAAAAAGAACACTGTTTTCTTGCGTTCACGTTCTCCATAAAACGTGAATCTACGAAGTTTCACGTTGTAGTCGTGCAACAACGACAAAAAAAGGTACAAAAAAGTGTGCTACCCGTGCAAAGTTGTTGTTTTGCCAATCTAAACCTATTGCTTTTTTGCCGTTTTCGTTGCCGTCGCCGTCGTCGTTGCTTAAGCTCCCTATCCTTGCTATTAAAAACTCGTAGGAGAATGACGACGGCTATCACGTTTTCCCGCCAAAATGACGCTGGTCCACGCTTGCGCACTACTTAGAAAATCTCGTACTCGTCGTCGTTCTCGTCTTCAGAGAATCTAAAGGTCTCTTATATTAATGCTTTAAATCTATAACAGAGGTGTCCCCCATACTTCACATGTGTCACATGCTGGGAACAGAAATGATCCACTTTGTCCATCAGATGCAGTACTACATCACCTTCGAGGTAAGAACAAGGGGCCTAAGTGGGGTGCTCCCTACGGGTACCCCCGGTGTCCCCCATACTTCACATGTGTCACATGCTGGGAACAGAAATGATCCACTTTGTCCATCAGATGTAGTACTACATCACCTTCGAGGTAAGAACAAGGGGCCTAAGGGGGGGGGGGGTGCTGCCTACAGGTACCCCTGTGTTCTCAACACTTCACATGTGTCACATGCTGGGAACAGAAATGATCCACCTTGTCCATCAGATGCAATACTACATCACCTTCGAGGTAAGAACAAGGGGCCTGAGGGGGGGGGGGTGCTCCCTACGGGTACCCGGGTGTTCCCAACACTTCACATGTGTCACATGCTGGGAACAGAAATGATCCACTTTGTCCATCAGATGCATTACTACATCACCTTCGAGGTAAGAACAAGGGGTCTGAGCAGGGGTGCTCCCTACGGGTACCCCGTTGTTCCCAACACTTCACATGTGTCACATGTGAAGAAAAGAAATGATCCACTTTGTCCATCAGATGCAGTTCTATATCACCTTCGAGGTTAGAGCAGGGGAGCCTGAGAGGGGTACCCTCTATGGGGTACCTTTTTCAGGCTTAGGTATATCAAAGGGTAGGGAATTTGCGAGTTGAAGTATATGAAAGGATAGGAAAATCTAAGATTCGAGTCTTTTAAAAGGTTCTTTATTTAAAATGCTTGGAAAAGACGTGCCTTAAGGCTATGTCATTTTATTAAAACGTTACACAAAAGGACTTGCTGTGTCAGGGATATATTCTGATAAGTAGGTATATTGAAGGGTTACAGTTTTTCAAAGGAAGGTATACGAAAGTAGTACCTTTTCTTTCAAAAATGGTATGTGATGGTGTGTGATCCTGGAAGTAACGTAAAACCAAAACAACTTACGCAGTTCAAAATGAGCGGCAGGATTAGCTCAGTCGGTAGAGCGCTTGCCTGCAGAGCGGGAGGTCGCGGGTTCGATTCCTAGGGCTGGACCAATACTCAGGGTCTTAAAATAACTGAGAAATGAAGGTACTACCTTTGCACTGCAAGCGGCTAGACCTTCGCGCTGCTCGGATGACCACGTAAAATGGCGGTCCCGTCTCCAGTAGTGCATTTTTGGAGACCTCAGAGCTGAGCTCTGGCAGTCGAGACAAGCGTAGATCTTGTCCTGTTGTACCCACCAAGCGAGTCGAGCGGTAATGGAGCAAACTATAAATTTGCTTGTCTCATGATCCTGTCAGGTCTTAGAATGTTGCTGGGCAGAGCTTAAGAAACAAGTAACAGAGGCCAGTGACTTGGATCATATAATAGCAGCACATGAAACATTCCTGGACCAAGTGTTAAACCGGTGCTTACTGGATGCTGAGTCACGAGTAAGTACAGTCCTGACTGGCTTCTCCCAGAAGTGGCAAAGTCGTAATAGACCTTTTTACCGATACGGCGGCCATATTGAATTAATTCGATTTAAGGAGTATTCTAGGATGCCCAGGGGACATGAGCACATTTTGTTTGTATTTTCGAGCGCTTTCCAGGACATTTTTTCTTAAAGTTTTCTTAGAATAAGATTGTGATGGGAAAAAAGATCCTTGTGCCGTGTTTGGATGTAATAATGATCGCCATTTTCTAGTTTAGTATTAGAAATATGGTCTTTCACTGTGTATTTCTCTGGAAAAAGGCGATCATTATTTCATCCAAACACGGCACAAGGATCTTTTTTCCCATTAGAATCTTATTTTAAGAAAAAATGTCCTGAAAAGCGCTCGAAAATACAAACGAAATGTGCTCATGACCCCTGGGCATCCTATAATACTCCTTAAATCGAATTAATTCAATATGACCACCGTATCGGTAAAAAAGGTCTATTAAAAGAATTCGTATGGTAAAGTCTTTAAGAAAACCAAGAGCATTACTTCAACTTACTGGGAAAGAGGTCTCATTTGAGTGGTCACACCCTAAAATTTCGTACTCAGACGCAAGAGGTACAGCCACCTTGGTACAGCATAGAAAGCATAGAAACTACACCAAAGTTAAAGTACTGCTCAGTAGCGTCCATTTGAATGGTCACACCATAAGACTTCATCCGCGGACTCAAAAGTTAGAACCACCTTATACAGCACAATAAACAGTACCATAGTAAAGTATTGCTCTGTAGCTTTCATTTGAATGGTCACACTTAAGGAGTTCGTCCACAGACGCAATAGTTAGAACCACTTTTTACAGTATAATAAACAGTAACAAAGGCAAGTACTGCTCAGTCGTTTTCATATGAATGGTCACACCATAGGATTTCATCTACAGACTCAAAAGTTAGAATCACCTTGTACAGCATAATAAACAGTAACGAAAAAATATACTCCTGAATTGTCAAATACAGATTCATGTAGAACATCATGTCACGTCTCCGTGACAGACTCGGAGAGGTGAAAGTGTCAATAGAGCTACTACGGCAGCTTATGTGGGGCTAGTCTCCTTCGCAGCTATTCTCAGTTGTGTCGTCACGCAACGCTCCTCCCCAACTGGAGGAACACTGCGTGACGACACAAAGAACGGCGTGTAAGGGGACGAGTTTGGAATTTTCCCTTTCCGGTCTCCCCTCCCCTATGTTCTAATAAAGACTCTGACACTCAAATTAGCTGTTTTCACCTGTTTTCTCTTAGAAAATGCTGACACAGCTGCGAGCCATATTTGATCTGATCATTCAGTTCCAGAATGCTCAAGAGTCCTTCTTTTCTGCTGCAACTACTGAGCTACAGTTACGACAAAGGCTAGAAAAAGCTGTTGAACTGAGAACAGACGAGGTGAGGGACCTATCTGATTTTGTGCTTACGAAGTTCAAATACCGAATAAGATTCTTAGCTAGTGAATAAAACGTGTTAGTAATTCTTTGAAATGCGCATTTGCTTATAGATAAAGAGAATAACAGGGGTTTTCCCCATAAGTAGATAGATAGTATCTGTTAAATTTGCCGGAAAACACTCTTATATTTCCGATAGGATACTAGCGATATTACACTTGTACTAAAGCAATAATTAGAAGGTTCACTCTCCTTTTGTCTAGGCTTTGTATGTGTTGCAACCATCTTGGTCTTAGATGATTCGTAGCAAGTGAAGAAACTGCTTCATAGTGTTGTCACAGCGCGCGCCGGTGGTCCATACCGAGCTATGAGCGGCAAACTAATAAAACAGGGAAATCGTCGCCGCCTCTCTTTAACAGAGACACCAAAGTAGCGAGGTAGCTTGACTTTTCGAGGAATGAGCTAATAAGTTAAAGAAAGCGATCGGACATCGTTTGAAATTGAGAGGGTAGACCGGGCTAGTGTTGTGTTGAATTGCACCCTGGGACTGTTTTGGTGACACTATCGCTTCTTGTATTGGCTATGACAAGGGCGCACAGGAAACTGAGTCAAAATTCCTTCCCCAGAACACCCCCGTAGTGCAATTTGACACAACCTCGGCCCAGTCCTAACTGTAACCTTAAAATGGCCAATTGTAGAAATAACTGCAAGTGTTTTTTTTTCTACCGACGGACAGGGCGAGTGGGGTATGACAGAATGGGATGAGGAGGAAGAGAGGAGAAGATCGGTGAAGTTTATTGATAATGTGATTCCTGATACCCGAGCCCAGTTAAGGGTGCTATCAAAGTCATACCAGGTAGGTTGTGAATATACAGACAACTGAAACACGGATATTTTCACATTATTGAACTAAATATCTTCTCACGAGAGAGTGCGTTGCCTGTAAGGATGTAATTACATGTAATGATGCCTTGTCCAAGATGTTACCTTACGGAAGATATCCATTGCTAGTTGAGTCTCCATGATTAATTAAAGAAAGCGAGACGCTCCTTTGCGTATAAAACCTCTCCTGCGACAGAAAAGGTACTCCGTCATGGGAGTTCTCCTACTGGAATTACGTCCCTAGTGCAAAATGTCCTGCAACAAATATCGCCTTGCGTTAGGATGGATTTCCACTGTCGCGTAATTTTAGTATAGGTAATAGCATGATTTGTAGTGATTTTTGGCATAAATACCACAAGTGATATTTCAAAATTGTTATACGTAGTTTCACGAGCCGTCAAGCGAGTGAAATCTGAGACAATTTTGAAATATCACGAGTGGTATTTATGCCAAATATCACTTACAAATCATGCTATTATTTGTTTATACTAGTACCCATAGAAGGTTTGTAATTTTCACATGTAGGTATTTCAAATTAAGCTGAAATACCACTGCTCTAAGCCAATCAAATTGCAGAAATTTCTCATGTAGTAGTGTAAACGCACGTAACATTGCCTCTATTTTATTTGCGCGCGTAAAATTTATCTGCGTACGCATGTACAACCAATTACGCGACAGTGGTAATCCACCTTTAGAGGAAGTTGGACGTTGTGGGAGTAGAGGAGGTTCAACAAAAACGTCTCCTTCTATGGTATCCTTCCTTATTTTTCGTTTTCTTTTTTCTGTTCGCAGGACATGGTCCAGCAGTTTCTAATGATGTTAACCAGCCATCAGGATGTCAGTTTAAGATTCCTTAGTTTCAGACTCGACTTCAATGAGCATTACAAAAAAAGGGAACCAAAGCTACGAAGTCCTCTGACCCACAGATTCAGCAAACGAGTTAAAACTCCAGCTAATTAAATACAACTCCTTTGATATAAGATGGACGGGTTATCCCTTTACCCTTGAAACAAATCGCCCATTGGGTCTGTTTGAAACCGATCGCTTACAATATTTAAGCTTAATGTGTTTTGGTGAGATGTTGTCGGGATACTCTATTGCTGGGGCGGGGAACAAACGGTCTTACTGGGATACTTTAAAGCCTCATTCAAAGAACGAGACAGAAATCTCATATCGGCTGTGTTTAAAATTTTGACTTTATTAAATAAAGCGATACATGACGTAAGTAACTTTGAGACTTTCTTGAATAGCGTAATCTACCGCTTATGTGCCCCTCCCCCCCCCCCCCCCCATCAGTTAAAAGCCCCTCAGTTGTAGGCCTACCTACCTGTAAACAAAAAAGTGCGTCCGACTATAACGTCACTCCGGGTATAAGCTCCCCTCCAGCTACGAATATAAGCATCCCTCATAATTCGATTTATTATGACGTTTTGAAGCTTATTAACAACTAGTAATTGCAAAACGTATTTTGATCCGCAATGGTGTGGCCTGTTTCGAGCCGCCTTCTATTCCTGTTATGACCCCCTTCGGATTTATAAGCCCTCCGACAACCCCTTTGGAAGATGGGGCTTGTAAGCGGCAGGTTACAGTACTAGATCCACGAAGGCGTTTAGCTAATGTACGGTTCCCATGCTACCAATGCTTGGCGTTGGTCAGCGGAAACTCTAGCATCAATGGGAAATATATTATCAGGTGTTCGAGAATGTTCTTTACAGACCGTCGATAAGTTTGGATTTCTAAATATGGTAGCATAATAAAACTGCACAAAACTGCCCCTTTTTGCAATGTCTCCAATTTTCATGATATTGTCAATTTGTTTGCTGCCTGCGTGCCGGTCAATTTTCTTCGCGAAAACCGCCATGTCGTAAAACAGCAAGGATAAATTGCGTAGTAAATACATCCAAAGTGTTGAGATGTAAAGGTAATAAATAAACTTAACACAATGCTGGTTTGAGACTCTTCTCTCTATCCACGTCTATACGGTCGATTTATCGATAAACTTAAGAGCAAGGGATAGTACAATTAGAGTTGCGTTTTCAAGTATTAAACTCGCTCCAAGCCAATCCCACTTGTTCGAACCGAAGTCCATGTTGATAGTGGAGAGGGTGCCTATACAAAATAAACCAATCCAAAACCAGAATACGGGCAGACGAGGAGCTATAAGTAAAAGATTAATGACGTTGAATTTATCCCAGCAAAATATCAACAAAATTGCCAGAAATGAACTTCCATCTTCGACAAATGTCCCCGCCATGTTAACTTTGTCTTTCACGTCCTGGGTGAGAACTTTATTTCCACACGTCTCGGTACTTGTTTCATTTGCAAGACAAACCATCGCAGGTACAAAGAAAAAAAGTGTGAAACTCATTCTTATTACCCATAAGAAAGAAAAAATACTGCAACCGACGCAGAGAAGCACCATCTTGAAACACAACTCAGTGGCGCGAGACTGGAAGTTTCCAAGAAGACTCTTCCTTCCTCAGCCTAGGACAAGCTGACAACTATACTATTGCAAAGTAAATTGGAATGTGTGATAATGCACTTTCCTTCACTTGTGCTTTGTTTTGTCTTTGATGCCCCCTTTGATTCTGAGTACTGATTTCGATGGAATATATAGAAGGATATCCAAACGAAAATGTCGCAGCCCGCGCCAGGTTTCTTCGAAACCGAAACCTGTTCTGAACTCTATGGGTGATCAGTAACGAAAATATAAACAGCCGTCGGACAACTTGTTTACATTTTTCGGATTTCGGTAATGTAAGTCTCATTCAGTTTCACCCTACCAGTCCATGAAAATTGGTCAGTGGTTTTGAAAGGTTTCACTGAAAAATCATAGCAAGATTGCAAGTACTCGATGCTTGTACTGAACATTCGCCAGACTACCTACATAATAAATGCTCCTTTGTTCCTGAATTAGATATAGTACCTTGCGCTACCCCTCTAGTGCTGCCAAAACGCTCGCCAGTTCCGGGAATTCACGATTTCAATGTCGCTACGACTGAGGGCAATGTTTACGGATCCAGTAATCGAACCCACAACAGCGGTGACAGAACAACACCATGCTCTGGTTTGCGGGATATGTTCAAGCTTTCCTAGTCTTCTTAAGATTTATTCTGAATCTTTTGAATTTTGTCCCAGCCGCCGTCTGTCTTTACTATTCGACCCCAATCGAGCATTGTAGAGTAAACAATACGTCGCACAATATTCTGGGTCAACAAAAACTCAGCAATGCTGTGAATGCGATAGGAACGCTCGTGGAGGACGGGAATTCACTTCTGCTAATAACGGCTATCTTTTCTTGGAAGATCTTCAACGTCAAAGAGTTCTTCTGCGCGGTCCTTCGAGTAGGACATTTCTGGGTTTGGTGCCTGTTTTGCGTTTCCAACGCTTTGTCTGTTCTCTATGTGGATATCGTCCATGGAAAGGATCACACTGGAAAAGTAAGCGTCCAAGCAGTGGCTCTGATATCAGAAATGTTGCTTCTTACGATACTTGCCAGCGCCGTTAATTTCATTGCCCATGACACCTACATAAACTGGGTTGAGAATCGCTTCCATGGCCAGTTAAACACCCAACGCGTGTTTAAACCTCTCTGTCGCCTAGTTCTGAGCGCGTACTTTGTTCGAAATCTTGGTTTCTTTCTCTATGACACAGCGCTGGTTTCCTTAAGTATTTCGCTAGTTAAAGGAGGAACGGTGCAAGGCTCGCGCGACTGGGATAGCTTGCTCCTGTTGCTTAGCGCGGCATTTCGGGGAAGTTTAACCAAATTCTTCTTTGAAAAGATGTTTCAAGGACAACAACTACCCACGGTAAGATAAAGGTCATTAAAAGTTAATCTGGCTTTATAAGATTATAACATCTCTTCATTAAAAAGGGTAACAGAGGAAATCAGTCTACCGGACGATTTTTTACCTTAACCCCTCCAAGTACGGGGAGAATTAAGTCTATTAAAATATGATATTCTCTGTGCAAGTAACTGCGATAGAACATTAACAGTAATTTCATTCAAATACAGTTGACTCTCGATAACTCGAACCCTCGCTAACTCGAACTTGTCGAGCCTCGCGCTAACTCGAACCAAAATCGATTTCCCCTGAATTTCCGTCATACATTTACTGTAATTTTACCCTCGGTAACTCGAACCTCCCGCTAACTCGAAGTAGGTTTTGTTTCCCCTCAGATCACTTCTATATAATTTTTCCCTCTATAACTCGAACCGTGTTTTGAGCCCTTAAAAAGTCGGGAAAAAACAGGCTATTCTATTGAATTTTGAATTTCCAATTGACGTGTTGTAGGCATATAGTTTATTAGTGGAGGTTGGTGTTGTTTGCCCCTCGAAACAGTAAAAACGCATGCTCTATTGAGGCTATGTTTTCTTACGTTACGTTCTGATTTATAATCTAGAAGTATCTTTTAATTTTCACTTGACATTTCTACTATTCATGTGTTTAAAATGTTTACTGTGACTGTGCAGTTTTCCTTCCTCCCGGCTATTTTCTTCGAGCTTCCAATAACTCGAACTTTTTTCGATTTCCCTTGAAGGTTATTCGAGTTATCGGAAGTCGACTGCAGTATTACTTTATAAACTAAGTTGGTTGGCAAGTTTCAAAGGCGGGCACATTACCTGCTACTCACAGAGAGGAAATATCACTTTTCTCACGAAGTAAGGGGCGGAAGACCCGAGCGTGGCGAGGTTTACACATTAGGCGGGATTCTCGAAGTCTCCCTCGCAGCCGTTGCTGTCTCGACAAAAACGGCTACGAGAAAGACTAGGATTTTCGTCACGCGTGGCTCGATTAGGGCAGTGGAATCTTGAAATTTGTTGCCTGGAAGCTAGATTAATGGTTACTCAGGGGGACAGAAAATTGTCAATGCTTTTATTCTCGACAGGTATGCGAAAAGGAAGAGGACACGAGGACTTTATTGGGAGACATACAAAGCAGGCAACTGGGAGGATACCGATTTCTTGAAGCCTCAACAGAAAGAAGTTTGACCTGAGAATAGAAGGATCTCTTTTCGTTATTAGTTTTGGGAAACCTTCTCCCCTCCCCCCCATCTCCCTCTACTTATGAGAAAGCTTTCCGAGCGAATAGTCCATTTTACAGTTACAGGTGGAAACGAGGCTAGAGTTGACCTTGTTTTGGTACAACCCTTCCTTCTTTGTTATGTAAATCATGTTCTTATGCTGACTAGTATTTTTTAAGCATAATTTCCATAAGAAAAGGAGGGGGGTTTGTATCAAAACA
>OZ038000.1:1745841-1995841 GCA_964035705.1 Porites rus | reverse complement strand
AAGGTGCAGTATTCCAAGCTAACAAGAAAAAAAGGAAACAAAACAAAATGAAAGGAAAGCAAAAAAAGCTAGGGCGAAAAGAATGGAAGTCAACTGCAAGTAAGAGTCGCATGATGTTACAGAGCCTATTGGTCCATTATCTCTTCATTATGAAGGAATAAGTGGGCTCCTCAAAACACAAAGGCCATAGATCCAATATGCCTTTGAGAAGGGATTGTTCACCAATGAATCACAGGAAAGTATCAAGCAATATCTACACTTCAACTTAAATTAAAATCATGATGATGATGAAAGTGATTGTATCAATGCTGATGACATAAATGATGATGATCAAGATGCTCACACCAGCGTTGATGGTGATGCTGAAGACAGTGATGAAAAGGATAGCCAAAACTCTAATAACATTAATAAGAACATTATTCATAAAAAAAATGCAATAAGACTTTATAGCATTGCAATAGTAGTTCACAGTTTATATCCATACTGTTCCGTTGATCTTTTTTTACTAAATAAGGAACTTCCTTTCTCCTCTGTGGGTGAACCTCCATATGATCACGGGCATATATTTGCATGACCCTCCCCCTTTTAACAGCCCATTCTTCATGACCCCTCCCTTTTCTGAGTCTCAAAAAGTTGTGACCCTCCCTCTGTTTCCACCCCCCCTCCCCTCCTGCTAATTTCTGACAAGTCCCTAATCGCTAGGAATTAAATTGCTTTTGAACTAGCTTTCCTGAATTTTTGTTCTGTTTTGTGAATTGCGGTTTTTGAAAACATGTTAGCCTAACAGTTTTTCAAAGTTCATTTTTATTGTTTCGCACCGGTTTGATATGACGCTGGGAGACAAATTTAGTTTCTGACACGAAGTTGAATTTTTTTTGTTTTTAAAGTTTAGTTCAACTCCATAACCAACAAGGAAGCTTCATTAGCAAATTATCAACATGAACTAGACGGCCGTGACACTGCAGCCCTATGAATTTTGTTTCGATTTTCGCTATTTGCGTGCAAGCCACCTGTTAACAATTTTTAATAATTATAATTATAATTATAATAGCTTGTATATGTTTTCATACTAACTTGTTTTGAAAGATTTAAGAAATAATTAATTCCTAACAGTTAGAGACCTCATTAGATTTTGAAGGCTTCAGGTTTTCATTCAATAAAATATACACGTGTCTAGGTCACAGAGACTGGCTTTAAAATTTAATGAAGAACCCGTAGTTAGTAGAATAAAAGGGACAAGCCGTGTTTTAAACACTTAAATCACAAAAGCTTAATCCATCTCAGCTGGATTTTAGCTTGGTCTGAAAAACAGTTTCTCATCCGCCCTTTCGTATACAGCTGAGGAGAGACGCCACAGTTCGATCTGTTGATTACGAACCGCTTAAAGATAGCGTCTCAAAAAAGAAGATGGCTCGTTTAAGGCGCAAAAGGACTGGCGAATTTCCAAGAAAATGCTGCTCGTGCTGGGTGAGAATTTGGCGAGCTCTCAAGCAAGACATACTGCTTTTCATGATCATAATCGGCGTGGTCGTCGGGTTTATAATCGGAGCCGCGGCGAACCCCTACGTCAACGAGATCGTGGATCCAGAGCAAAAAGCGACGACTATCATGTTGATTGGTTTTCCTGGCGAGCTGTTTATGAATATGCTGAAGATGTTGATCCTGCCATTGATTGTAGCTAGCTTGATCTGTGCGCTAGCTACGCTGGACTCGAAAGCAACGGGAAAAATCGGTCGACGTACTGTACTCTACTATCTTACAACAACCTTACTGGCTGTAGTCCTAGGAATAGTTCTGGTGGTTAGTATCCGACCGGGAGATTCCGGGGACAAAGGGGAAGTCAAACAGAAAGATGCAAATGAGCCACATCGTAATTTGGATTCATTCCTCGATCTGATAAGGTAGACCATTTACTTTCTTTAATCTTCACACTTTCGCCCGTCTATAGTACTTTAAAAAACAGCAAGGCCCAGAAGTTCTGCTTAGTAGCTTAAGTTTGTAGCGTTTATTTTGCCAGCAAACAATGCACACGACTTGTATATATAAAAACAGGAACCGCAAGAAAACACTTTTTGATAACTTTCATGTTTAATGGTCTCAAATTTTTAGTGATAACTAAATTTTTCTTGTACAAGCATTATAGATAGTTCAGAAAAGAAATAGGAATTTAGGTTTTTGAAGTCTATTGTAAGTGGTACAACATCCGCCGTAACTGAGTTGACTGGTTTGTTACATAATTCGGTAATGCTCCGGTAAAATATTAAATATTTAACTACTAGTTCTCAATTGCAGAATTGACCTAATAAAAAGATCAAAGCTTACTTTTCTTTTGCCTAAAACCAAAGACATATTTGCAGGGCGGGTGGAAAACAGGGTTATTCAGAACTACTTCGTTTCACTTAGTAGAAGAAATCATGTGGTTCTCGAATTTTCAATTTAAATTTTTGTAACATGCGTAAGCACCTTAACAACGAAATAATGAAATCATGGTAAATGTCGATGTTTATGAAAGAATTTTGAAATCTTCTCCATGGGAGAGCCTAGATCTCGTGTTGTGAAGCAGCTGTAAGTAAAGCGGTTTTTCACACACAAAAAGAAACAAGTAAATCTTTTTATGAACCTTTGTTGCAGAAAAATAGAGATTCGAACTTTAACGATGTTTTCGCAGTTTCAATGTCAGTAATATCAAACTTTTAAGGCTGAAAAGAACAGAAACATATTTAACTATTTAACTACATCTTAACCTAAAACTAATGAAATGTTTCATTTTTTGTCCTGTCCCGCATTCTTGAAAAACTATAAACATTTTTTAGTTGTTTGAGAGCACTAAACTGAAGTTTGAAACATATTTTGTCCGTGATTTAATATGAATTATCGTTCGCATTTGTAAATGTGAATTAATTTTTCATTCTAACTCTGTAAACTAAGGGGGAAGGGGTAGAGGGCCGACTATCAATTTACGTACCAAAATATGTGAAATCAGACTTGCTGTAATAAGGGGAAAGATGGTAATTATGAATTCAGTCAGAACTTCTTCTTCAAAAGAGATTCGTCATTTTAGCTTGGTCACTGATTCATGTGCAGCGGCCTGTGTGCTAACGTGTGATAGCTCTACTGAGACGATTAAGCTCCGAACTGCGATTACTAGCAGTATATATACTAACAGTACACATACACCTTGTTTTCACTAACCAAAGAAACTTCTCGTGCACTGGTTCAAGTATTGATATCTTCTTATCATTACTTTTCTATTTGATAAAGTTAATTATTACATTAGGCTGGATGAAATCTGATGTGGACCAGCTACAGCAATGCACACACACCGACACACATATATGTCTAAGGTTGACCACAGTACCGGCGTCCGAGTCCGCTACTCTCTACGAACAGACGAGTGTCGATTCTGTTGCGAACCACAAGATTCAGAACAATGAAAGATTTGTGAGACGGGTCTTACGGTTTTTTCTCCTTGTTAAAGGAATGCTTTGCCTGATCACAGTGTAATAAGGGTTTCAATAGACTATTTTCTGAGTCTTTAATTTTATTTTGTGTTTATTTATTGTAGAAGCTGTTTTCCAAAGAATATAGTCGAAGCAACCTTTCGCCAGGTAAGATATGCCGTCCGCAGATTTCGATTCTTTCAATTAGTCAACTACTGTAGCTAATCAGTGAAATCAGGCAGTTAGAAGTCTTTCGTATCATCAATCAGTCAGTCAGGTAGTCAGTCAGTCAGTCGGTCAGTCAGTTGATCGAGTGATCTGGATCAGTCAGTGTTCAGTCATTCAGTCAGTCAGGCAGTCATGAATCAGGTAGGCAGGCAGACAGACAGGCAGGCAGTCGTTCGTTCATTCATTCATTCATTCATTCATTCATTCATTCATTCAGTCAGTCAGTCAGTCAGGAAGTCAGTCAGGTAGTCAGTCAGGTAGTCAGTCAGGCAGTCAGTCAGGCAATTAGGCAGACAGGCAGTCAGTCAATCGGTCTGGTATTCAGTCAGTCGGTAAGATAGTCATTCTGATTCAGTCGGTCAGTTAGCCAGTCAGTTCAGTAGTTGGTCGGGCGCTCTGGGTTAGTAACTGTTTAGTCAGGAAGTAAGTCAGTCAACGTCACTGTCAGTCAGTCAGGCCAAAAGTGATAGGCACCGTCACTTCGGCTTACCAATCAAGTGTCTTTTCGCACGTTTGGTTTTTCCATCAGAAAAACACCAAATACAAGTCGCTTTCAGCAAAGATCAAGTCCTACAACAAAACAGTAGATGTCAGCAACCTAAACCCAAATGATTCCACGATCATTTACAACAATGGAACCCATAATTATACCACAGTCACTGACCTTATCTACCCTGGCTCGGATACCATACCTGATGGCCAGAAAATCGCCAGCGAAGGTGGAATGAATGTGCTTGGTTTGGTTGTCTTCTCGATCGTGTTTGGCATTGTTCTTGGAAGGATGGGCGATCGGGGAAAGCCATTGAAAGCTCTCTTCGAGACTTTGAACGAGGTTGTGATGAAAATGGTGACCTTAGTGATGTGGTATGTTACCGATAAGTTTCATGAAATACAGTTTTTAACTTCAAGCATAAAGGTCATAGTTTTCCGAGAAAATTACCAGCTTCATTGTAAAAATGCAAACGCATGCGTTTAAAATTAGGTTTAGTAATTAGCATTAAAAAAACTATTCACGTCTTTGCTACCTGATAAGTTGTTTCTCTCTGAAGTAATAAAACGAGCGATACCCTCAAGTGTTCACGAAACCTCGCTTCATGAAGACTCCCGGAAGAAAACGCAAACTGGGGCTCTAAATTTTCTCGCTCTTATAATATCACCAAAAGCAAAACAACAATCGCAGTATTTTATATTCTCAAAAAAGATCTCCCAGTTATTTTGAAAAAGCTAAAATGTTCTATTTTCATGGTTCTTCAGCTACATTCTAACGAGATGTACAAACTTCCCCTAGGTACTCCCCCATTGGAATTTGTAGCATGATTGCCGCCAAGTTAGCCGCCATGGACGACATACTGAATGCGCTAAGGCTGCTGGGAATGTTCATGGTGACAGTCATTGTGGGTCTTTTGATCCACGTCTTTGTTGTGTTGCCAGTTATCTACGTCACCATTACACGAAAAAACCCGTACAGGTTCATGAGTGGTCTGCGCGAGGCAATGGTGACCGCGTTTGGTACAGACTCGAGGTTAGTGTTTAGAAAATTTAAAGATTAGTGTTTAGAAAATCTAAAGCACCTTTCTCGGATACTAAGGAGCAGTTCAGCTAATCGGGACGGGATACCAGAGGGCGAAATTTTGCATTCAGAGTTTTTTGCACTTGTCAGCATATCAAAACCAAGGGTGTAAGGAAAACGACCCAATTCTTTCATACGGCTTTACTTCCACAAGCCCTCCGTCTTATTACTGGATGTTAAAGTGTCTGAACAGGATCTTATAAGCCAACAACTGGCCCCGCTCCCAGCATCAGTGGCTTTATAGCTCAGCCCGTAACACTTCACTTCCGCTGCATTTGCTAAAATCGCTTTATAATAAATGTAGATGGATTATTTCTTCCTTTGACTATTTCGTTACAAATCATGTATAGAAAACTGGTACACCAAATTTTAACTTCAGTTGGTAGAATTTTTTCTGTGTTTGTTTTCCGAACCGGTTTCTGTTATAATACTTTTTTTACGTAAGAGGATTGTCAGCCTTCAGTCTAACGCCAAAATTAGAGAACCAGTAGGTGAGGTTACTCCTCCTCAGCCCCCACCTTTCGACCTGTCCAGCATGAGTGGCCCTAGAAGAAGTCTAGGACCACAGCCGGCATAGCTTTAGCGTTCACTGGGATTTATTTTTTTATTTTTTTTATTTTATTTATTCCTCCAATTCCTAGCTGATACATAGTTATGTAAATATAACTGAGAAAAATAATATAGTAACAGATAGAGATTTACAAAGGAAAGAAACGAGTAAAATAGAAATTACAACACTTAAATTGAATTACATTGTATATTGGAAGGAGAGGAGAGGGGCACATCTAGATAAACTAATATTGTGCCCCTTAAAGTTATGTATAACAAAGGACTTAAGATTATTAATAAAAAAGTAAAGAAAAAATGACAAAATAGCTCAGAAAGTTGTAAAAGGGATATTGATTCATTAGTATTGAGCCAGGTACCAGCATAAAAGTGCTTTTTTAAACATTTTTTTAGATGGTTTGTCTCTAATGGATTGCGGAATATAGTTCCAAAAGAAACTTCCAATAATGCTGGGGCAAAATCTCCTAAGATTAGTTCGAAATATAGGTATTGCAACTTGATTGGATGATGCACTGCGGGTACTGTAATTATGTAGTTCAGATACTAATGAAACAGGTATATTAGGAAACTTTTCATGGTGGAAATAATCATAAAAAAGCATACATGTGTTCAGTTTAACTCAACCGGTGGCGTACAAACGCCTCAAAATCCTCTTCCACAACTTGTTTTTGCTTTCCTCTTTTTGAAGACATTGTTTGTGACTTCTTTGATTGGTTTGTAAAAGTAAAACGAGTAAGATTTACGTGAGAAATTATGTCAAGTTGGCAGAGCCAACAAAAACGCGGCCATCATGCTCGCTGACCGCTGACCATTGGGATTCTGAAATAAACCACCTCAGCTAGAAAAATGCGTGATCTCAGTAGAGGCTGCTCTTTTTTTCAGCGAGGCACAAGGAAAATAAGTGAGTTTCAAGATGAAAGTGAAGTGATTTTTTCCAAACTTCTTGCTGCCGTTTCTTTTATCCGTAGCTCAGCGACTTTACCAACTACCATTCGTTGCCTAGAAGAAAAGAACAGTATTGATCGCCGTATCAGCCGTTTTGTTCTTCCTCTGGGCGCCACCGTAAACATGGACGGAACAGCGTTATATGAGGGTGTTAGCGCTATTTGGATTGCTCAACTAAACCGTATTCCTCTTTCACCTGGGCAGATTGTTACTACAGTGTAAGTTTGATGAATATTCGCCGCTTTAGAAGCGAAACCTTAGCTTTCGAAAAGACTTCTGGGATCGTTACTCAGGGGAAGCATCGGTCAGTTCTTGCTAATCCCCCCCCCCCCGGGGGAAGTCTCATATAAAAGTGAAGGGGACGCTCGTCGGGTAATTGAAATTTAACCCCCTAAGGGAGACTAATGTGGGTGTGGCTCAAGCTTAACTTACCCCTAAAGGAGACCATATTAAAACAGACATCACGGCATTTTTTGTAAATTTCTTTACGCTCAGCCCTAAACGATACCTGAATGGGAAAATATATAGTGCCTTTCCGTCCCAAACGCAAAAAAGTGAGACCAAAATCTGCAATTTACACCCCTAAGCGAGACCAATCCAGTCAGTGTTAGCCTACGCTTTAATAGCCTGCGTGACAGGCGTTTGAAACGGAAGGGAAAGGGAGTTTTGGGAAAGGGAGTGTTAGTCGCGAGAGAAACGCGAGGGGCGCGCGAGGAAGGAGGGAGGGAAACGCGTTCTCCTCCTCCCTCGCGCGTGGTCTCGCGCCCTAAAGTCTTCCTCAGACAAACGAAGCGTTTTTCTCAATCAAGTTAGTCCTGACCAAAAGTCTTGGAACATTGCAGAAGATCCCCTCTTTTACATAATCACCTTATTTTACGCAGCCAGAACTGAAAGGAGGAAGACGGTTTGTTTGCATAGGATGCATGCTACATAATCTAAAATCTCTGAAAAAAATACATGGAAAATTTAGACCCCTTCCCCCTCTTCCCCAAATCAAGGTTGGGAAAATGGCGAGTTTTGGCGTTCGCGCGACTGAATATTTAACTTCGGGGTTTCCTGTTCCATTTTGTTCTGTCCAAGATTGTAGTTTTGCGTTTCGATCGTCAGCACAGTTTGCCCGCACTGGATTTGGCGGACGCTTATTACTAGCTGTCCATCATTGACTTCAGTTATGAACCTTTTTTTCTCAGAATGACGGCTACCGCAGCAGCCATCGGTGCAGCCGGTATTCCTTCAGCAGGTCTGGTTACCATGATCATAGTTCTCCAAGCTGTGAATCTTCCTACCGAGGACATCGGCCTCATTATGGCCGTTGACTGGTTTTTGTAAGTTTTTTAGATAGATATCGTTCAATCACGTTTCACTGGTTTCTTTGAGTCTTTTAAGTAAATATCGTTCCATTTCGTCTCTCAATGACCCTGCGTCAGGGTACAAAGACAGATGGGTAGAATTCAGTACAACGATTGTTAGTCGTAAAATGCTAGATAGTCGTTCAAGTTTTAGTTAAGTCTGAAGTTTTTCAAAAGCCAAAGTGTAATGATAAATTGATGAAGGTGTTCTGAATCATTTACAAAATTATATTCAAATCGTTCAAAAGTCAAACCGGTAGTCAGACACATAGACAATCCAATAAATCAATCAGAGCTAAAAGCGAATGGGTGTGGACAGTAGCGGACAAAAGTAAAGGTGTACGGGAACCTAACTGTTTTCCGCCCCCCCCCCCCCCAACCCCGCCCCGGCCCACTGTCGAGCTCACAATCAATTTTGACTGCGGCTGGTCACTTGGGTAGGTGAACCCAGTGGATTTTTAAAATGTTTTGTTACTTTTAAAAGGGAGGTTATTTCGTCTCACATGGAAGGATTAGCTCAGTCGGAAGAGTGCTGGACTCCAGAGTGGGATGGCGTTGGTTCGAATCCTAGGGCCGGACCAATACTCGAGGTCTTAATCATAAAATACTGTGAGAAATGAAGCTACTTCCCTTGCCCTGCAACAGTTAGAACTTCGCGTAGTTTGGATGACCACCTAAATTAGTGGTCCCTTGTCCAGTTGGAGACGTAGTAATGCATAGTGACCTCAGTTAGTAGTTTTCGTGCTAAGTACATTGAAACTCATATAAAGTGCATTTTTTCACGTGTCGCTATTACTTCATTAGGGATCGTTTCCGTACATGCGTTAACGTTATGGGTGATGCTCTTGGCGCGGGAATTGTGGACCATTTGTCACGTGATGACATTAAGCTTTCTGAGCTGGATGCAAACGACGAAACACCGCTAAAACACAACGGCGGCGCGCTTGAAGATGAGGCAGACGACGAAGAGGATCCTCTGAAGATGACCAGTGTCTAGCTGAAAAAACTGCAGTCTAAAAGATGTGATGCATCTTAAATAATATTTTGCACCTTCTTATCACCGAATTGTTAGCCTGCATAACAGGTGCTTTAGGAACCAAGCGAGGCAAACGCGGCATTTCGCGCCTCGCGCAAGACGAACGCGAATGGCGAGGCAAGGGGAGGAGAAAAAATAAAGCTTTGCTTTTTTTCCTCCCCTCGACTCGCGCTTGGCGAAAAAATGCCGCGTTCGCCTCGCTTGCTTCACGAAGCGCCTGTAATGCAGGCTACCGAATTGTAAAAAACGTTATTGAGCAGAAATAACTTACACAAGAGTAGTGAATTATTAAATACCAAAAAAGTAATAAAAGCTTTTACGTGGAGCAAATGCGACTCGTGCAAAGACTCAAGCAAATGCACGCTGACCATTTTTCTGCAGACCCTAGTTATCATAGTTCTAAATATTTTTAGTTTTAGCCGTTGAAATGGCCCTTTATGGTTTATAGGGTCAAGGGAATATTTTAGAAAGCTAGAAAGCGCTTAGACTGCAAACCACTCCGTATTTTTGCGTATTCAAGTCACGCGCGAGTAGTCAAACAAAAGAATCTGGAGCGAGGCTCGCGCGTTTCGCGCGTGTGAGGCTCTTAAGCTATGCTTAACCGATTTTGAGAGAAAAACCCGACTGTTTTGCAGTCTAGAAAGGGCGAGAACTAAGAAGTGTACAGGCTCTCGTGAGACGTCCCTCACGACAGTCCGATCGGGGAGCCTGCCCACTAGCACTAGGCTGTGTCAGGCTCGCGGTCAGTGCAGGCGAGCGAAAAAACAGAGCGAGAGCGAGCAGTGAAATAGAGAGCGAAAAATGGCGGGAGGAGAGAAGGGGAGGAACCTGTAAGCGTCTTTTTAAATACCTCAATCTGTCCACCTAGCCCACTTTCTGTAAAGCAAATGTCAAAATTTCAAGGGTTACTCATGCTCGACATGTTCATGTTTGCTAGACTCTGTGTGCCTGAAGCCAATGATTGACAATGTAGTGTTGACGTAAACTGTCAATTCATCGGGTATACCAGGAAGAGGTTTTCCGGAATCTCCACTGCTCTGTCTCTCCCCAGCCCCCACGCGGTTTTCGCGTTTTTCTCGACCCGCTCTCCCCAGACCTTTTCCCACCGTCTTGGAGCCTGAAACAGGCTACTTGTCCATTAGCCTGATTCTCGATTCTCAGACATCCGAGGTCGTTCGCGGTCCCTTCGCTTCCCTCCCTCTAGCCGAGGAAAGTGAAGGGATCGCGAACGACCTCGGACAAGGTACTGTCGAGCCCCGCTCTACGGACACCCGCTTAATACGGACCCCTCGTTATTTCGGGTAGTTTGCCTTGTCCCTAGGGCCAAAGAAAGCCCTTCCTTACATTATCTCTAAATTCAACCCACTTAATACGGACATCCGGATAATACGGACACTTTCTTTGGCACTCTTTAGTGGCAGTATAGATGGTTTTCATACAATCTCGGGAGACACAAGTAACAATGGTGATATGAGCAAATGCTGGTGGACAAACAAAACGAGCTAATGAACGATCTTTTGTTTACCGTCCACCAGCATGGCGGCGATGACGTAACGTGAAAACCACCCATTAATGGGGTTTGACTTTGTACAGTTCGTTGCGCCCAGGACACTACGTGACTTAGCGTGGATTACTCTTGTTCAAATAATTAACGCCAGAATTAAGGACGGCTTTTTTGCTTACCGTCCGCCGGGTTTTGGTAAAGTTGGTGACAACACTGTGGCCATCATTCATTTCTGTCCTCTGGTCTGAAATGATTGAATTTCAAAGACTAACCGAAACTCGATCTCAAGATTTTGGTGTTGCTGATAGATAGGTCCCGAAGGATAACTTTCTTTAAAACATTCTTTGTGCTAACAAGAACATTCCTTCGTTGCAATTGGCTGCTTTTATAATGGATTTAAAATGTCATGTTACAGTAGATTGACATTAGAGGTCATTAACACTGCACTGTTTATAACCAAATTTGTCCTGTGCCAAAACTTTGCAGAAGATAAAAGCTCGTTTTCAAGACGACATTTTGTCGATACAAAGCTGCAATGAGCTCCTCACTTGAACTAACAAGGTTTGCTTTGTATAACTGTATCTAGATCTACTTTATTAATAATGTGATTACGACTGACATTTCAAGTACGTAATTCAGTCAAAAAGACAATTCGGCCAACTCTAATTTATGCCGGGCTGGCTGGATGGCAACGGCCAAAAATTGCTTTGGATACAACGCTTCAACGAAGTAGGTAGACATATGAAGTCAAATTGAGCTTAAGTTGCATTTAAGGTGGTTAGCCTGAGTTTCTTTTTAGATCTTTTTATCAAAATTGATTAGAATTTCGAGAAGTAGTGGCAATGCTGTGTAGAAACTTATCTGCTTTCTGCGTTATCTTAAGTGTTTTCCACTACAATCGGTGACCTACTGGTGAGTTTGAAATAAGGATTATCTCAGTGTTTCCGCCTCTCAGTTTCGAAGATAACTGTATGATAGAGGCGCTTAAGATCTAGAGCACGATGTTAGAGAGAAAAGATTGCCGTGATAGTATCTTTGACGAAAATAGCAGTAATCACGGGAAAAGGTGAAAACGTTGAAGTCTATCGCAGGTCTTGTCGGTCTATGTTCGTGAGGAAGAGAATTTGAAATTAACCTCTGAACACGAAGCTTAATACATGTCATGAGACAACATGTAAATGAGGGACCTTCAGCGACAACTTTGTTATTTGTCCTATTTTGACCATCATTCAAGATGTTTTAACGTTCTTGAATCAACACAGCCCACGCTTGTTTTCATAAGACTGTTTCAGCATGTTTCAGGTGCCAATTTGGTGCCCCCATGTCAAACTCATTCCGAGGGTCCTCTCTATTCGGTAAACGAACAGCAGAAGCAAGAAACATACCACGTGAAGATGTCGTTCACCAGCGAGGAACCGGAGCCCGATACGGGACATTTGTACGAGAAAAAATAAGACGCCTCTTACATAGGACGCGTCTTAAATAAGACGCGAACTTTCTGTATAAACGGCACATTTCGTCTAAAATAAGACGCGGCTTTAGCTAAGACGGGTCTTATTTTAGAACAGCCCTTAACACCTGTTCTTAGATAAGACGCGTCTTAGCTAAGACGAGAAAAACTTCTTATAAATGACCTTCGCGTCTTACATAAGACGCGAACGCATAGTACGCATGCGTTGATTTTTGGCGCGCCACGTTGGATTGCCGTTGCTTGGGGCAACATTCACATGAAAACGAGTCAAGAACAGAAATAAGACGCGAACCATTTATACGAGCTGTTCTCGTCTTAGATAAGACATGCTTGTATAAATGGTACAGTTCGCGTCTTATGTAAGACGCGTCTTATTTTTTCTCGTGTAAATGGCCCTAGTGAGTCACAGTCTGTCTAAGTATGCTATAAACGTACCGTGGATCGATTCCTTGTTGGTGAACCATGTTTTTACATGGTATATTATATCCTACTGTTGTTCGATTTCTTTTCATGTCCCTCGGCCTGCCTCGCTTAGGCGCTTCATTTTTCGTACAGAGGCAAGCACGAAACGCGAGTGACACACGAGTGACACACGAGTGACTGGTGATTAAACACAAGGACAAATATTCATCGAGAGCCGGAAAGACGTGTGGGTAGGAGGCAGTCCACATGAGTCCTATGTAAAAATGTAGCTGATTCACTTGGTATCACATCCAATGCTGTTTAATCAGTTATTCCTCTCTTCTCCTCCTCAGCCAAGTCACCTTTATGTGAAAATGTAGTACAAAAAAATCGTAAGACTTGTATAGTTCTAAAAACTACATACATTCTCTCTTGCTACATCAGTATAGCACTGTGGAAAAAGTCTGACAAAAGAGAGGTTTCATTCAATTGGTAAGACCACAGGATTTCGTCCACAGATTCTAAAGATAGAATGACAAAACATCTTGGTGAAAGGCTAATTTTATTGGTTAGATTGGAGGAATGAGGCCGGTATATGTGGATCTTCTGCCAGTTTGATTGGCTTTCTGCCCATCACGCAAATCAAGACATCAGTAGAGCTGATAACAGGTTAATCATGTCTGGCAGCTCGAGGATGAGTGCCAAAGGAGTCGCACATAAGAGCATTTTGTACACACGCGAGTGTTTCAAAATCACCATTTGAATTAGTAAGCTATATTACTTTCACGTGTACTAAGTGAAAAAGGAAACTTTAGACTTGCCAATATTTCACTAACGAACCTGTCAGATGCAGCATCATGACCTTGCATTATTTAACGTCCGCTTCTGCTGTCTTTCGAAGCTAAGAGATCACGTAGAAAAATGAACGCCACATACAGTACAAGAAATTAACTTTAATTCACGCTTGCTGTTCTCAGCCTGTGTGACAGGCGTTGAAAAGGTTAGGGTGGGAAGGGATAAAGGGGAGGGAGGGGTCGGGTAGTTGTTCTTTTCTTCTTTGACCAAGTTGCCACAGACAGCCCAGGCACTCGAGTGTAAACTGCAGTTGTTTGTTTTCGATGTATGGGGATGCTGTAGCAATCGCTATTGCGTAATCAACAAGTAAAAAAGCAGAAGAATGCCTTACGTTGTCTTCATGTGTCATTCATTGACTTCATTGAGTGTTGCTGGCATTTGAGACCGCTTCAGTTTTAGTTGTGCCGTTTTCCCCTTAGGCTTAGTCTGAACCAAATATTTATGGCTCTACATAAATTATTTCAACTAAACTCGCTAGAATCGCTGTGAAACGGTCTCAAATGCCCGGATGAAAAAAGGATAACACAAGAAGACGTGTAAGGAATTCTGCTGCCTTCAAATTACTCTTTGACTCCTATAAACTAGTGATCGCTAGAAACCCTTATAATTTAATGATTCCCAACAACAGTGGGCTTGGGAGTCCTGTTGAATCACAAATGCAGTTTCTATATGTACTCTGGTCCAGTCCAGTTCTTCAGTATTCAGTATTCCAGCGCGGGGCCACAGCAGCAACGGACTTTGAACAAGAAACCATATAATAACGAACGGCAACCTGTTAGAACGTAGATGCAGATCCGATCGCTTACTACGTTATTTACATAATGGTATTTTTGTGGCTTTGTCTCGGAAATCACTCACGTGTTACTCAGCATGTAAATTACCAGCTGAAATTAACATTCATTCAATTCGCAGCGACGCTCAAAACGGAGTAAACGTGATGGCGAGCAAATTTGGCGGACGTTTTCGCAGCAGCAACAATGCTTGCAGCAGGTGCTGTTCGTCTTTTATGGGTGTGATCAGCCGAAACTTGCTCATGGTGCTTCTAGCTGTCGGCGCTGCCGTCGGCTTCCTGATCGGGGCTCTCGTAAACAAACCAGTTCAGGACATAACCGTTCCAGAAAAGAAGGCTACGACCACGATGCTTATCGGATTTCCAGGCGAGTTACTTATGAACATGCTACAAGTTATTATTCTTCCTCTCATTGTTGCCAGTCTCATCACCGCTGTATCTCATCTTGACGCAAGATCAACGGGAAAGATCGGTCGGCGTGCACTGTTGTTTTACCTGACCACCACGCTTTCAGCCGCCATCTTGGGCATGGTGCTAGTTTCATCGATAAGACCTGGCAGAAAAGATGATCCTACTGGTACAGCTGCAAAGCCAAGACCGTACCGAAACTTGGACTCCTTTTTAGACTTGATCAGGTAAGGTTCAAGCATATTTATTGTTTGTTTACTAAAATTTGGGAAAATACTATAAATTAATCACATGGAGATACTGATCAAATTATTGCCGACGGTCGTCACGCCTCCGCAATCACACCTTTAGATACACATGGCACGCAATCCCCACCAAGTTTTATATATCGGATTGATGGTCAAGATTTCAACTCAATTGTTAGGCGTTTTGCACCAATATAAACAAACGAGTTTGATCATACACCCATCGAAACAGCAGCAAAAGTATGCTCGTTAGAATAAAAAGAGGAACAGAGGAGCAGGTGAAGCTCTACAGGACACTCAACCACAAGTTATAGGTTTACAAAATGATTTTCAAAGGAGCGAGTTGAATTCTGTCGCTGAAATTCAAATGTAATTTAGTCAGCTAGGAAACTGAAGACCAACAAGTTAAATTATGTGCAACAACTTATTAAATATAACCTCGAAGACAAAATAAGCTCTTAAACAGGTGCCAAAAAACTGTTCATTTTATGTAATTATTGTCCATTGTTTCTGAGAAGAGATTATTAGACTTCAGCGCTGTCAAATGTTGTCCATCAGTCTTCAAAGCATATTTATCGACATCTCGTAATTTAACAGTTGGGTTTTGGGTTGAAATTCTCTCTCCCTCTGTAGATGGGACTGGGTGGGTGTGGCCTATGGAATTTGCCAATTTATGAGTGAATTATTTCAGACAATTTTTCTTTCTCTAGAACCAGGATTTCCTAAAAGTAATGAAAGCTATTTGATGGGGAGTGGAGACGATTCGTATGTGATGTGCTTTTTAAAATTTCATTTCCACTCAAAGATTTGGTAACAAATAGATTGGTGGATATGGTGGCCCACAACTGTCACGGCAAAACCAAAAACCTCACGGCAAAAACAAAAACATCACGGCAAAACCAGAAACCTCATGGCAAAAACAAAATACCTCACGGCAAAACCAAAAACCTCACGGCAAAACCAAATACTTCACAGCAAAAACAAAATAGCTTTGGTTTTGCTGTGGGTATTTGCTTTTGCCGTGAGGTATTTAGTTTTTGCTGTGAAGTATTTGGTTTTGCCGTGAGGGTTTTGGTTTTGTCGTGAGGTATTTTGTTTTTGCCATGAGGTTTTTGTTTTTGCTGTGAGGTTTCGGTTTTACTGTGAAGTATTTTGCTTTTGCCGTGAGGTTTTTGGTTTTGCCGTGAGGTGTTTTGTTTTTGCCATGAGGTTTTCAGTTTTGCTGTGGGAATTTTGTTTTTGCCGTGAGGTTTTTGGTTTTGCCGTGACAGTTGTGGGCCACCGTAGGTAGACCTAAGAAAATGAGATAAGCAATTCTGTCATAAGGAGGGAGGGGAAAATACCTGAGCAGGGATAATAGAAGCCTTAAATTATTGTACCCCTTTTTCAGAAATTGCCATGATCTGGTAGCTTTGTTGTCTCCTTTGCAGCTGCTCAGGGCGGGGCCTGGGGGTATCGAGCATTGCATGACAGTCAGCGATCTAACCAATCAAATCATGATACCAGAATCTGGTATGGTTGGGGCGGCATCAAAACAAAGGCTTCAGGCTTCTCTGCCCTTTTTTCTCCCTCAGGCCACACTCAGCTCGCTTTGCTCATCGACATTATTTTCACCTGGCTCCACCTGGGAGCCTGTTCACAGGCTACAGTGGGAAAGGAGGTACCCATGGTTACTCCTTATCCTGAAATTTTATATTCCTGTTTCCTTGTCCTTACCTGCCCTGCATTTCCCAGCAACTCCTTTTGCACAATTTCTTCTGCAAAATGTCTTACACAGATTTGCGAAATGTTTTGGACTTGCTCCCCAGTACCCACTTAAATGCTAGCCAAAAATCATATGTCTGTTCTCACTCTCCCTCTTGATTGTTTCCTCCCCTTCCCTTTAAGTCCTTTCCCTGTTCTACACTGCAAGTGCATGTATACAGGTCAAAATTTAATCCAGGTTAAATTTTTTAACCACGGTTGGTTCTCAATTACCTTTGAATTAGGGCTAGGACACAATGGAAATTGAGAATCAACCTAGGTTAAAAAACTTCAATCTGAATTCATTAATTTCAACACAGTTTATTCAACAAAGTTTATTTGTAACTTGTAAGTTAACAACAACAACAATTCTGACTTACTTCACCTAAAATATATATAACACAGTACTGTCAATTTTGACCTGTAAGATAATTAATGTGTTATCTTACTAGATCAGCTGATATTCCAATTTTTGCAATCTGATCTATAATATTAATGACAATGATAATGACAGACTTTATTGTTTAAGAAACTCCTGTTTTTTGTAAAAATGACAGACCATATGGTGTTATTGATATCAGAGTTACCCTATTTTGTATTTCTTTACATATTATTTTTGTAAGTGTTTGTTTTATACATGTATCCTGTCATACACTGATAGTTAAATATTTCCAGGAGCTGTTTTCCGAGTAACCTTGTTGAGGCGACCTTTCGTCAGGTTGGTTGGTTGTGTGTGAAGAATCAGGTGCCTTTCAAACTGAAGGAAAATAATTTTACTGAACATTTTTAAACTGGACAACAAAATTATTTTGCACTGAATTTTCTTTTTTTTTTTTCTTGTTTTGGAAGAATTACAGTGTGGTTTTTATTTTTTGTCATTACTTTCTTGATGTGATATGTTTTCAACTTCAGAGAGGATCATGCACACATTGTTTCTCTAGCTTTTTTGCAAACAAATTTGTGGTTTTTTTTTGGTGAATTCTTTCATTTATTTGTTTGGATTTAGAAACAGTTAAATTAAACAACTGATGGAAATAAATTCTTTTTCTAGATTTCAGACTGCATTTTGAAAAGAAAGGAAATTGTCAATTTTAACATTAAGATTAAGCTTGATGTTTTGGGATGTCCATTATAATGGGTTTACAATATTATTCATATCTTCAAGAACTTATTAACTTATCTTTGCATTTAGTTTGTTATAATTCATGACTGCGGTATAGTTTGGTAGTTGATGTTCAGTAAAATGTTTTCATTGTTTGAAAGGAACTTAATTCCTAATTCCTTCTTCATCGAGAAAAGTAACCTGGATGGCTATATATTTGCAGTAATGATAAAAAAGAATGAGCTGTTTGCAATATTGCATACGTAGTAAAGTAATGCAGCTACATGTGCATGTCAGGTGATGACAATAATATTGTGAAGCTTTCAATGATGCTGGTCAGCTAAACAAAAATTGCCATTAATTTTAAGTGCTAATATCACAACTTGAACTAGTTAACAACATGTAATGTAAAGTCCTGTTATTACTGTACCTCTGTCTTGGGAGTGATTCAGACTCTGATCGGCCTCCAACAGGGTTGCAAGATGTACAGTAGGTTCAATATTGCTTGTGTAAATGAGAAACTTTGAGATTTAGCTTGAGTAAGTTATTCCACTGAGTCACAGTTACATTAAAAATCCTGCACATTTTCATTTCATCCAAAACACTCATTTAGATTATAAAATACTTCCAGAACAGTGATTTTTACATGACAAGAATTTTGTTTTACAATTCCCTGAAAGAAATATTGGGTGACTGATCGTCGTTTTGGGTAAGTGGCTAGTGTGTGAATGGCATGAGGTGCACAGGAAGATCTTAATTTGTAAATCTAAGCAAAAAAAAAGAAAGATAAAAAGAAAGAACGAAAAATAAAAGAAGAAAAGAATAAAAAAAAAGCTGAAAAGACATGATGCCTGAAAAACAAGCAAAGACTTTATGACAGTGTTCTCCAGTGGACTAAGAGGGTAATGAAGGTATCACCGGACTTGTTATGGCAAAGGTTTATTCTTTACAAATGTTGAGAAAGTCTGACTAGTTTCCTCCGTTTTTTATCTTCCCTGCAGAAAAGAACACAGTATAGATCTGATCCTGGAAAATACAACGTGTACAATGTAACAGCCAACTCCCCAGTAAAAATTGGAGACAATGAAGAGATCATCAAGACCATAGTTGTCAATGCGACAGTCAACATCACCACTATATCACGGGAGGAGTACCCCAGCTCAGACACGATACCTGTTGGAGTTGGGACTAACCCCACTGGAGGAATGAATATTCTTGGCTTGGCTGTGTTTTCCATCGTTTTTGGAATTATACTGGGAAGAATGGGACCCAAAGCCAAACCTCTGACATCCTTCTTTTCTGCACTCAATGATGCTGTTATGATTTTAGTAACACTTATCATGTGGTAGGTGGCACAGATGCAATTGAATCTGTTTAGTTTTAATTACATTATGTAACCCTAAGTTGTGAGTGACCAACATTAATTTTCTCCTTACAAGGTCATTACATAATCAAGAGAAGAGGTTTTGAGAATTAATGAAATAATCACTGAATTTAAAGTGCTTTGATTAAATTCTTTTAACTCATTCTTTATGAAAATGTATGGAGATCATTATGGAGAATTTGTAAGTGGATATTAGTCCTGAGGAGCCCATTAAGCCCTGATATCCACATTTAAATTCTTCAGAATGATGTCCATACATTTTTTTAAAGATAAATTGTGAGTCAAATATGATAAAAGATCAAAGCATTTTCCCGTAGAGGAAAATTTCTCACTGGTTTTTCTCTTGATTGTAAATGTGTTGAAGAAAATGGACCACAGTCACCCTTAGATTTGAAAGCTTAGCATATACCTATCAGACACATACTAATGTCTTTCTTCCATTCACTGCCAGAGAAAATGATGGAGGCTTGAAAGTTTGTGGTGTAATCATTCAAATTGAACCTTTGTGACAGTACTTTCAAATAGTACTATTTGTTTAAGACAAAATGAAATTTGGAAATTTAGTCAACTTTTGACTTTTTTCACTTGTGCGAGTGAAAGGTTTAATACAATGTACAGGCTCTGTTGACAAAAAGATGTTGGAAGGCAAGTTTTAGTTTCACCAAGGCTCCATTAATATGTGGAAAACCTGATGCAGGAAGATGGGTCAGGTGCCTTCCCAACCGAGTCAACCTTAGTGAGCGTTTATATGAGAAAAAAGGTTGACCCCTGTGATGGACTGAGTTGGCCTAGCTGGGTGAGCCAAAGTGTTCATATAGAGAAAAGTTGGCATGGCTAGGAGGGTAACCCTACCATCCCAAAGAGGTGACCCGGCTAGATCACCCCTCTAGCCGAAGCAACTTTTTGTTTCTTACCAGTGGCGGATCAAGGGGAGGGGCCCAGGAGGCCCCACCCCCTCTCTCTTATTTTTAGACCAAACTGAGACCCAAAGGGCTGAAAAAGATTTTTTTGGAGACCGCCCCCCCCCCTTATCTCAGGATCTGGATGACTGCCCCGCCCCCCACCCCCCCCTTATCTGAAGGTCTAGATCCGCCACTGCTTACGTAAACAGTTCTCTACGTTTTGTTATGAAATGTATGAAAAGTTGGCTCGCCCAGGATAGCTGGGATAAGGGGCTGAACCTAACCCTCGATATAATTAAGTGGGGCCTAACTTTTTTGCTTTTACCAAATACTGGGTGTCTGCAGCTGCTTAATGCAGGGTTAATACAGCTTTTATTATACTCAATTTTTTCCCTAGTGTTTCTTTTTATCCTGAAAGACTGATGAAGCAAAGGTTTACTGCTTTTTCGCCAATACGTGCTTATTCAATATTTTATCTGTCAGAAATTCTCATTTACGTACTTCGCAATATTTGTTATTGTAGAGGGGCACTAGCCTCGGTGCAGGCGTTTTCTTCGGGCGCGCGAATGTTTTGCTCGCGAAAGCGCATGTTGAAACTCGAAAAGAGGGGAGAAAATTTGGCGAGTCAAAAGGAGCGGGGTAGGGTCCCCCAAGGGTTACAATTTTTACTCTCCCTAATCTTCCTCCGTCATAACAAAGATGGCGGTTATAACAGTACGAACATAAACAAGCAGCAGCCCGCCCAAAATACGCCTTCACTGCAGGCTAGTGGGGCACAAAAATTCCGACTTTTGCGTTCATTAAGTGACATTTTTTGAAGAGATTAAGAATAATCATTTATCTCTCATCAGCCATCTTACTATCCGTTTTTTTTTGTTAGGTATGCTCCATTAGGTGTGTGCAGTCTCATAGCACAGCGAGTTGCCAGCATGGAAGATATCGGTGGTGAAATGAGCAGGCTTGCCTTGTTCATTGTGACAGTAATGGTTGGCTTGATTATCCATGCGTTCATCATTTTGCCTCTCATTTTCTTCGTGGTACGAAGAACCAATCCCTTTAAGTTCATGTATGGGATGAAGGACGCCTTCATGACTGCCTTTGGCATAAGTTCAAGGTACCTGTAACTGAGAATTGTCCACCCTCCCGTTCCAAAGATCATTCTAGTTTTACAGAGCACAATATCCTCTTTTTTTTTTTCTTACAGCTGTTTGGGATAACACGCGACCTGCGATGTCAAAAACATCTTTGGACTTTTTTTTTGCGACGTCAATCAAAATCTAACGGCTCGGTGGTTTCTGCACCTTAGCCATTGCGGACCTCTTAGGAAACAGAGGTTTACATCAACGGGTTCAAAAGGTCATAGTTTGTGATTTGTGATGGGTTAATTTTGAGCCGTTTTGTGTGTGTTCGTTGCTTTTAAACTTCAGCAGAGTTCGCGTGTTTTTGAAAAGCGCGGCAAGTTTTCCCGCCCAGGGCCTTGTCGGATCTTGTCGATCTGGAGGATTTGTACTTTGATGTTCTGTTGTGTGATGTAAACTTTTCACGTTTTAGCTCTCAAGTTTTTTTACCTTCTCGCTGAAACATAAAAAGTTTAGATTCCCAAGGTGAAGTTGTGCCTATAGAGCTTCCAAATCCAGAAGTAACACAGATGTGGGAGTGTGAAAACGAATCGTTACGTTCCCGCCAACGTTTAGTTTTGCAGCTTCTGCTCGTTATTTCCGCCTTCATTTGACAAGCAAGGATTGGATGCTATAGTAACGGTTTGATTGACGTCAAAGAAAAACCCCAAATTCTGAAACGTCTTTGATGACGCAGGTCGCGTGTTATCCGAAACAGCTGTAACCACAAAAAAATCATAAAATGAATGTACTTGTTTTAACCCTTAGCATTTAAACTTTTCTTTAATTAATGCACAGGAAGGTGTTTTGTCCCCGACCAGAACTACTACTCAAAGCTCAAAGTTCTGTTTATGGACGTGGAAAAAATAACAACCCGGAGTGGTTATGATGTTTTTTTTTATGTATTAAGCTTGAAACCGTATCAACTCTAATGGATGGATTTACTGAACAGAAAGAAGAAGTAGTTATCTCGTTCCCAGGGTCCCCTTTTACGAGCCCTCCGGAGGACGAGTTGGGGGCGACCCTGAGAAGGAGGCTGATAAAGTAGATAGCCTGTTCCAGGCGTTCAGTAAGTACCCCCTACCCCCTACCCCCCCCCCCACCTTATCACCCCTCGCTGTTTTACTGCCCACATCTCTTTGCACTGTCCTTCCCACAACATGAAAGCCTGGAACAGGCTAAGAATTGTTTGAGTTGCAATATTACTTTCTTTTCCGCGACTCCTTGAATGTCTTCAAAAAAGACTTAGGTTTACACTAACTCCTTGTTAGTTGTAGAGTTATTTTGATCTTACCGACTTTTCTCACTCTGAAAACGCCCTTAATTTGTCATTTTGATTGTTTCCAAATTTCCGTTTTTTCATCAGTGCGGCAACTCTGCCAACCACTATACGCTGCCTTGAAGAAAACAACGGGGTGGACCCTCGCATCAGCAAATTTGTTTTGCCGCTTGGCGCCACAGTGAATATGGACGGTGCAGCTTTGTATGAAGCCATTGCAGCCATTTTTATTGCGCAGCTCAACGGATATGACCTGTCTGGAGGAAAAATTATCGCCATTTGGTGAGTGTTACTAATTTATTAGCCAGAAGCTACTCAAGTACAGGCGTTACATGTCTGATTTTTTTCGTCCAGTGTTTAAAATCTTCCTCTATCTGCATATAGAACAAGGATGAAGATTATTTAACCCGCATGGTCTCTTCTTAAAAGAGTTCCTACGGGGATGACAAAGACCACGCCACCGCTCAGCCAAAAAGCTATCTAGTCACGTTGGCGGTATAAAGCCGTGTCGTCGTGTGCAAGACGTAACCAGAAAAACCAGTGGCTTTTTATCGCTTTGCCCACCGAATCTTGTTACAGCGTATTAGTTAGCCTGTGAATACCGCCGATTCTCATTGCTCTCCGCCTCTGAAACATTCCCCGTGACAAGTAGAGACGACAGGCAGTCGTATCCCTGGCTATCTTATTCTAGTAATTCATAACATCAAATCCTGCGAATACAGCGGCCTTCTTATTGCTCTCTCCGCCGCTGGAAACTTTTCGAAAGCTGAGAGACGTTGGCGTGTTAGCCTGAAATACATTGTAGTGTCATACCGATGACGTAAGTCGTTCCAAGCGGCGTGGAGCGGTTAGATGCGGCTATATTCTGTCAAGGTAGTCAACTGACGAAAAGGTCTTGCAATAGCAAGTAAATAATATTCACAATACAATGTAGCTGTTTTTACTGTTCAGCATTACAGCAACTGCTATTGCCATTGGTGCCGCTGGCATTCCATCTGCAGGCTCTGTAACCACCATTATTGTTCTTCAAGCTGTCAACCTACCATTGGATGACATTGGTCTTATCATGGCTGTTGATTGGTTCCTGTAAGTAGTATTCCCTTGAAAATTGTAGTGTCAACTCAGAAAACCATAAAAAACAAAACAAAACAACAACAACAATAAAAAACTACAGACTGGTGGGTAGAACCCCTATCACTCGAACTCGGATAACTCGTACTCCCCGCTTACTCGTCTTAAGATCAATTTGTTTCCCTTGGATTTTAACCCACTTTTCAGCCTTTCTTACTTGGTTTACTTGAACTTTTCTCTCCCGTGATCAAAATTTCACTGAAATTCAGTCGGATACATGACTCGGATTCTGGTTCTTGTAACACCACTCGGATGTCATCCTGTTGACTCTTCTTGTTATTTAATCGGTAAAAACAGTAAAACTAACACTATAGCAAATTAATTGTAATTGATGTAACGAAAACATAACGATTTATCCTAAATGCATAATCATGTTACCGCTTCTGATGAAATAAGTTAAATTTGCACGTTACTATACAGTGAAGCCCTGAAAGATCAGAAAATTTCAGTTATTCACATAACTGAATATTTAATCGATCGCGATAACTCGAACCCCCGCTAACTAGAAGTGTTTTTTGTTTCCCTTGAGCGTATGAGTTGGCGAGTTTCTACTGTATTTTCATCATAAGTGTGACTTTCTTCCTTTTTCGTTTTACGCAGGGATCGCTTCCGTACCACCGTTAACGTGCTGGGAGATTCCATTGGCGCAGGCGTAGTAGAGCACCTGTCACGTGATGATCTTCGCAAGTATGACTCTTGTAATGGCGCAGTAGATGATACTTTGCCGCTTAGTCACAATGGAAATCAGGATAAGGCGGAAAATGACCTAAACATGGAAGCCACTTCCCGTCTATAATTCACTTCTTTCTGTTCCCCTTACTGCTTGTCTGAAGAGCCTATGCCAATTGTTTTTTTTATTTTATTTTGTTTTATTATAGGGGGGTGTGGGGGAAGGGTTTGCTGACCCTTACATATATGTTGTCTGGATATAGAGAGAAAAACTCCTTCTCATGTTTGATATCACTTGTCAGAGTCTGGATATCAGTTGAAGCACCTTCGTGTTTGATTAGTGATATATCAAAGACAAGAAAGTTATCATCAGATATCCAGACACCTTTCACTTTCGTAAAGAGGGTGAGAATAATGGGTTGTTATTACCATGACATGAGGACATTTTTGAAAAGTTAGCTTTGAATTCCTTCAAGAACTGTTGATGATTTGAGAAACTATATTTGAGGTTAAAGGCTCTCTATGTTCCCCCCGTACCACCGTCCGCTTTGACAGCATATATTTTTTGATAGTTGCAATGGTTAGATATCACGAAGATATTGTAGTCGTTTATATTAATAATCACTGTCAAGGTAATTTGTATTAGTAGTCGTGATTCCCGTCGATCACTTGTATTATATCGTATTTGTATTTTATAGTCTATATACAAGGATATATTTTGTAGGATTTTGGCAATTTAGTGTTTTACATAGCGTATTATTCGTGTCTGGCAGCGAAAGGTAAGGTAAAACAGGCAACAAGAACGTGCAGTTTGTTTCAGCAAACCCGATTTGTTATAAGACAGGTTTGAATGTCGCGTAACGTAGCTATTTCAACTCGTTGTACAGCGGTGTTGCAAAAAAGGTTGCTCGTTTTTATTGACCGTTTTATCGTGGCTTTAAACAGGAAGCTTGCCATTTGCCATAAGTGATTGACCGGACTGGCAAGTTTGTGAATAGGGTGTTCATCAATACTACGATCTAAATTGGTCATTCCTTCAAAAGGAAACATGATTTTTTACTTACAGTCAGACCTACTCAGGCTGCCACCAGTTCTGGGAAATAATAAACGTCTTTTGTTTTAGTAGTAATCATAGTTTGAATATTTTAAACATTTATTTGCGTTGAAGAATAACAGGCGGCCAGAAGAGTTCGTAGAACACTGTCATTGTTTTGGGTCTTCCTCTAAGGAGTGTTATTTTGATACGACGTTGTAGTGCACATGTGGTTAGTTGTAAAACGTTATGGGTTTAAAAGTTTTTTGCGATAAACGTTTGAACTGTACACTGTAGTTAAAAGGACGGTTTCCTCTGTGTTTTCATTAGTATGGTCAGGCTCCAGCCTTGTTCCCAGGGCACCTCTCTTTCCTTAAGAGATGAGAGACGTTGGAAGTTTGGGAAAAACTGAGAAAAACCACTCAAGAGAATTTAGTCACTAAAGAGCCCTACACCAAATCAAATTTTGCAAACTGTAAATTCCGCTTTTGATTGTTTAAGGTCCTGGGACCGGTTGCAAGGACTGGATGCCATTAGGATCTACAATCGGGCCTTCGTGCTCATTCCTTTGTACCTAGGAAACTTCTCGTGCTCTGTTTGTTTTTCCTAAACTCGTTTATCCGCGTTCGGCCGAGTTACCCGTTATACAATGCAAGAAACTCGCCCGGGATGAAAAGAATGATTGTAGAGAATTCGCAGGTGATCTTAAGTGGCTTTTTGTAACAGGGTCCTTCACGTAAGCCATAGTTTTAACAGGGACCATATATATTTGCAAGGATGAAGATCTAAGAAGGAGGATGTCTGATTAGACAGTAAGAAACTGTCCTTTCAACGCATGTTAACATGATAAAAACTCTGTGGTTAGTTCGGAACCCTACGATAGGCCTTTCGCAGCTACTCATTCACGTGGTACAAAACCGCCATGACGCACTGGGACTCTAAAAAAAAACCCGTTGTTTGTCTTTTCCCAGGGCGTATCTTGCTCTCCGGCCTGGTGGTTTTGTACAGCGTGAGGGACTGACTGCAAATAGCCTTTTAGTTTGTTATGTTTGCCTTTAATTCTCCTGTTTGTAGGCAGTACTACTCTTTAGGTTGGTAGCCGTAAAATACATCGATATTGTGAATATCGGGGGCTATTTTGAACCAGAACTTTGTACAAGCTTTTTTTTCTAAATAAAACACCAGTTGTTTTTCATCAGAAGCCTTGTGTATCGGAGTTTTATTGGGTCAATATTGTAGGAGATAGGATTAATATTCATTGAAAAGATTTCACCGTTTCTGATTGGCTTTATACTAGCAGGCGCATGCCATATTACCAAGATGCTATTCCATATAAGGGCAATATACCTTTACACGATTTTATATTGCCCCAATTTATAGATTCGTCAAATTCAAGCAGCGGCGCGGCAGCCGAGCTGTCATGGCCTGAAGGCTGAAATTGAGCCCTTTGAGCCTGAGCCTTTTTTCTGGCTGAAATTTTCGAAAGGGTAAGTTTTGATCCCTATAATTTTCGGATCACTAGGCTTTCAGCTAGGAAATCCGAACAGATGAAAAATTTTTAGGGGATAAAAATATGCGTATATCTACCGTTTAAATACTAAAATACGTTTAACAATGCTATGTTTAAGTGGTTTTGAACTATATTCTCGTTGGGTGCTCCTGAGAACACTTAATAATTATATCAGTAGCATTTGATGTTAAAAATTATTAGTCCGGATTATTCTATTCTAGGTCAACACTCGAGAGAGTCAACTGTTTTCTCAAAAAAAATTTGCAGACAATTAACCTCGCTGGGTCATGCTGGGTCCCCTTGTTTCCTGAGCTTTTGTTATCTGCGTTGCATAGTATTAACCTGTAGTATCCTGGGTAGTGTATACCTGAAATCTACGGTTAACTTGCAAAAATACTCTAATCATTCCTGCAGTATCCTGGGTAGTGTATACCTGAAATCTACACGGTTAACTCGCAAAAATACTCTAATCAATGCTGTAGTATCCCGGCTAATGTATACCTAAAAAATACATAACATTGACTTATTTGACTTATGGAGGTGATAATCTTATTCAGCTCTTAACCTTTTTTAACATCATGGCCAATTACGACGTCTCTCTCACTGCATCTTATTTTTTCAGCACCCGCTCGAAATTGATTTTGGCACGAATGTTGTCTTGAACAAAGCGGAGTAAAAGAGCAGTATAAGAAAAGTTATTGTAGTATTTTGTGTTAGTGATCTAGGAGCCTCTGAATTTGGCGATTTTGCGATGGTGACATATCGCCAGGACTATTTCATTTGCTTGATATAAAAGCAGTGCAAAAAAAAATCTTAAATCATATCGGTACTTGTCTGTTAATTGTTTCTGTCGGCTTTACAAGGATTTGATGCCTTTACATACTAATACAGGACCATACAGTAGTTTTAATAGGGCCTCAGTATTATTTTCCCGAAAATTTTAGATGCAATTTTAGGTTTTACGAAAGTGAGAATTTTTCTGATTCCTCTCTCCATCGCATTTTCGAATCCGAAAATTTTAGATTTCCTTTTTCTACGAAAAATAGGCTAACTTGGGGACTGAAATGCGAAAAACTAAACTTTAGAAAATCGTAGGGAATTTATTAGATAAGCTACAAAAACTGCACATGAATGGAATGGCCATCTAGAAATTTTTAGCCTTCCTCAAGTAATAGAAAATTGTAGGCAATTTTTGCTTCTCCGAACAGGTACCTTACAGAAAACAGTCGTTGGGTGCCCCTGAATGATGAAGAAGTACCTAATTCTTCTAAAAAACATACCCAATTCAAGACCAGAGTGCACAAACCATACCCTATTTTAGACCAAAATGGTTGAGATTGATACGCTATTTCAGACCAAAACGGCTAAAAAACCATACCCTTTAGCGCGGCACATACCTATACAGCCTATATAAGGGACTACCCCCGGGGCAAAAAACCCGTTGCAGATTGTTAGTCTCGCTGCTTGCGCGAGCGAGACTAATAAGAGAATGAATAAAATAAAGTCTGTAATAAATTTTCATACATGATAATTGATTTTTTAGTTTTTCGATGAGAGAGAGCAAAGCTTGGCCATAGAGAGGTAATTCAAAAGGGGTATAAAACATGGGTTTTGAAATCTCTCGCAGGCCAGTCTTCGGCGTTTGGAATCGTCAAGGACGTTGTGCAAGACTTTCCCGCATGGTCAAGCGAAATCTTTTGCTTGTTTTGTTGGTTTTTGGAGCTTTCGTGGGTTTTGCAATCGGCGCAATAATCAATGATCCAGTGAATCACATCACTGACCCTGAGGAAAAGGCTACTGTTCTGATGCTTATAAACTTTCCAGGAGAGCTGTTTATGAACATGCTGAAGATGATCATCATACCTTTGGTTGTTGCCAGTCTGATAACTGCCGTATCGACCTTGAATCCAGACGTTGCGGGAAGAATTGGTCGACGTACAATGATTTATTACATATCAACTATGTTGTTAGCTGCCTTGTTGGGGTTAACATTAGTGATGGCAATTCGTCCTGGTTTAAGGGGAGACCACGGCACTCAAGAAAATGGTGAGAGGAATTTGAAACATAGAAATCTGGACTCGCTGTTGGACATGATAAGGTAAGTTAAATAAAATATTAATCAGCTGCTGCATACAATGACCTGATTTAAGCTTATCTGTATAAGATATGTAAAAGATAGATATTAATAGATATGGATTTGTTGTGCACTGGAGAAGTCCAAAACGTTTAAAAAAATTAGACAAGTATAGGTCCCGTGTCTAGTAAGTGCAAAACAGAAACAGTGGCCTTTGCAAAACTGGATAAGGCGTTGAGAAGTCCAAGGTGGCAGAAACATTCCTCAGCTTTAATTTATCGATCAACCAAAGCAACAGCAGATTTAGCAGCAAATAAGGGCCCAAACGAAGCAAATGAGACATCAAAAGCTAATGAGCCATATCTAAAACGAGTTGCGATTTTAAATGTCCCGGTGCAATGTGAAGCTCAGGCTCAGATGAAAGCTATATTGTTGCCTGTCAATGCAAGAAATAAAATGCAGGCTTACGGCGAAAAAGCCACAGAGAAACTGAATGAAAAGTTTCGCAGCCACTGAAGCGTGTGACCTCTTAATACTGGGCAGGCATTTGATATGGGTTCCGCTTAAGTAGGTCTCGTTGCCGTTTCGAATTTTTAAAGTCAAGGAAAACCATGCTAGAATATCATGGATGATATTCACACGTTACACGTATAATCTTTGCAAGAGAGAGGACAGGGTCTCTAGGAACAATTCTGCTCTCTTCCAAAAATTTTATGTTAAATACATAAATGAATAAAATTAATTAACATCAGTTACACAGGCCAGTTTGCACTCAGTGATAAACTCTCAGCCTTCGATCCTTTAACTGCACTAAATGGCTATACAAATGACTGTACCGATTGGATATAAAAATTAAAATCGACTTTGTGAGACTTTTTACACACGAAAATCTAGATTCATTAACTTTCATATATTCATGCGAGCGTTATGTTTGCTTAAAACAGTCTAAAAATATACTGAATGAACAATTCAATATACTGAAGAAATAATTCTGCTCTCTTCCAAAAAAATTATAAATACATAAATACATATACCTGGTTTTTTGAAAGCCGGGCTACTAAAACATGTCAGCCACTCGCACTGATTGGTAATTTAATGCCCCTTCTTACTGGAAAAGTAAAATCTCACCTCAAAAAAAATTCTTGAATACACGAGTTTCCATTTGATAGAAACATTGCTCCCCTGGTGCATTTTTTCTGAAATTTTCACTGATTTCTGTCAATCTTCAGCAGGTTATTTGGAGCCCAAGATTAAGAGCTGGGGGTGGGTAGTCCTGAAGAGAGATACCTAAAAGCATCGCGGCTTTTAGCAAATTAAGCTTTGAAAGATTGCCTGCAATGTGCTGGACTCGACTTAAGATTTCAGGCAACCCAATTTTTAAAACTCCACGTAGACATAAATGAATTAAATTTATTAACATCTGTTACAAAAAAAGGTCAGTTTGTACTCAGTGTACGTTAGTCTCACAGTCTTCGATCCTCAACTGCACCAAATATTGCCTCATGTCGGAAATCGGAATTGTGGAATCTGGCAAATATTTGCTTGAGGAATCCGGAATCCAATAAAATTTTGCAGGATGAATCCGGAATACTGAACTTTGGAATCCAGAATCCCAATAAAGATTAGAATCCAGAATCCAAGTTCCACTGAGAAAGATTGGAATCCAGTTCCTGGAATCGGGAATCCACGAGGTGGAATCCAAAATCCAAGACTGTCTTGGATTCTCTTTTCGGGGTGATAAATGGCTATACAAATAACTATGCCGATTGGAATTAAAAATTTAAATCGACTTTGTGAGACTTTTTTACACATGAAATACTAAATTTATTAACATTCATATATTTATGCATAAACTGTTTGCTTAAAATATACCGAAGGAGTTCTTTTTCCAACGGTTTCAGGAATAGTGCTCCACAATCTTGAATATTATTTCTTACTAGGTTCAAATGTATCCATATTAACGACTGGAGACGAGCAAAGTCTTAGTCATAAAAGTATTAATAAACATTGTTTTCATGAAGGACCACGTGAGAACTTGGTCAAATTGAGAGAGTGAGGTAACCATTTAAGTGAGTGTAGGATTGGCGTGATGTGCTAAAATTTCCTTGTGTGCAAATGCAAAGTTCTGCGTAGCTTGAAGTCTCTTGATGTTTGAGGATGACGTTCTCGACCAGACAGTAGAGCAGTACATAAGCTTACTAAAGTCTAAAGCAGAGATAATTAACAGCAACGTGATGAGTTACCGTATCCCTGGGAGTTTGAGAAAACTCCAAAAGCATGGCTTTAAGAAACAAATACACAATCTATCACTACTTAATCATCAAAGACAGGATAGTTATGCTGATATAAACACCCTTATTAATGAAATTAAAAAAGGATTATCTTAATCCAATGTATAGTATCTACTTATTTACATATTTATTCGTTCGTATTAATATTCTTTTTAACCTCTTTTTCCTTGATGTTGTAAATCTCTATTATTTTCCTTGTAAAATGTCTTAAAATGTATCAGTTCACGTATGTAGAGTACCTACAATACCTGCCTCGAAGAGCTTTAGCTAAATGAAGGTAGTGTGTACGTTTAATGTATTTCATTGCTTTTAAATAAAGTTGTTTTTGTTGTTGTTGTCAAAGCGGTTCTTTACCCTGTTGAACTGATATAGCGAGTTTAGGCACAGTTTGGTCATCTACTTGCAATTGGTCCTTAACTGGACTACACCCTTACGCCACTCGTTTTTATTTTCGCTTACTGCTTCTTTCGCTAGTTATCGTGTGACACGAAAACACTACCGGGCATACCGAACAGATTGAGATCATAGTGAGATACCCCGATAATCAGCAAGTGGACACCAGGTTTGTCCGATTTGAAGGGGTTGAATGTGATTTCCTGGTTGTATCTTTTAGGAATTGTTTTCCAAGTAACCTGTTTGAAGCAGCTATCAGTCAGGTCAGTACCACGTCTCCTTCAAGATGTAAAACTATACGACGTCATTATTATTATTACTGATAGTAATAATAATAATAATAATAATAATGATAATAATAATTCCGTTATTTACCCTAGGCAGTATTTGTAGCACTACTGTTAGTGGGGCCGAACAAATGCCTTAGACAAATAAATTTAAATCAAACTTGAATTATAATGAGCCAACTTTGAGCCAACTCTGAGCACTAATGTCCACACAGTCCTTTTTGCTCATTTAAAACATCAACCAATAAATGCTACAGTTAGTTTAGGAATATGTTTCTTTTAGATAATATATTGAGAGAAAGATGATATAACAGACGAAAATCGTTAAATAACAATGGTCGAGGCCATGTTCTTATGAGCCCGCGAGACTGAGCGCTCCACCCAAAACCCTTATCCTCATACATGAGGTACCTCTTGTTTTCACTAAAACCGCTGGACGCCACCCTGGTTGAAGTCATTGTTATCTAAGGTCTTCTGAAACAGACATTGAGAAACAAGTTGTGTTGTCAAAGTGGTTGTCATGGAAACACCACTTATCATGGTTAAAGTCTGGAAAATTGATTTTAAGAACCTAGAAAAAGTACCACTGAATTTTTCGTTAACAGAAAAAGACCAAATACAGATCAGCTCCTGCACGGTTCAAGACTTATAATGTAACAGGCACTGAGTTCATTCGCCTGGAATCTGATGAGGAGATTGTCGCAGTCCACTCAAACGGAACAGTCAACATCACTACAATAAGGAAAGAGCTATATGCAGGCTCGGACACCGTGCCCGCGGGAACTACGTCATCTCCAGGGAGAATGAATATCCTTGGGCTGAGTGTGTTCTCCATCGTGCTTGGCATTGTTCTTGGGAAGATGCGTGAGAAAGGAAGACCAGTGGTCGAATTCTTCTCCACCTTAAATCAAGCGATCATGATGATTGTTCTTTTGATAATGTGGTGAGTAGCATAGAGCCAAAACCCTTGGCAGAAGATACTTTTAGTTGCAAGGTTGAGGTAGGTCGAATACCATCTAGCCTGCTAGCCTGTTTGTGCGAGTTGGGCAAAAATTTTGGCGAGGGAACCTTGTGCGAGTTAGGGGAAACTTTTCATTTTTCCTTGTGCCGCCAAAATTTTCCCCGAACTCGCACAAGGAGCTTAGTGCTCGCAGGATAAATACCATCGTCCTAATGAGTATAGTCCCAAAAAGGTCTTTTGTTTGAAGTTACTTTCATTTCGATAACCTGTTTATCGGCATTTTAACCAAATTGGTCTATTAAGTCACGTTTTTATTGGTCGTCTGTCAATTTATGTGAAGAATTGACTCGCTGTTGGCCCCTTTCTCTTCCTGCGTACAGAATGGAAACATGCCACACATTTGATTTCTAACTTCAAAGTCTTTGCACTTCTATGTATGTTAATGTTAACTGGGACTTTATTCGTGAATTGTTATTAAGGGAAAATTGAAACAAAAGTTTGATTTCCTAGGCTTGCTCCAGTGGCAGTTTGCAGCTTAGTCGCAGCACGCATAGCTGCAATGGAGGACGTTCTTAATGTGATCGGAAAGCTTGCCCTGTACCTGGTGACTATATTATGTGGCTTGCTCATCCATAGTCTGGTCCTGTTACCGCTCGTATTCTTTGTCATCACCCGAAGCAATCCTTATAGGTTCATGAAAGGTGTTGGGGACGCCTTGATGACAGCGTTTGGAATCGCATCCAGGTTTGTGGCATGTATATACGAGCATATGCATGTAAAAATTACGTGGAGTAACTACTTGAAGAGGGTATTTAAGGGGTCTGTACAGCCCCCGAAATGATCCCCAACCCTGAAATGATCGTCCACAATTCGACCCCGAAATGATACCGACCCCACTCTTCACGTCGACCCCGAAATGATCCCCAATTAATTCTTGAAATGGAACCGTTTTCCTCCACAGAATTATTACTAACAAGTCTGTTGCAGCGTTCACGTTCTTGAATCGCATTTAACATTCACTACTAACAGTTTAGGCGATTTTTTAGCGCTTTGTCATCTATTCGCCTTTATGTCTACTTTTGCATCTTCAACATAATTTTAAAATTTTAAAAAGTATTTAAAAAACCATTTTCATTATCCAAGGCATGCAGGTTTAACATCATTAGTTTAGAATTTAACATCCATGCAGTTTTCTCTATAACCCGGCTGTAGTACCGCGGTTAGGTTAAAACACACTTTATTCACGACCGTTACACTCCGAACTCAGAACGCTAACCGACTCGAATAAATTACAACACACGCTATCTATAGTACATGCAAATTACGTAATTCCCGTGTGTATCACATCACATTCATTCTCTCGCTTCTACGTCCTTGCATTAGCATCGTATACACTACATTCCCTTCTTTGATCAAATTTAGCAGGAAGGCAGTTTTAAAAGGCTGCAAAATCCTAAACGTTCAGCAAAACAAAGTCTTTGAATTAAACTAGACAAAACAGGAAAAGAAGTCCTAAACATCCAGGACAAAGTCTTTATAGCGCGCAGGCTGTCTTATAGTTCGGGTCGACCTCCGCACAGGCCTTTCCGCTGCGTTATCTTCCTTTTCGGTAGAATGCCCAGCTTGTACTTGGGAATTTTCAGATACTCCTGTAGTCCCTGGAATTCCGCTTGGCCCTGATACCTCTGTCGTCTCCGGAACTCTGCTTGGCCCTGGCTCATCTGTCTGTACTGTAGAACTTGCTTGTACCACTTGGTCTCCGTTGCCATTGGATACACTATCGTTGTACTTCTTTACGAATGCAGTGTTCCTTTTCAGTTGCACACCAGCTTCGTTCCTAAGCGTTACCTCTGTTCCTGTCCTCTGAACCACCTTAAAAGGAGCAGGGTTGAAGTTGGTAGACAGCTTGTTCGTTTTTTCGGCTTTCAAAAGTACTGTGTCACCAACACGTATGCTCTTGGGCGTGGCACCTCTCTTGAGATCTGCATAAGCTTTGCCCTTTAATTTACTTGACCAATCCCGCTCTCGCACTTCTTCGCCTGGCACTCCGACCGTCTCTCTCCTTAACTCTGGCAATTTGGACCTAACCTCGTGGCCAAACATCATGTAACAGGGGGTAGTCCCCGTCGACGTTTGCGGAGTGGATCTGTACGCCATCAACCATACAAGCAATTCAGTTCTCCAGTTCTTTCCTTCTAAATGTGCAATCTGTAGACATTTAAGTAACGAGCGATTTTGGCGTTCCACCTCTCCATTAGCTTGAGGCCACAACGGCGTCGTTTTCCTGTGCTCAATACCATTTGCGCGTAAATATGCTTCAAATTCTTCGGATACGAACTGGGGCCCATTATCTGTCCTTAAAGAGAACGGAAAACCGAATCTGGCAAACATGGGTGCAAGTGCTTCGATGACCTTGGCACTTGTAGTAGACTTCAGAATAGCAACTTCTAAGAAACGACTGTAGTAATCGATCACCACCAAAATACTCTCTCCTGTGGGTAGGGGTCCCAGCAGGTCCGCTCCACAATCCTGCCAAGGAGCACTCGGAGGAAGAACGCGGGACATCGGCTCAGGAGGGTTAAATCCAGAAGTGACCTGGCAGCCATGACAAACTTTACAAAATTTCTCAACTTCCTTGTCCATTCCCGGCCACCAAACTTTACTACGGAGCCGATACTTCGTCTTCACTATACCCTGGTGCCCTTCGTGTGCCAACCGCACCACCCTGTCGCGCAGGAGCTTGGGAACCACAATCCTTGTGCCGCGAAGCAATAGCTCACCATAGACGCATAATTCGTCCTTGACTTGTGCATACGAGGGAAGCGTACACCGGTCCCAGTCCCCTGACCTCACGCAACTCTTTACTATCGTCAATTCTTCGTCAAAATAGGAAGCTTCTTCAATTTCTGTAGGTGATAGAGCAACGGGTATACAGCTTATAGCAACGGCTCTGACAAAGTCGTAGTCTTCTCCATGGTCCACTTGATCCAAGGAGTTCAAACGGGACAACGCGTCGGCTATATTTGTCTTCCCTGGGCGGTACACCACTTTAAAATCGTACCCTTGTAGTCTTAAGACCCATCTCTCTATTCGGGCACAAGGCTTTGAAGTGCGCGAGTAGACACGCTCTAAGGGCTTGTGATCTGTTTCCAACTCGAAGCTCTGTCCGGAAACGTACATGTTGAACCGTTCACACGCCCAAACCAAGGCAAGTGCCTCTTTCTCTGTTTGGCTGTAGCGTCGTTCCACGTCAGTTAGGCTCCTCGACGCGTAGGAGACAACTCTCCACATTCCCCCCTGCTGCTGGGTGAGAACCGCTCCTAATCCAACTGGAGATGCATCGGCAATGATTCGCGTTCTGCAGCCAACCTTAAAATAAGCCAGTGTCTCTGCCTGGGTGATTAGACGCTTCAGTTCCTCAAAGGCTGTTTGTTGCTCTTTACCCCAGTGAAACACGATGCCCTTCCTGGTTAACTCTTGAATAGGCTTGGCCACGGACGCCACGTCAGGCATGAACTTAGCGGAATATTGGACAAGACCCATAAACGATCGCACTTCACTTGCGTCTTTGGGAGATCTAGCATCTCTTATAGCAGCAATCTTCTCTTCGGATGGGTTTATGCCGTCACTAGTCAGCTCGTGACCAAAGAACGTAAGCCTTGACAATCTAAACTCGCACTTGTCTCCGTTCACCGTCAACCCCACTTCACTCAGCCTATCTAACACCGCAAAAAGACGCTTGTCATGTTCCTCCATGTCACACCCATGAACAATGAGATCGTCCGCAATGTTCGCAACCCCAGCACAACCCCTTAACACATCTCTAATGATCTGCTGATATTTCTCCGGCGCCGACGTTACGCCAAACATCAACCGCTTGTAACGATAAAGCCCTCGATGCGTGGCAAAGGTAGTGATGTGGCGACTTCCCTCACTGAGTAAAATCTGGTGAAAACCCCACTTGAGATCTATCTTGCTGAACACCGTACTGCCATTCAAGTCGTGTAACAGCTCCTCAACGGTTGGAATTGGGTGACGCTCTCGGACGATTGCTTCATTTGCACGACGCATATCAACACAGACTCTTACGTCGCCATCGCTTTTGGGAACCACCACCAACGGCGAAATCCATCCTGACGGCCCCTCCGGCACTTCCTCTATAATGTCAAGCTCCAAAAGTTCATCCAGCTTTGCATCCACCTTCTCGCGTAACCCGAACGGTATCCTTCGTACATGCTGCGCTACAGGCTTCACCGACTCATCAATGTGTAGCTTAAGCTCGTAGCCCCTCAAAAGACCAACACCACTAAACAAGTGCTTGTATTTCTCTCTGACATCCCCGTCCGATCGCCCACCGTCAACACTGTATGTCTGAAAAGGACCAATACGCAACAGGTTTAGCGCCTCGGCAGTCTCTCGGCCCAACAGCGTGCGACCATCGCCTTCAACCACCACAAAATCAGCATTACTTCCGTTTTCAAACCCAGCCAGCGTGACATCTGCCGTGAACGTTCCTAGGGTCGGTAAAGGTTCTGTACCACCATAAGCAAAAAGTTCCTTTGCAGATTTGCGAGATTCACAGTTAATCCCCTTTTGCTTTAACAACTCCCAGGTCTGCTGGCCCATAACATTACATGAAGCTCCCGAATCAATGAGAACATCGGGTACGTCTACACCACCAATGACCAGCGTTACCAAAGCGCCCCTTTGTTCCTTGCGATCATTCACCTGTTCCACTGAAAAGGCATAATCGGGTCTTTGCGAATGACCTGATGCAGCGAAATCTCCTTTGTCTTCCTCTCCAGGGCTAGGTCTTCCAGTCACGAGGTTCGTCTCTCGCCCTCCGCGTCCGCGTCCACCTCGACCCAGTCCACCAGCACTCCTGCCTCCTCTGCCGCGTCCGCCTCTGCTACTCTCAGGTCCTCTAGATCCCGAATGGGTCCTGCTTAGCTGATGGAGTCGAGGGCATTTAACTTTAAAATGGCCTGTTTCGCCGCACTTCCTGCAAGTTTGACCACTCGCCGGGCACTTTTTGTCTTGACTGAAGTGTCCTTCTTGTCCGCAGCTAAAGCACGTCTTTGCTTTCCTGGGATTTTTGTTTCCATACAGCCTGCCACCCACTGCATTGACCTGGTTATCTGCTTGGTCGGTACTGTATTGCTTCAGTTGTCGATCAACCGCTTCTTGGGATCTTGCAACACGCAACAATTCATCTAACGTAACAGTTCCTTCCTTTTCCAGAAATTTCCGGCGTAAATGGCTCGAATAACACTTGTCTATGAGCTGATCGCGAATGTAGTCATCCTCGCCGGCGCCAAAATCACAAGTCGCTGCTCGCTGACGCAATCTACAAACAAACTGATCAACTGTCTCTCCGATCCCTTGCGAAATTTGTCGAAACAAATGTCTCTCAAAGGGAATGTTCGCCTTTGGCACAAAATGGTCGTCCAACACCTTTAACGTTGCTTCAAAACTTGCATCTCCACCCTCACCAGCTAGTGTGATATATATTTCTTGCACATCCATACCAGCGACATGCAACAGCAAAGCACGTTTTTGAGCGTCGTTCGATACACCTTTCCCGGTCACATACAAACTGAACGCTCGCTTCCACTTCTTCCATCGCTGACTTAAATTGTGCGCCTCTCCTTTTGGATTAAATGGTTCCAATCCACTGACATCTAAAGTAACAGAAGTCATCCCAGAACCGCCAACAGCACCGCTCGTAGTACCGCTTGTCGCGTTAGTTTCGCCCGATCCACCGCCTCCCGGCATCGCTGAAATAAATCCTTGACGAAATCCTCGACGAAATCCACAGCGAGATTTTCAACGAAACTCTTGAAACCCTCAGCGAAATCCTCGAAATATCCTCGAAATATCCTCGAAATATCCTCGTCGCCAATGTAGTACCGCGGTTAGGTTAAAACACACTTTATTCACGACCGTTACACTCCGAACTCAGAACGCTAACCGACTCGAATAAATTACAACACACGCTATCTATAGTACATGCAAATTACGTAATTCCCGTGTGTATCACATCACATTCATTCTCTCGCTTCTACGTCCTTGCATTAGCATCGTATACACTACACCGGCCTCTAATCACCCAAGTAATCATGCTAAAAAATGTCATGCATTGGAATGTCTTAATTTCTTGATGTTATCAGTTGCAGTTCAAGGTGTTACTAAAAAAATACCAGACTTTGTGTATTAAATAATATTTTCTTTTAATCTAGTTCAAGGTAATGTCTTTAAAGAATGCGAGCGAGTGGAGATTATCATTGAAACTTTAAATATGTTGTGCATTCTGCTCGATCCATAGTTCTGGGATATCATTCCATTCCTAAAATTAATTAGGGATCATTTCGGGGTCGATTTGGGGATCATTTCAGGGTTAGGGATCAAGTCGGGGGCTGTACAGGTCTCAAGATGTTTTTCGGGATACGTTTTAAAGGATAGCGCTGTTTTAGGTTAATTCAGTGTTGAAGTCACTACTTAGTACAAAATTCCTCGTTGGCCTGAGATGTCAAGAAGATATCCGTCAAGTGGCAAGTGTCATCTGGGAAGACCAGCTATATGCGTTTTTTCGGTCATTTTTTCAGCCATAGCTCTAAAACGTGAAAACGTTTGCCCAACTTTTTCAAGTTTTATTCCCTGTCCATCTTTGGCATCTGTAGCAACGGAATATAGATAAGGAAGCAGTTTCGATAGCTTAATATAATATCAAGAGAGGATAATATTAAATCACAAAACTGGGCCATTATTTTTGGAATCCATTTAATACGAAAACAAATTTTTGCTTTTTAAAAAGTCAGCAAGTAGCGTGGCATAGCTGCCCTAAAGGGAAATGGTAGGAAGATTGTTGTCTGCATCGTTTTTATGTACGGAATCGAACACGACATTTGGTGAAACAACAATGCTATAATCGGAAAAAACAGAAACGTTTTTGACATTAACTGACAGTCCATATTTTCCATTACCCTCAGTGTCACAAGGCTTTTTTCCTGTACCACTTCATCCTTTAATTTCCCACCATCTTCTACAGGCTGTCTGAAGATGAGAACTGATTCTTGGCCTCAACTCGTACAAAGGCAACTATTAGCGGCACGTTCGATTAGTCGATTGACTGTATTCAGAAACAAAGATTGAACAAATTCTAAGAAAAAATCACTTGTTTTTGACTTCAATTGTTTTGTAAAAGCTAGAAATCTGGTGAAAATTAATACTTAAAATGAATCTAACACTGCGATTGTCTAAAAATCGCGGAAAGAGATTTCTCGGTCTCAAATTTCAGCGTGTTCTTGTTTCGGAATACAATCAATCGAACACATTTTTCATAGGTACAATTCAAGATCAAGACTGAAGATTCAGAATAACAGAATACAGGGAATTCTAACTAATATGATTCCTTCGACTGGTGATTCCCTTTGAATTTACTCATTTTGTATTACAAGTAATTGGGCAGAAAATTAGGTCAACGTTAGGATTTCCGCTTACCTGTTCGTTCAAATTTTATGGCGTCTGACGCATACACATACTCTGAAAGAATCGATTGTTAGGCTAAAAATAAATATTTTGTTACTGAAAGGAAAAAGGGTCTTTTCTTCTGATTAAAAAATTGTGTTAAGCCCAGATAGGTAGAATTCTCTAGAGTCTTCAAGGAAAAAATGACATCTTGCCTACTTAGATAAGGTAAACTCCCCTGGCGGATGGTCAACTTTTACGTTTCGAGGCTACGGTGTCGGACTACGATGTCTTATACCGTGCATAATTCCTGCTTATTTCGATTTCAGTGCAGCCACACTTCCCACAACAATTCGCTGCGTGGAAGAAAATAACAAGATTGATCCTCGCATCAGTCGCTTTATGCTTCCTCTCGGCGCCACCATAAATATGGACGGTTTAAGCATTGCTCGCGTGGTCGCTACCATCTTCATTGCTCAGCTTAACAACATTTCCATGAGTCCTGGACGAATTGCTATTGTTTGGTAAGTGTGATTGCTTTACGCATATTACTTAAAATCCTGTTATTAATTTCGTGATTCATTGTGATGATTTTCATTCCCAAATGTGTTAGAAATGGGCCTAATTTGGTCGTCTTTTGCCAACGTCAGTGACTGGAAAACAGAAATCTTGATCGGTGACCTGAGGAATCCCCCAGTTTCGATTGATAAGTCAGTTTTATCATCTTTTGGGATCATGTGAATCTCTAAAAATCTGTACATTCTTAATTCATGTTAGGAAAAGGGCTCTTTGTCATTAATTATCAAAATTCTGGCCCTTTTTCTTAAAAGGGTAAGCAAACTGGTCTGGATTCGCGCCGGACTTTTTAAGTAGGTATTAGCGAGTATTATTGCGCGCGGTCGTCAAGAGGAGCCCACAATCCTTATCTCCAGCAGGTTGCTATTACATTAAATGCGCGGCACGTATGTAGTCAGCATCCGTTTGGACTTACACTTAGAATGAATGGAATGCATAGGCCGCAATCTGATCACGTGCGTTTTGACCTCACGTGATACTTACGCAATGCACAACGTTGTTGACGTTTGAGCACTGCTGTTAACGTCGCCCGAACTTCTTTAACCTTTGGTTATTCCTAGAATATGATGGTAATAAGACAGAGTAAAGACCACTTCAGTCACCAATCACAAACGTGTTTACTAAGCAAAGTGGGAATCCGATTTGTTAACCAAGAGAATCATTACAGACAGGTTTAGACATTACGAGTTTTTATTACCCGTATTTAAAAAAAAAAAAGAAAATTTCAACTTTCTCTCGTGACGTTCGAAAAGAAAAAAGAGAACCCATTCAAGAGCAAGTGTTTTATTACAGCGTGCGCCATGGCGCGTTCTGTCTTATTACGTTGGCATGACGATTGTCCTTTCAATGGGCCGCCGAAAGCCAATCTTATTAGACAATTTTGTTACAGTAACGATTATAAGTCTAATAGGACTGTGCGTGTCATGCCTCAGTAATATTGAACAGTTTGAGTCATCGATTTTTGTAATCATTCGTATGATTACAGACCGATTTGAACTCTTCTTAGTCTAGGCTCCGTTTCCACAGCTCTCTTGGATCCGCTTTTTTCGTTCCCGAGAGAGAGAAAAATAGTCTTTTCGGAAGAGGAGCGCGGGCTCATTTCCTAAACAGTGGCTAGTAATCGAGCCTAAATTCAGTCCTATTACTATTGTAAGTAACTTTACCTGATATGTGTAACCAAAGCAATGGTTTTAGCACAAGTATACTGTAAGTATAAGAGAGAGACAGATACCTCAAATTGTTTTTAAATCCCAACCACAGTTTGATGGCGGTCGCCGTGTCGTTTGGAGCCGCAGGGATCCCAGGTTCAGGAGTTATGCAAATAATTCTTCTTCAAGCTGCCAATCTTCCGCTACATGACTGGGGTTTGCTACTGGCGGTTGAATGGATAATGTAAGTATCAACTTTGTTATATTACTATCATTTATCAGTTAGCGAAAGTTGTTACATTCAGATGACCCATTTTCTCTTTTCAGCTACTAATTAGAGCCTTTGGCGGCACTTTGTATGAAGACAGTATGTATATTTCTTTCAAGGTCAATGTCGAGCCACATGTGGTTCATCCAGAACGTCAAGTCCATTTTAAGATATTTTTTTTCTTTCCCAAAATTTCTTTCTTCTTTACTACTGGAATTCACAGCTTTCTTCGCTAGATTTTGATGACTCTCAAATCCAGTGGGATGATGGACGCTTGATAATACTCTCGGACATGCTCGTGGGTAAATTTCGGAAATGATCTCTACGATCGCAGAATCTCATTTTCCTGAAAACAACACGTTAGCTTTGGGTAAAAATTATTATTGTCCATTTAATGGCAGGATTCGGGTACTTTGCTGATTCCTTTCTGGTACTCTTTAAATGAAATTAGAATGAAGGTCATAATTAACGCATCTATTTTCGGCAATAAATAATGTGACTGAAAGCGCTTATACATATTAGCCCCCTGCCCCCGTGTTTTCCTTTCCAGAGACCGTTCAGTGACGCTTGTGAACGTTCTTGGTGATGCAATGGGAACTGGGATTGTACAGCACCTGTCACGTGACGACTTGGCGTCTCTAATAAAAGATGAAGCAACAGCGTTTGATCGAAGTGAAAATAATCCCGAGCAGCTTCTATCTTCTGGGGTGTAAGAAAGACTCCGCCAATTTAAGATTGGCCGGTGTGAAATCGATGTGAAAGGATAATCGATTTTGATACTTTCGATTGGTGAAAGCATATACAAAGTGTTTACTTTAGTTTCAAGATATAATCGCTTAAGAGAGGAAAGTTAGTTTAAAAATAGAATAGAAATAGAATAGAAATGTTAACCTGAGAATGTTTTTAGACTAAGCTGATAGTTCGTCCTTCCGCTTGTAACTGCAAACATGTCGTATTCAGCACCAGCAGTGTTTGCTGTAACATCCTTTAGATCAACTTCCAGCTTTGGTGTTTGTTTTAGACAGGTGTAAATCTTGTCCATTCTAAGCCAAAATTATTACTCGCCATTAAGATTTCCAAAGCCACGTATCATTATAGTCATATTACAGTCGTGGTAGAAATCGAATCGTGTACAATGTAACTCAAATGAGCTGAATAAATAGTACTGTAGTAACGAAAGAGACAGACTAAAGCATAGACTTTGCCCATAGAACGTGACTATCTACATACAGTTTTCTATTTACAGGTGTCTATCTATTTTCATTTAATGTTTAAATAAGCTTGAACTTAAATGGTAGTTTTCTGCTTTGTTTGTTTATCTATATATCTATTTAGTCAATGTTTACTTTATTCGTTTACCATTTCATTTAGCTTTTTGCTTATAGTGCTAATTCTTGTGCCGGCATTGTACTACTTGAAGTAAATAGGGATTATTAGTAATTGTGATTATACATTTGCTTGGTGAGAAAAAAATATAAATATATATTAAATAAATTTTGGCACAGAAAGACATATCTCCAGTTGTCTGCTTACTGCTACAATTTTTTTCAGTTTCCATTTACAAGATTTACATTATGGTTTTCACTATTTATATGCCAAGATTTCATTAGAGAGGCTATTCCATAGATAATATATTAGCCACTCTATAGATGACTTGTTTTATTAGGAAGTACGGTGTAGGGTGTAAATTTTCGGATTCAAAAATGTGATGGAGGGAGGAATCAGAAAAATTTTCTCACTTCCCTAATGCGTTAAATTGCGTCTAAATTTTTCGGGAAAATAATTATACTGAAGCGCTCTGTACTTTCGAAAAGATTCAAAGTTCAACTAAGATGACCGAACACAGGTGCAAATTTTATAGCGCCGCTTAGAATGCGTTTCCAGAAATCTAAAAGTACCTCTGGATAGCCTAAAAAATGTTTTCAGTGTATTTAGGAGGAAACCGTCGTTGGGCGCCCCCGTATTGTATTCGTTGAAGACTTCTTCAGAGGGAGTCAACCAGCCGAGAACCATTCAATCAAGATCGTGAGGGAGAATTACAGAGTACACAGTAACAAAAATTCTTCTGTTTGCTTCGCATTTTCCTCCCTTACAATAATGTATTCTAGTCTTCTATTTATCTTTCTCTTTTTACATATTTTATTTCTATTTGTTACCTAATGTCAGTAGAATAATAATGCATAAAATACTGAATGGTCAAGTTATTTAAGAAATAGTTTGACTTGGCCGGACTAGACTGTTTTTCTCCAGTGATAACCGAGTTAAAGTCATCAGATATCAATGTGCAAGAATATAACGTCTTAACCTTTGTTTACACACAGTTTCTTATGTTATAATTTGCAAAGGTTTCTCATCGCGCAAATACAAGTTTATTGCAGGTGTCGAGTAAATGGAAAAAGGTCATGTGTAGGCGAAATTAAAATTAAAATTTAGCTGGTTTTTGATTGAAAGGGTTGACAGCCATTAGGCTGATTCGAAGGCTGCAACAGTCACCATTTCACTCTCAAATTTCAAATTCAGTAGAAAGAACATTTCAGTCTTTGAAAGTTAATACTGAATAAAACTGCGTTTTAAAGCTCTTTCTTCTGAGAAAAAAAAATCATCAGCTTTTTGCTGAAGAAAAAAAATGTAACTCAAAACCATATAATGACTGATAGACTTTAAGTTTGTCCTGCCGGACGTTAGAAAGTCAACGTCAACCGGTCCGAAATGGCTAGTCATCGCGGATGTCATGGATACACATTCTGCGGCGACGGTCTGCGGCAGAGAATTTGGTTTTTAAGCTGCTCACGGAATTTGCTGGTGCGAAAACCATAGATAATCGGGTTGAAACACAAACTGAAAACGATCATATTAAAATCAAATACACCTACAAGATTAGAATATAACTCGTAGTCTATATCTAACTGTTCCCCATTTCGTGTCGCTATAAATGTGTAAAAAGCTACAAGTGGCGTGAAGCTAATAAGCAGTGGTGTTGTTGCCAACATCAAAGAGATAACGAGTTTCTTTTTCTCCGACGATGCATCTCTTTCTGTTTGCGGGTAAACTCTGTTAGAAAAGTACAGTTCCCTTATCAAGCATCCATAGCAGTAAAATATGGTCACTATTTCAATGCCAAGAATTGTAACATTTGCGATAACATAAATTTTGCTTGCTTGACTCATGTAAAAGGCCCATGGACCGATGCATGTCTCCTCTGTCTCACTCCATTCTTTAAGAAAAAATCCTGGGAAGCAAATAACAAGGCTTGAGAACCAAATGAAACAGATGGTGTACTTGATTTTGTCTTGAGTTAACCACAAACCTGCTCTGAATGGCGTCAATATAGCGTTGTATTTTTCTATTGCTAGCACCGTAAGAGTGATAGAAGATACCTTTATGGAGATTTCAATAAGAACGACAAATTTGCAAACGAATTTGGCAAATTCAAAGAAGTAGAACGACCAGAGCAAAATGGTGATGATATCGCTAGCAGCCATGCTCGCCAAAAGAAAATTTGTCGGGGTATGCATTTCTCGCGTCTTGTACACAATTCGAATAAGCAACATATTGCCGATAAAGCCAATGAAAAGAAATGGAATGCTTGAATAATAAAGTTTGTATTCCAGGTCCTCGCTTTCCTTGATATTCAACATGCCTTCTTGAATAGAGAATTAAATGTCAGGGAAGCAGATAATTTCTTCCAAAGCAAGTAATTTATTCTTATAGTAGAACTGGCTATCATTGCACTCTGTGTGAGAGGCACTTTATTTTATTTACTCAATAGATTACGAAACCAAGGGCCCTATGTCAACGAGCGCTTGGTCTCTAGTATCTTACAAGATTTGGTAACCCGCTACCAAAAAAATGTTAGTTGTTACGTGATTGTCCGTTCGTCCATCCGCACATCCTCATCGCCACACGAAAACCAATACGACACGGCACATTCATGCAATATGGAACATCGCATGACCAACCGTGCTATTGAACAGAATACAAAATAATTACACCATATGAGAACCGACAGGTGAAAGGAACATTCATCATTCACTCAAGATTTCTTACCCCCACACAGCTCAGGCCCGTAACCCACAGCTTTTCAGAAAAACAAGTCTAGACAGGACTGACCATCATAGGGCCGCTGCTCTAGATCATTGTTTTACTTTAAATGATAAGAGTTGCTGCAGTAGCTCCAAAGATGCCGAGCTTCATACTTACAATTTCTACATGCATCTATCAGTATTATAATACGGCGAGAGTTCGTATGATCCCTTGAGTACGGCTATTCCGTTTTTGCCCTTCAATGTCCGTATAAGGTAATAACGCAAAACAAATCCAAAATTGTTGAATTTTCTCACATCTTTATTGGTGAAAACGAGTGAAAACTTTGTTGGCTGTTAATAAGGAAATGAGTTCTTTATTGACTTTACCGACCGACTCATGAAACATTAATCTCTTTTATGTTTCTTCATGATCATAAAGTATTAGTTAATTTTACATTATTTGTTAAAGAAGTGAAAACGTTTTGCAAATTTATCCAGAAATTAAGTTCAAAGTTATCAGTGTAGCTTTTTCATTACTGTTTAAAATAAAGAGTCATCAAAAAGGGTTTATGATGCAGTTTACTTTTATGAGAACAATTCGACTTTTAGCTTGTTCTGGTGACTGACTTTAGCAAGCCAACGTTAATCTCCAAAATTGGTTAGCCATTGAAGAGGCCCTGTTATGCGGCGGGGGAGGGGGTGGGGGGTGGGTCTTGTTATCCCTTAAGAAGAAGATACAATAATTATTTTGATTGATACGGCAGAGGCGCACTGTAAAGGCCCGATTAATCCGTTTCCAGAGGCGACTTTTGCGCCTGTAAACCCCGCAGCTGCGATTTCATAAAGACTCTTTGTGCAAGAGCTCAACAAACACAGAGCCAAGACGATAAGCGCGTTTATTACATAAGCTTACGGAAATTGCTGCATATAGAATACAAGAAATACAATAAAAATGTAAAACAAATTGCCCCTACAATCGCCGCTACATGAGCCGTTAAAACTTTTCTTTAAAATTAATGCAGTAAAAGTGGGCGAATAATTGCAAAACGTGTCTGGGTAAGAGGGCCTTAAGGTGGCTCGATATAGTTTTTCAAGGTCAATACCTCCCAAGTTTGAATGTAAACTACGTCGCCATAAACAAAGATTTGGAAAAATTGACACCACAGTTGTATTAGATAAAGATGAAAATTTGTTATGATCAGGGTTGCAATGACATCGGAGTTGTCATAGCAACGAAATGACGCCATTACCTATTTTGCTTGCAGGATGATTTCTCGGCACTGGGAACTGTTCTTCCAAAATCGTTTACTGGAACTTTTTCCTACAACAGCCGCCTCGATGTTCGTGAAGTTTAAGCGAAATCTGTAAGAGCGTTATCATGATATTTTGGGAACAAGTTTTTATGGTTAGAAATACGGTAAAAAATGGACAATCTTGATGTTCGACTGTTATCTGTACTAAACGAAGCGCTTTTGGCATGCAATCTCACCTCGAAGTAGTTTCAATCTTTTTAAAAACGTGCGTGAAAGATCATTGAGATACCTCCAGCCGATTGCTAGAAAGAAGGATTTGATTAGTGTGTATCAAGGCGCTCTTGTTAGCGGTAATGTAGACATTTCGGTCTACTTTAACAAATTAGCGAATAATTTTTAAATCGCTCGATAAATTTTTTTTTAAATTTAAGAGTCTTGAGATTAACCGTCCTTTTATATGACCTCTTAGTTTCAACATTATTGATATATTGTAAGGCAGTGAAATAAGGGCTTGAATTCGCTAATATTTTGTCAGAAAGTTTGTGTTTACAAGTGAGAGCCTCTCATTATTCAGGGTTATTGTCTCCAAGTTTCATATTTTCGTGCACAACAATACCTAGTATTTTTGCATATGTCAAATGCATTGTTAGTTACTGCTGTTCACGTGAAAATGAAACTTTGAGACAATACCGCTGAATAATAAGAGGCTCTGACTTGTAAACACAAAATTTCTGACAAAATATTAGCGAATTCAAGCCCTTATTTTACTACCTTACAATATATCAATAACCTTGAAACTAAGAGGTCATATAAAAGGACGGTTTATCTCAAGACTCTTAAATTTAAAAAAAAAATGATCGAGCGGTTTAAAAATCATTCGCTAATTTGTTAAAGTAGATCGAAATGTTTACATTACCGCTAACAAGAGCGCCTTGATACATACTAATCAAATCCTTCTTTCTAGCAATCGGCTGAAGGTATCTCAATGATCTTTCACGCACGTTTTTAAAAAGATTGAAACTACTATGAGGTGAAATTGCATGTCAAAAGAGCTTCGTTTAGTACAGATAACAGTCGAACATCAAGATTGTCCATTTTTTAACGTATTTCTAACCATAAAAACTTGTTCCCAAAATATCTCGATAACGCTCTTACAGATTTCGCTTAAACTTCACGAACATCGAGGCGGCTGTTGTAGGAAAAAGTTCCAGTAAACGATTTTGGAAGAACAGTTCCCAGTGCCGAGAAATCATCCTGCAAGCAAAATAGGTAATGGCGTCATTTCGTTGCTATGACAACTCCGATGTCATTGCAACCCTGATCATAACAAATTTTCATCTTTATCTAATACAACTGTGGTGTCAATTTTTCCAAATCTTTGTTTATGGCGACGTAGTTTACGCTCAAACGTGGGAGGTATTGACCATGAAAAACTGTATCGAGCCACCTTAACAGAGCCACTTACCCACTAAACTTATCTTTGCATAGATTACTTTTTCTCGATATGAATTGTCTTTGTTCGCAGGCCGTATTTGACTAACGGATCTCTCGCAGGGGCAGCCAACGTCACTTTTCGGAAAATATCTGTTCGGAAGACGATTGGAGATCTAGAATTTTCGGATCACTAGACTTTCAGCTAGGAAATCCGAACAGATGAAAAATTTTCAGGGGATAAAAATATTCCTATATTTACCGTTTAAATACTGAAATACGTTTATCAATGCTATGTTTAAGTGGTTTTGAACTATATTCTCGTTGGGTGCCCCTGCTCTAGCAGAAAATGGGTCTGTTTTGTTTTTAAAACAGAAGGAGTTTATCGAATTTTGAAAACGGTTATCGAGTTCCGACTTGCTGAAAGTACGAGCCGAAGCAAACTAAATCATTGGGGGTTCGGATAAATGTTTGCCAAAGGCGTACCTTTCCCCGGAAAAATGTTGAAATTTAGGTCCTCGGAAAAGTGATTTCCGGCGTTTTAAAGGATAATTGTAGGTTGTCACATGCCTTTGAAACGAGCTCTTTTTTTGGCATCAACTACTCTTAAAAATTCACAATAATCGAGACCAATAACGAATATAAATCTGAAATAACGGTACCGTTATAAATTTGTCTTTGCCATATGCTCTAATAATCACCCTTGGCTTTCTTCAAACACTGATGAACTCAACAGGGCATTTAAAACCAGGAAAGCACTTTCCTCTGTCAATATGTTTTTTCTTTTCCTCACAGTCATTTTTCATAAGATAACAATGGTCATATAGTGTTTGTAAGCGATGTATTTCCACCAAAGGTTTTCGTCAGAAACCTCTCGTGTTTAAAAACGTTTGGGGGGTTCGAACGAACTACCCGAACCAGCTCTGGCTTCGCCCCAGCTCATTGAATCCCGTGAATGATTCACATCCAGCGGTGATGTCATTCTCCGGCAGAGAATTATGTTTTTAAACTCTTCTCGGAATTTTGTAGCGCGAAAACCATAAATAATCGGGTTGAAACTCACAGCGAAAACAAACATGAAATCGAATACACCCACAAGAATAACGTATAACTCATAGTCTTGATCTAACTGTTCATTATTTCGTGTAGCTACAATTGCGTAAAAAACTACAACTGGTGCAAAGGCAATAGAGAATAGTGTCGTTGAAATCATCAAAGTGATAACGAGTTTCTTTTTCTCCGACGATGCATCTCTTTCTGTTTGCGGGTAAACTCTGTTAGAAAAGTACAGTTCCCTTATCAAGCGTCCATAGCAGTAAAATATGGTCACCATTTCAAGGAAAACAATTGTTATATTTATGACCGTATAAATTTTGCTTGCTTGACTCATGTGAAAGGTCCATGGACCGATGCATGTCTCCTCTGTCTCACTCCATTCTTTAAGAAAAAATTCTGGGAAACAAATTACAAGGCTTGAGAACCAAATGAAACAGATGGTGTACTTGATTTTGTCTTGAGTTAACCACAAACCTGCTCTGAATGGCGTCAATATAGCGTTGTATCTTTCTACTGCTAGCACCGTAAGAGTGATAGAAGATACCTTTAAGGAGATTTCAATAAGAACGACAACTTTGCAAACGAATTTGGCAAATTCAAAGAAGTAGAACGACCAGAGCAAAATGGTGATGATATCGCTAGCAGCCATGCTCGCCAAAAGAAAATTTGTTGGGGTATGCATTTCTCCTGTCTTGTGCACAATTCGAATAAGCAACATATTGCCGATAAAGCCAATGACGAGAAATGGAATGCTTGAATAATAAAGAGTGTATTCCAGGGATTCTTCGTATTCAGCCATGTTTCCTTCTCGAATTGTCTCACAATTGTGTAAAACTATTAATAGCTTTTAAAGGTTTATACTAGATCAATCTCTTAGTTGCTCTGTAAAAGCCAGGCGCCATACATCATAATTAGCCTGTGTTGTCCGTTTATTAAAATGATCAACGGCATGGCAAACTTCAATATACGGAGGTCTTCATAGCCACCCACAGTGAACGCAGCCAGAAGCCAGTTAATTGCCTTTCTTGTTCTGTCTACTGGTTCGTATTCATTTTTGGTTTGGCTTTTGTCACGTAGAATAATATGAATATAATTGTTGATAATTGTTACTTTGAAAAAAAAAAAAAGGCAAATCATTTTCAAAGCAGGTTATTACTGAGCTTCATTGTTAGTTTTGAGAAACTTAGGGTTTCTCGCCCATGTGTTTCTGCACAGAACTTTAACCAGTTGTTTCCTCAAGCATACTTAGTGTTGAGGTAAATTGGTCCTTAATCTGTTTGCCAGCCAGTCAGTGTAGGGAAATACAAACTTTATAAACAGGCTCTCTTGTCATTTGAAAAGTTGAAAATTCTAATGTCTGTAGAAAAGTGAAAGAGACAGATGGTTTCTTTCAAAGCGGGTCACCATAGAACCTCTCATTGCTCACTGCGGGAGAGACGGTAACTTTATCATTCTTTAGATCACGTAACCAAGGACACTACGATAACGAGCTTTGCCTCCTGTATTTTTAGTAAACCATCAAGCCAAAAATTGTCAGTTGTCATGTGATTGTTCGTCCCCTCACCACATGAGAAACCTTGTGAAACGGCATGCAATATGCGCAATATGGAAATTCGCATAGTCACCAATCAACGGCGATTTTGAAAAGGAAATAACTCTTGGCTACAAGATATGTTAACCTGGACCGCCCGTTACCGTCCACGACGTCCTTAAACCCATAGCTTTCCTGAATAATACAGGAATAATAATAATAGTTTTGCTTTTTAAAATGGTAAAAATGTATGAGAAGAAAAACTTGAGTAGCTGCAGTTGTCTCAAAGTTGCCGAGCTTCATACGATTTCGACATGTTTTTCTAGTAAAATACAGCTTTTTGCTTCCTTCCTACTATCCACATCCGAAATTGTTTAATATATTTCTTAGCCCTTATTGGTGAGACGAAAGGAAACCTCTGTTACCTGTATGAAGAAATTTTTTTTATATTTCTTTCATATTTTGTCATTAAGGCAATTTTACATTATTTCATTGTTAAGACATGAAAAGACTGGATGACGACAGTCACTACAAGACGCTCTCTACGAGTGACTCCGCTATTTAGTACTGGCACATTTGCTTCAACGCTTGCAGCAGACTTATTCCACTCAGATAGGGAAATCTTAGTAGGACATTTTGCCGTGACAAAAACAGTACAGTACCCCCCGTCTCTCAAAAGTGTCGTGCTTCTTGAAGTTAATATTACTGGTTGCAATCAAAGGTACTGTAACTCTTCCCCTTTAGTTATTAGTATTTTAACGTTACCTGCGACTGTAGAGGCCCAGGAGGACCACTACACAAGATACTACTACGTTCACTGAACCGTTGTTTTTAAAAGTGTGAATATCGACGTGCATCTTGTCAAGAAGAAGAACTCTTGACCAGCAGAAATTGTCCTGTTAATATATTAACGCTAATGCATAGTTCGGGCTTTTAGGAACGGGCCATTCGAAAACTTATGGAGAGGGTGGGGGGGGGGGGGGCGGGCTAAGTACAAAAAAAATATTCGCGCAAGGGAAAATTAAATGAAAAAAATTCATGCAAGCTAATTAATCCTAAAAAATATTCATGCCATGGCTTAAAAAAAATTCATACAAGGAATTTGATAACAAAAAAAAATTCCTGCGGCTCAAAAATTCCCCTCCCCCGCTAACTTTTCTAATGGTCCGTCCCTTACGGTGAGTGGCTTGTGAACTGTGACACTAAATATTGCATTCCTGATTAAGTAATTTTCCAGGGTCGAGTGGCTCGTTAGTTTGCTTCTTTTGCTTTTGAAAGAGTAAGACAAACATAACTTTCAGTACTGTCACAGGTAGAAGGTCCTCATAATTATTTTTTCCATTGTTTTGGTAAGAAAATCTTACTACAGTCGACTCCCGATAACTCGAACCCTCGCTAACTCGAACCTCGCGCTAACTCGAAACAAAACCGATTTCACCTGGATTTCGGTCATACACTCACTGCAATTTTACCCTCGGTAACTCGAACCCTCGATCGAACTCCCGCTAACTCGAACCAATTTTCGTTTCCCCTCAGGGCATTTTCTATATAATTTTATTCTCGATAACTCGAACCATGTTTTGAGCCCTTAAAAAGTCGGGAAAAAAGCAGTCTACTGGCGTCCGAAACATTGAATTTTGGATTTCCTATTGACGTGTTGTAGGAGTATAGTTTACTAATGGAGGCTGATGTTGATTGTCACAGGCTAACGTGAAGCAGCTTTACTTCTCAAAACAGTAAAACGCATGCTCTATTTAAGCTATGTTTTGTTACGTTACGTTCTGATTTATAATATAGAAGTATCTTTTAATTTTCTCGTGACATTTCTACAATTAAATGTGATTAAAATGTTCACTGTGCAGTAAAAACTGTTTTTTACCTTACCCTCAGCTATTTTCTTCGAGCTCCCTATAACTCGAACTCCCGATAACTCGAACTGTTTTCGATTTCCCTTGAAGGTTCGAGTTATCGGGAGTCGACTGTATCTTAGATAGATTACATTACTTGAGTACTGAAAAATTATATTAAGAGACAAAAAGTCACGTTAATTTGCAGCGAAATATTTCTCTTGTGCAGCAGGTAACAGAAAGTGGTGTGGTGGGTGCCGCCTATCTAACGTTTCTCACGGCCTAGACTCTTTCTTGTGCCTTTTCCCGGGATGCTTTTTGTATTCTATCGATGTAATCCTTCAACCATGCAATTAGCTGGTCACCCTCGGTTGTACTGTTCGTACCAATAGTGCTAGTATCTCTTGTAAATCTACAGGCTTTGGTTGCTTCTGTGAATTAAAAAAAGTACCTATTTGAAAATAAACAATCAAAAATCTTGTTTATTGCTAAATAAAGTCTATTTTTCGATACTTTATTTTAACGGACACCTCAATAAGGTGGTTATCTCTTTAAGGGTGGACACCAGTCTGACAGATGGACACTGCTGTCTAATATAAAGGTGGACAAAAGTCCATTAAAAAGTAACTAGGACACCAGTTCATCAGATGGACGTCTTTATAATGGCGGACACAATAGTCTGTGAGATGGACTTCTATACCAGGGGGGTTGGGGGCACCTCTATAAGGTGAAACACCTATGTAAAGCGAACAGCTCTACAAGGCGGATACTTAGTGCCGGTAGAAACAGTTTTCACACCTGAAATGCATGACCTCTTGTGCCTGATTGCTGGCCCAAAATGAATGGTGTTAACATCCTGGGTACCGAATAGGTAAATGTGTATACAATTGCTTTATTTCGCGCGGTTAGATTCAATTTTGAAATGCTGAGCGTAGCCAGGAGCTTTGTTTATGCGAGACAGTGAATTTTTTTTTTAAATATCTATTACATTATTCCATTTCATCGCACAACACACCATATAAACATCAATCACTTACGTACATGTGTTTGAAAAATTAACACTAACCAACACCTAATTACAAAGCCCAAAAGTCATAACCATATAAATTCATATAACAAAGGCAAGGCTTTGGTCTGCTTCGGAACTGAAAGAAAACGTATGTACAGAGGGACCCTGTGCCTGCTTTAAGCACCCACGAGTACAAGTTCTCGAAGGGTATCTACCTAAGGAGTAAGGTACTCAGGCGCTGTGCCCTGGAACCAATGCAAGTGAACAAACCTGGATCTGATTCCGTTTGCTTTACTTTCTTTTTGTTGTAGAGTATTTCCCAGACTAACCCAAAGATCACTAAAATGCCCAATACGCCGGAAAGAAGATAAATCGCTAAGTAGACTTGCGGGGAGTCTATCTGCAAAGAAGTGTCCCCACGAGGCGCCGTCTTCAGATTGAGCTGTTATCAAAAAAAGAGAGAAAAGTCCATAAAACTAAAGAAAAACGTAGGATTTACTGTAGTTTTTGGGTTCACCTTTCTTTGGCAATTAACGTTTCAAGGGCTTCTTTCACAGACTTTTGTCTGTTATTGATTTTATATCATCATATGCTTAGGCGGTTCTTATTTTGTAAGTAAACAATTTACTCTCACTAAACTCTCAAACGCACTGCGACGGCAATAAAAGCGTATTCTGCCACCGACGCTGCTGTTACTACCGAAATGTTACTTAAATATTTCTCTCTTGGGCTGTGCTAAAAAACCTCTTTTTTCTCGATGAAATATTTCTAAATTATGTTGGAAATTTTATTATTTTTACTTGGTTTAGGCCATTAACAACAAGTTTTTAAAAACATGAGTTGATTAGTACCTTGTATGTATTAGTGATGGCCTGAACCGCAGAGATCATAGCTGGACGGTTTAAACTCAAGCAGTCTACAAGTTCTTCATGTTCTCGTGCAACTATTACGGTAACTCCTTGCGAAACTTCTATCTTTTTTCTTGAGAATAAAGTCTTAAAGGTGTCGTTCACTGTGAAGTAATAAAATGCTGTGTAATGGTCAATTAGGAGGCCTTCAACCTCCTTTGATTTCACGGCAGCTTCCATCTTGTCAACTGTTTCATAAGCTAAAATGTAACAAAATTTTAAGAAATCATCATCAGTATACGTGATAATCATCCTTAAAATAATCGAAGTCTTCTTGTTATCCGGCATTTTTATCTTCACCTGTATATAACCTTCTATAGTATATAACGTTCTTTAGTAAAATCCAACTGGTGGTCTATTATCAATGCTGCGTTCTGATTGGTTGAGCTACTACTAGGCTATATGATATAGCCCACTAGTAGCGAAAAGCGCGGGCTTTTTGGCGGCAAACAAATAATGGTCATTGAACTGAGTGGAGCGCAATTTGTTCTTAAATCATACGCATGATTTTAACATGGAACGGAGCGCGCAGCGCGAGTTCGATTTGAAATCACAAGTATGATTTCAGACCAGAACTGAACGACACGAAGTTCAATTACAACCTCATTACATCCATTTTACCTGCAATTTGATTTGTTTCTTTAAACGAGATTTGAAATCTGTTTGGTTGTGCCGTTTTAGTGTTCCTTTTTCATTAGCTGGAAAAAGATGCGATTTAGAGCAAAAAATGGTAGAATTTGGGAATAAATCACACTTCTGAGAGCCACTCGCAGATTTCACGAATCGCCAGTGATTTCGAAATGGATATACCAAAGACATAAAATAGCCTGCAGAACAGGCTTTATTTCATTCGCTTTTTTCACGCGACCGAATTAAGGCAAGCGCGAAAAGAGCGAGGAGCTCCAGACGTGTCAGTAATATCTTCTTGCAATTGGTTATTTTAACAACGATCTTCACTTGGGCTTTTGAAATGAAATGTTTATGTCACTGGGTCTTACGAATTTAAAGCAATTGTTTCTACCATATATGAAAATAACTATGATATCAGCGTACTGACCTATGGGTATAGCTCCTTCCTGTTCCGCCCAGTAATATTCCGATTGATTTTGCAAAAGCGCCACCTGATGATTGAACACGAAATAAATTTTGTGTTGTAATCAGCCCTAGAGTATCAGCCGGAATAGAGGTACGACTATATTAAAGGTTCAAAAATTTAAGCAGTAAAAACTATCTAGAAAGATAAAGAACAAACAAGTAAAAAGGAGAATCACGAAAAACAGGAACAGTAACGCACCTGAAATCAGAAGAAAATAGAAGAAGGAATGACAAGACAAAAAATTTATTTCAAAAGTGGTTCGTGCATTGTATTACTGAATAAAAACCTTAAGTTATTGATTTCGGTGCAAGGACAGAGGAAAAAATTTTCGGATCATAGGACTAAAACAGTTTCGTTATTTTATAGGGGGGAGCGTGCCAAGTCGGGGGGGGGGGCGGACCTTTCCCTTTGCCTCCCAACCTTTTTTCCTTTTATAGTCACATTATCCTGCTCCAGGGTGTACGACGTCAGCACAGATGTGACGTGAGCTACAAAAACCGCCATGGAAATTACTCCAGTTAATATCCACATCACAGACACAACACGTGCAGTGTTTGACTTAGGGGTTTTGTCACCGTATCTGTGGAAAAATATCAGAATTTATTGCATGCTTTAAATCTCCTCGGACTATGCAAGACTAATAATAAAATTCACACACAATATATTTGAGAATTGGTTCATGCTTTGCGTGCGTATACACATTATACTTTATTTTCATACACATATATCGAGTTATAGACTATGCACGCGGGAAGTTTGAAGAGCGCGTGAGGTGTGGAAGCGTAAGAATTGCTTGAGCGCAGCAAGAGGGACCCAATAGGACTTAGATAAGGCAACCACGCGCGCTATGTTGTTAAAACACTAAACCTGCAGAATCAGATAATTTGATTGTTTTCAGCTATAGCACTAAAAATATCACTGTCTTTTTATAACAAAAAATGCTGCTAATATATAGACCTCTAACCACCAAAAAATGCTACTAATATATAGACTTCTAACCACCAAAAACACACTTCAGAATCAAAGAAAGGTAAGAGAAGTCATAGACCCTGTCCTTGCTAGATGAAATGACATTTTTATGCAGTTTGGCCTTGCGTGAACATGAAAACGACCAAAAGCGACGCTTTTAAAAAACGCCCTTACTTATCGTGATAAATATCGAGACTTCGGTCTTTTTAAATATAAACTTTACACAGTTTTAGAAACAAATGGTTTAACTCTCCTATAATTGACGTACCCAACTGTTGTCATGGAGACAAATGACCACCAGAATCCTTCCCAGGATCCTTTAAGGAACGATCGTGAAAACTCGTCACTATTCCAGCGCGAGTCCTAAAATATATAAAATGTGAAAATCTTCCGTTAGATACGTTATGTCATTAATCTCAAATCAACCATAATTTCCCATTGGCTGTTGGGAAATGTGTCATCTTTCGTTTTCTACTACTGTAACTAGAGAAACAAGGCAGAGGTATATCGCAGAGGTAAGGGTTAGAATCGCGGCAAGCCTGAATTTTTTTCAGGATCTCTTTTTACAACTGCGTAAGTTGCGTCTTCAAGTGTGATGATCTTAGTACTTATTTCTTCATCCTGTCAGTTCAAATATATGAAACTCGATCATTTATTCATTATTTCAAGGCCCATTTTAAAAAATACAAAAGAAAAATTCCCAGTTCGTAACCATGGACAAAAAACTTCACGCCCCTGCGTCCATTTTTTGTTGGCTAACTTACTAATAAAAATTAAACCGCATAAATCTTACCAGTGCCCAGACTATCACTCCTGCAATGGCCGTCAGGAGCATGGTAATGAGGAGGAGAGGCCAAGCTTGTATTACAGCGATTAAAATAACACTTAGTGCTTGCTTGTTTGTTTTGTTTGAAGCGATAAACTCAATTCCAGGATGATCCAACACTTTTACGATGTGTCTAACCTTGGTATTCGCACTATTCTCACCAAAATTATCCAGAACAACAGGTAATCCGACATGGGCTTTACCTTCCTGGACAAGTCGTATCAGATCACTTATGCTGAACACTTGGAAAGACTCAATATGGTAATCAATACTATCGACACATCCTAATTCTATAAACTCCCACACAGTTTTTCTTAGTAGACCTCTCGGCTCTCGTCCAGCCCTAAACGAGCCTGTTCCAAAAATATATGGGTGCTTTTCCATCCATGCAATTTTCAAATTTTTCCTTATTACTTTTGGCCTTGTAATGTTTTGCCTAGAATATACCAAGTAGATGAGGTTCAGCAATGGTATAAAAGTCTTAAAATACATGACGTGATGATAATGTATTTTTTTTCTGAAAAAAGAAATTAAAAAATGCAAGTCATGAAATGAATAATAATCCGGGCGTATTCACTGATCTTAAGAAACTATTACTTTTCATTTTTCTATTGAGAATTTGTTTCGAAAAAAAGTATTAAAACCCAATTATTTACTAGCGGATGAGGTGATATCCCATAAAAAAAAAATCAAAAAGTGTCAAATGTTTCTAAAAAACGAACGTTTCGGGTGCGGTTTTCCTCACACTGCCGAAAGGGCTCACACCCGAAATTAAAGTCTGGGGCTTTTTTTTCTTAATTTTACACTTTTTGATATTTTTAATGGGATATCACCTCATTAGCTATATAAGTACAAGTGTCACGCCTCAATGACGGTTTTTTCGTTCACGAATGATCTTTTACTGTTTAATTTCATTAATGGAAAGTCCTTGGGCAACTTGAATTTTCGAAATGTTTGCCTTTGAAAGTCAGTCAGACAAGGATCTCTTTAGGGAAGCAGTTTGTAAACGCCTTGGTGGTTAATTCTCTGTGAACTAGTTGCTGATGGAGCCGATCACATCAACGATTCGAGCTTTGAGGCTTTGTTATTATTAGTGTTTTGATATAACAAAACGTCAGTGCAGTTAACTTCATTATCAATGATATTTTTGTTTGTAATATGTTTCCCGAAAGGACGTGAAAATACTAAGCTAATGTTGCTTATTTATCAAACTGCAAATAATATTACACACCTTCAAAAGCTCCCACCTTGCTTCCCAGTTCTCTCTTTCTTGAGAAGATGAAGGATTCAAAGTTAAAGTTACTCGGTATCTTTGGTACGAGATAGCAATGTAAGAAGTTTGGGAGTTCTCAAGGACAGAGACGAAAGCTGTAGATCTTTCGTGAAAACGTCAGGTGCGAATAAATTGAAATAATGAAAAACTAATACATGCCTTCTGTAATGCTGTCAGCGAAGAATTGATCGTTTTTGAATAAATGATGTCATTCTATTAACTCTGCTTTCAGGAGAGCTCTGTGTGAGGTGAAAAATAATTATCTGCTGAGTCTTAAAGCTTACAAAAGGTTAAAGATCTACATGGAAGATTAAAACTATCATCGCTAAAAAAGGAGCGCGAATACTGATAATTTGGGAGTTTTGGGGCACAGAGAGACTGAATTCTTGGTATGCACTAACCCTTATAACACAACTTTAATAACTGCATGAACATCCCTGTCCCATACGGTTTATGCTCCCTGTATGCTTTCAACTTTAACAAGAATGCCTAATTTTTAATTAATGTTGTTTATGCTTTATCTTCGGCCCTCCAATCTTTCCAGTTGCAATCTTATCTTTGAAAAGTCCTTTTCGTATCTATAAACACCAAAAAATATATGTTCGGATGTATTTTAGGACTCAAGTTTTACCACGAATTTAAACTCGAGTTTAAGCCGTTCAATATAATAAAGAAGAAAATCAACGAAAAAACTGATATAATTTATTGATAACTTTTCAACACTGAGAACTTGTTTACATTTATGGTTAATTTAACGCTTTTTAATTAAAAGTTAAGGAAACGTTTTGAATAAGGTTATAAATATTTGATGCTGCCTCTATCTTGTGGCCAAGGTAACAGCTGTCAGTAGAAGCTCCCTATGAGTGTTTCATTGTGAATTAATTTAACCTACAACAAAGGTAATGAAATATTGGCAAAACATAAAAATATGACATTTTGATCGAATGAAAATAATTTGAGCTCACATGGTATGATCGTAGAAATTGTGATTATAAACAGGTTTTGGATAAAGCCGAGTATGATATGAAGAATTACGCGGATCTTGTATGATGAAAACATCATAAATCTTAGTGCCTCTTGTATTGAAAATATTCTAAATTGTTGTAAATCCGAACTCTAATTAAACTTTCTTACCATACGAGTAGCGTAGAAGCCGTACATAGCCAAGAAATGTTTCCTTTATGATAATATTCAATATACAGTTGTTGTTCCTTTCGTTCTTACTTAACTTTTATTTTACTTTCTTGTTTCATTTGTCATTGTATTGACTGTTTTGGTACTGAAATCTTCATGTCGAAGATAAAGTCAATAAAGTTGTTGTTGTAGTTGTTATTCATTCATTCACTCATTCATTCATTCATATTTCTAAGCTCTTAACATCCTCACTTCCTTTTTTCATTTGAAACATTTGCCTGTTTCTCTGCACAGTGTCAGAATGTGAACACTCAGTCGTATTAAATATATGCAAAGATGAAATCCACCAAACAATGGTTTTGCGTATTCTTGCATTTGTTCCGTTCATTTTTAGCCAGTACCTCTATTGGGCTATTTTGTTTTCGGATGGCCCAGAGTTCTTTCGCCCTTTTCTTGAGTTCATTCAAGCCATGCCATAACAGCTAAGGTATATTGCTCCCAGCTTTCAAATATACGGTAGTCAGCGCCAGCTGTTTATGAAGACTTAAGCCGTGGCAGGCAGAAACGGCAAAATATTTCGAATGAATAATAACTACATTTATTCATTTCGCCTTACAAGGAGAGAGAAATTTTAACTAGGGTTACAGGAAATCAGAACTTAGCTTTATAATTTATAAATACATAAAGATAATAGAAAAGGAAAGATGACCTTCGGAAAGCAGTTTATATGAGAAAGGTCTCTAACTAAAAGGGACATCAGTTCAACAAGTTCGACAGATTAGAACTATAGCTACGTAACTATCAAAACAACGTGTACGCTTGGGGGTGCGCGTTATTTTATGTGATATATGTTCCAAAAATCTCATAAGCGATCGACCACCAATTCAAAACACCAAATTTTTTCCTGTCGGCAAAGCCCTATAATTAGAACCTCTCGTCAACAACCATCTCTCGTAAGCAACCACGACCACGGGGCTGACGGCTTTATAATTTCCCATTGTTTTTAACCTTTTGTAAGCGACCTTTTGACGCATGGCGTACGTGGTCTGTTTGTACGCTGTACGTACCACGCCACTCAGAGTGTACAATATACAATAACTTTTCAGTAATAACATGTCGCAGAGTCCCGGTCAATTTGATGTTTCGTCTTCAAATGGTGCGACGAGGAATGGTGACGTCAACAATCACATTGCTGAGCACCATTTGAAGACGAAACATCAAATTGACTGGGACTCTGCGACATGTATAACGTATTCTACAGACTACTATCAACGTCTTACTTTAGAAAGCTTGTTAACTAACTTAGAACAAACGCCACTGAATCGTAGCCAACAGTTACCAGCACCGTACAAACGACTTATTGACGAGATCTAGCAAAACTAACTACGAGAGAACGACTGGAGAACCGACAATTTGACTAACAATAGACGACTGTTTAACTGTGACAATAGACGGATCGAAACGCACCAATTACTGATTACGAGTCTTCATGGCCAATAACATCACGGCTTAACTGACAGACGACCAATAACATCGCGACGTAATTGACCAATCAGATCACTAAGTATGATACCATCAACTGACGTGATACAACTCACTTTGACTCTGAAGATGACTACCGCACAGGTTGTCGAAACGTCAGTCACTGTCAACAACGAAAGTCCTATTCAGGACTACGTTCACCCGGACGATCAAACTCAACCTACTTTTGAAATAAATTTTCTGGCAAGAAGTAGATGTGTCGAGACATCTTATCGGAAGAGACCGACCCTGTGTTTCGATTCTTGTAAGCGAGCACCCCCCCCGTAAGCGACCGGCAAATCCTCGCATTTTGGGTGGTCGCTAACGCAAGGATTTGACTCAGTATGAAAGACTCGGATGCGTCTTATAATTATATAACCAATTCAGTATAGAGGCCTTTTTGGCATCGTATCTCACAGGATTCGAGTCTATGGTGTTTATGTTTTGCTATTGCTAAACATCCTACTTTTCTACCCGTTATCTAGGTTCTGATAGAAAAGTACGTTTGGTCATTCAGTCAGAATGCGGGATTTGCATCAGAATATTAATTTCACAAACAATCACGAGAATTGCAAGTGTAAAGCCTTTTACATTTGTTAGCTTGCCTTAAAATGTTTTTATCACCGTACAATCCTTATCGTTCCATTCAGTTTTCAATGTTGTATTGAGACGAGACTTTTTTGAAAAGCTCTCTTGCATTAATTGAGTCCCAGTCGTTTCGAATGTTTCCGTAAATATATAATTACCTAGTATATTATTTCCCTTTCTCTCGCTGTTTTTTAAAGCTTTCCTCCATCTTATCGAAATGTTCCTGTAATCGTCGAAGAAGTGATTTAGCAATCTCCAGGTCGTCGCATGAAGTAGCATCTCCATCTTTTTCCACTTCTGAAATCTCGCGTTTCGTCAACTCTGTAGGAAAGGCATGTACATCATTTTTTAATTACTTAAATGAACAAGAAAAAAAAATTGACAGCCTAACTGCGAAAGATGTTACTATAATTTGTTAACTCATCTTTTAATCACAAGGCGGGAGGGGGCGGGGGGGCGTGGGGGGTAGAGGGGAGTAAAAGTTACTCGACAACATTTAATACGGGAAAACTTCGCCCTGCGAACCAAACCCTTACTTTTTTTTATCATTTTCTATTGCAAGAGCGAGTAAATGAACATTCTATTGTTAGGGAGGGTAAAACTGACACTTACCAATATTGACGCGAGCCACCTTTTGTCGAAGTCTCGTTGTCATGCGGCTAAAGATATCCCATACGGCTCCAAAAACAACTAATCCTGCCAACACTCCAAGAGAACTAAATAGGTATCCTTTAACTGAAGACTCATCAAAGAGGTCAAAGAGTTTCATGGGCGTCTGTTGGGTTAACTAATGGACAACACAAAGAAATTAAAATATTCATTAATCATCATTCTAGCAGTGGGAGCTGAATGTTATTTTAAAATGCGTGCTAGATTTTACGACCAAAATCGAAAAATGAACAATATAATTTTTTTATCATCCTATACAAGTGCATTGACTTCGTTCGGATATGTCGAGTCCTGAAACCAATTTTTTATGTATGTTTTTGTCTTTTGTACCTTGGGGTACCCAAAATGCCGTCTCTCACACACAAACACTTCTCTTCATGAAGCAAGTAGCATCGTTACTATATTTTATACGCTTTTACGACTCTGCCGCTGTTGATCAATAGGGCCATTTATACCAGGAAAAATGAGACGCGTCTTACATAAGACTCGTCTTAAATAAGACGCGAACTGTACCATTTATACGAGCATGTCTTATCTAAGACAAGAACAGCTCGTATAAATGTTCGCGTCTTATTTCTGTTCTTGACTCGTTTTCATGTGAATGTTGCCCGTAGCAACGGCAACCAACAAGGCGCGAAAATTTTCCCGCCGAAAATTAACGCATGCGTACCATGCGTTCGCGTCTTATGCAAGACGCGAAGGTCATTTATACGAAGTTTTTCTCGTCTTAGCTTAGAACAGGTGTTAAGGGCTGTTCTAAAATAAGACGCGTCTTAGCTAAGTCGCGTCTTATTTAAGACGCGTCTTATTTTTCCTCGTATAAATGGCCCTATTATGATCGCATCGAAAACATTAGCAAGAAGGTAGAAAGAACCATGCACGGCACAAGCTTACTAGACAAAATCTTCTCCGGCTTCTTGATCTTTGTCAAAATATATGAGGGTGAGATAAACCAAAAAATTAAGAAACTTTAATTCCCACATTAGTGCTTCTCTATTTCCTAAGAATTTTGCGGCCTGAATAGCTCATAAAACCTTGGTAAGTGCAGCGAAATCAGTGGGTATCAAGGATTTTTTTGCGGTGACATGACGCCAACAATTGTCAATCAAAGGGCACTTTCCAAAAGTCAGAACTGGCTGACCAGACTGGTAATTTTTTTTGTTTTTGCGGTGCATCCTATTTTAGAGTGAACTGATTTGGCTGGGTAGCTAGTCCTGACTAACATTAAAGTTATCCTGTCGAGTGGATTGGTCTGGTCTCCGGTACTGACAAATGTTAAGCACCCTAAGTTTACAGACACTCTTTTCTAATAAGTTACTTGTAACAATGATGTCACGAAGACTCAGCTTGCCTTTAAAGTAGAAGTTACGGTCTGAACATGTCTCAAAATGCTGGGCCGATGATTTTCCAGGCAATTTGCGAGGTCTTTCTTTTCTTCAGAAATCAATATTCCAAGATATCTTCGGAGTTCGAACTTCTTAACGGTGACAAGTGATTCCAATTTTTCACGTGACTGATAAAAAGAAGCTGTGTAACTGTCCAACAACATTCCCTCTACCTTTTTTGCTTGTAATGCTTCAATGATGTCTTCAATTTTGTAGTACACTAAAACAAATATACTGAGAACTGAAGATGAACACAATCGATACCTTTCAAGATGTAAATGACATTTTGGACCAGGTCTTCTCTGTATTGACTGTACAATAACAATATTTATTATCCATTGTACTAACTATCTGCCTTCTCATTGGCTAAGAACCTACAGCTTCTTTTTGAAATCAGCGTAACCTACAGATTAGTTAGTTAGCTGCTAGCAGATAACTAACAATAATCTGTAGATTGCGCGCGCAATGCATGATTTCCAATAACAATGTCAATTTAGGTTCCTCGCGACGGTGTGTTTGTCGTTATTTTCTTCAAAACAATGTATAATAAAACAATTATTAGATTCGGTTTTTGCGATATTCTAAATAATCGAGGTCTCGGTATATAAGTGTTATCAGCCCCTGCCTTCGGCTCGAGTGATAACACTTACCTTGACCTTGCTTATTCGGGATATCACAAAAACCTCATCCAATTAATAATTGTTTAATATACGTTGGTTCAAAACTTAATAATAAGTCTTAAAAAATTATAGGGTAAGTAAATTGTCACTTTGATAAAGATTATGGTAATTTAAAGCGCACATAGCGTCAACAATGAACAATAATAAAGACGGCAAGCGTCATTAAAGATAAACGCAATGGATTAAAGTAAAATTAAAAACGGTTCGAAAGGAAACTGCTTTAATCAATATGTTGCAGGCATCAGTATTTTAAAAATTTACCTTCAGGACGAGCATCTAGGTAACGGGCATGCTGGAATTCTGTTCCATTTCCTAAAACTGCAACCTACAAAATAAAAGAGTTTTCGAGAAGCCACTGTCTTACAGAGTATAATTTTCTTCCATCCAGCATGTCTTTAAATGGTCAGAAGGAGAAAGGAAGCAATATATATAAATGTCATCCTAATTCCTGATATTCCCTGTTATAGACTCTATAATATCTAATATCTCATAATCTTCATCATCATCATCATCATCATCATCATCATTACGATTAACATAATTATCATCATTTTCAATTTTTATGGGCTTAACTCTCTTTAACTCTCTTTATTTCCCCAAACGTCACATAATTATCACCGTCAAAAATTAAATGATGATTCTATAATTGTGGTATTTCTCAATTTTCATCTTTAACTTATCATAATCATCATATTGACCCAAATAGAATAATCAACAACAAACTTTCGCAAACCTTTTTACCAGCAAGACTACCGAGTCCCATTTCCAGGTTCAAAACTGTCAAAGCTGATGTGATATGAGCCATGAAGATCGCCATAATGACGAGACCCAGCTGAATCCAGATGATGGAGAAAATGCGGCCAACTACTGACTTCGGAGTTTTGTCGCCATACCTGTGAAGATATACAGTATTGATGGAATTTTCTCTCAAGACGAGAGCTCTCATTGGCTACTTCGAGGTCACATGAAATATATTTATTATTCATTTAAAATATTTCGCCCTTTCTGATTGGCTCAAATCCCTCTTCATATCTAGCCAGGTGTTTATTTAATACCAATCCTTCCTTTCCGTATTCCACTCATTTTTTTCAATAACTTCGAGCGATTTCTCGCGCACTATGTTCGATAAGAGTACAGACCAGTAGCGGATCCAGGGGAGTGGCCCGGGGGCCCGGCCCCCCTTATTTTTGGACCAAACTGAGGCCCCTAAGGGCCCAAAATTTTTTTTGAGGATACCGGCCCTCCCTTTTATCTATGGGTCTGGATGATCGTCCCCCCCCCCCTATCTCAACGTCTGGATCCGGCACTACAGACCATGAAAATGATGTGATGGCGGCGTAATTTGTTTTTCTCCTTCTCGCAAGCGTTATCTAAACGCTGATGGATGTCAAAATCATCACTTAGGAGTGAAATTGTAAAGAACAAATCGACAGCAATTTTCCTTGTAACTTTAAAGTGAAATCACTCGCCTGCTGCTCGTGGTTCCACTTGAGTTTTGAACATTAATCTCGAACATTTCTATGGTGGATGACAGTACAGACCATGGTAATTATTTTCGATTTATTAATCGAAAACGAGAACGCACAAGGGATGCAAACACGATAGCGTCCCTTACAAAGAATGCACTGTATGTATCGTGAATGACATCATCGTATTCGAAAATCTCTGTTTTCGTCCTTCCACATTAAACGACAACCCCGTGTTTTCAATATTCACTCCGGAGACCTTTTTCTAAAATCTTCTTTTATGGTCCCCGAAATTAAGGAGCCGTTTACATGCTGACGGACCTAACACATATGGGACTAGCTTCCTAATTAGGGGAGCAATAGTAAACATGTACGTACCAGTCAACATGCACTATGTATGCTGTGGAAAACGGATAAATGGTCAATGTAAGGGGGAAATAAACACTTACCCGACTGTTGTCATAGAAATAAAAGACCACCAAAATCCATCCCATGACCCCCTTATGAATGAGCGAGGAAATTCTTCACTATTCCAGTAAGTGTCCTGCCATAAGAGGGAAAGTATGTTAACTATTTGCCTTGTACCCAGGCCTCATTATTCCGCGTGGCCAATCATCGAAGTGAATTGACTGAGAAAGCCTGGGAAAACGTTATACAGAGACTTAGGACTTTCTTACGGGTTTGAAATAAATATATATAGGCAACGTCTCTTCCATATCACTTAATTGCATGCATCAACTTTGTCGTAGGAAAGTAAAAAAATAATAATAATAATAAAAAGAATTGTAAAACAGCTAAATAGGAATACATTACAAACGCACATTACTACTTTCAGGGATCTGATTTGACGACAGAATGAAGCAAAAGACGATTTTAGAATGACCAATGTACCCCCAACCCAATTCCGGCAGTTGATGTCAAATTGAAGAATCGTACCGTACTGTAAAGTGTTTTCAAGGTTATCAAAATGCTTAATTTTTGTGTATGACAAGGTGTACTTAACTTCAGAAAATAATAAAGAAAGTGTTTTCTTTCCTTCTTTCAATTTTCACACCCTTTAGTTCGCACTGACTATCGTGAAACTCTCATTTTCGTTTGTAGACAATCATTTGTGTTAACCGGGATGTTTTGCTGTAAATTTTACTCCCAACCCAGACAAAGGGTAATGAGCGGTGCGTTTCGTAAATGAGGAATTATTTTCTCCATTTAATGGGCAGCTGTCTTAACCTTCTAGGAGTATTTGGAAATTAAAGACAGTGCTGATTGGATTCTGAATTCAACGCTGTTGATTTTGGAGTCCAGGAACTGGATTCCGGATTGCTTAATAGTGGAACTTGGATTCCATAATTCATTCCTCGAGCTGAATTGCGGATTACACATGCAACATTATCTCGTATTAGGGAATCGGGGTATATGCCCTGGGGGGACTCCCATCAAAAAGTGACGGGGATGCTCGTTGTCTGGCTTTGGGGTGTAAATTGCAGATTTTGGTCTCACTTAGGGTGTTTGGGATGGAAAGTCACTGTATTTGCCCATTCAAGTATTGCTTAGTACTGTGCTTAAAGAACTTGACAAAAATGCCCCGAAACTGACCGCACAAAATCTCCTTTAGGGGTCAGTTCAAGTTTGAGCCCCACCCACATTGGTCTCCCTAATAGGGGTTTAATCCGAATTTTCCGACGAGCATCCCAGTCACTTTTATGTGGGAGTTCCTCCTGGGGGTATATGATGAAGAAACCTACCAGCGCCCACATAACAATGCCAGCTATGGCTGTGAGAACTAGAGTAACAGCAAATAGTGGCCATGACCTCTTGACAGCGTCCAACACAACACTGAGTGCATTAATTTGTTCTTCATTAGTGATATATTCGGTTCCAGGGTAATGATCCAGTTCGAGAAAAGGAAATTTACTGTATGTACGATTATTTGTGAGCTCAAATATTGGAGCAGCGATGTGGACTTGATTGTTCATCAGTGATTTAACCATTTTTAGCTCACTTTCAAATTCGGAAGTATTTATTTGGTAACTGATTCCTCTAGCCTCACCACAATCGACTAGGTACTGCCATATTGCTTCTCTAATAAATCCGATAAATTTGTCCTCTGTAGTTTGTGATGTAAATGCGTACGGAGGCTTTTCTGTCCAGGCTATTTTTAATGACTTCGAGGTATAGTTCCTTTCATGGTCTTCACCGATGGCTGGACAGACGAAAGTGAAACTAAGCGCTAAAACCATCGCTGTAAACATTTTCAGCTTCTCTTTCGTTGTTTGGAGTTAAGCAATTACTGATGCTTGCGTCTTTGTATTAATTAGTGAACAACATGAAATTGAAAATTTGCCTGCGGTGCTGAAAATATAATTTAAAGCAAAAATGATCAAGCGATTTATCATAGTATTCGAACCACTAAGTTAACAGTAGTAAAGTAAAACTTGATTTTACAAATGCATAAACACCAAAGCCCACATGATAACGTGTCTAGCATATATACATTAGGTAATGGCAACAAAATATCGGTTGCGGAAATGCTCAATATGGTCGGCCGTATACTTGACAAACCGTATATATACTGATTGCCGGCTTGTCGCCAATTAGATAATTCTAGGTAATTAACTTGACTGCTGAGTAGATATGTCTCAGCTGTTTTAGGATATCGATTAAAATTAGTGCTTTTGGCTCAATCGTCCCTGTTTCTTTTCCTTTGTTTTTCGGCTTTTGACTCATTTGAATTCCCTTTGCCGTTTGAAATTTTCCTCTTGTCATCAAAATGTAAATTAATGACTTGCGAAATCACAAAAAAGGGGGTACGAGGCACGAATTTGCAGCGGCTACAACATATAGATTGTCTTGTTGTATGAGTGCATTTCTTATAACTTAAGAGCTCTCATTGAACGAATTTCTATAGGTTTTGAGTTTAAAACGTGAGTAAACTCATTCTTTCATTTGTTAATGAGAACTCTTAAATTATATACGTATGGTACTAACTTTAAATGTTACACGGCCTGTACCCAACAAAATACTTGACGTTATTTTAAGTATAAATAAATAAGTTAGTGCAGAAAAAAAAAGATATATGGAGTATGTAGTAAGAAATATTTTACCTATAAGCTTTGCTGTTTTCCTTGATTGTTCAATAAACGTTTCTCAAATAAGCAAATATATAAGCCAGCTGCAATGTCAGAGTCAGAAAAACAATTAATAATTTACAAAAGGGATGCGGCGCACTTGGGGACTTAACTGACCATTTTTTCAATTAACAAATTAAAAACAAAACGTAGTAAGTTGAAAACGTGAAGTCGTGCATGTGTGTAGTTTTTTTTTGTGTTAACCAAATTTTAGTCAGGTCATCATAAACATACGGAAGAACAATTGGATTTTTCTGAACCTGGAAGGTTTTTGAAACCACTTCACAGGGTTAAGTCAGATTACCGTTATCGGTATATCGATCGCTTCAAATTTGCTCAATTTTTATAAACACGCTCGCAAAAATGCCATTTGAAATTGGTCATTTTCCAAAAGGGTGGAATATGCCTAAAATCATTGATTTATTTCACCAGGAGGAGCTGAAGCATGTTCACAGCTAAGCTTAAAACTAGATTTAATAGTAATTTTTAGAGAATGGTTTTAAATATAAAAAAAAATTCCAATTTGTTTTGAAGAAATTTCCCCACAAGAGCTAAACAAATGCCGCCAAAAGTTTTATTTGTCGGAGGGAAAACGCGATGGCCGCCGGTTCGGTCATTGCGCGCCAAAATTGTAATCGTTGGCAACAGCAAATGAGTTAAAAATTATCATTTTTGTGCTCAATTATCTCACTGTTTTAGTATATACTAAAACGATTATTCACCTCATTGTCGGTGGCTAGTGGTGGTAAATACTCACCACTAGCAACCTCAACTTCGGTGAATAATTGCTATCGAGCCCAATGAAAGTCACCTTACTGGAAACGCGTCCACCTTTGTGTGAAATAGAAACCTGGACCCCCTAAGTAGTATATTTATGCAAAAGCCCCCCGGGGGGAGGGAGTACTACTGGGAATTTTTCGTGGGGGTGTGCCGCCCGGTCCTTCAAATCCTGACCCTATTTCAAACCAAAATATGTAATTTTCCACACCCGTTTTCAGACCTGGCCTTCTGGCAGAAATTATGTTATCATTACTTAGATTAGAGCGCAGACAAAAAATTCTTCGAATCCACTTCGAATTCACGTATTTCTTCAGTTTTCTTTCTTAAGCCACGTGCAAACGGACGCAACATTGGTGGCCAACAACTCCCAGCATTGTTGGATTTTACATGTTGCGTCCGTTTGCACACCCTGTTGCATGTTGTTGGATGTTGTTGCGCAAAGTCTGAAACCGGTCAAACTTTTCAGCCAACAACTCCCAACATTTATTTTGTTCTGTGATCGCCGAAGCACGGTTCTTCCAACATTGTAGGGGCCACGCACGCTCATTACGCGCGGATTACAAAGACTTATGGGTTGTATTCTTCCCTCGATGCACCGCAGGTCCCAAACTACTTGTTGGGAGTTGTTGCTTCCGTTTGCACACCACTGCCAACACGCACGCAACAACTCCGAACATTGTTGCGCCTGTTTGCACTCAGCCTTGCTCATTTGGAATTGAAACGACAAATACGTTCGTACACTTCCGCAGTTCCCTTGAAAACCATATCCGATTCCAGACCAAAATGGGCAAAGTGTATACCCGTTTTCAGACCAAGACAGCGCAAAAGCCCTACCCAATGGGGCGGCACATACCTATATAGCTTATATAAGGGAGTACTCCTCCGGGGCAAAAGCAGTTCACCTCACTCACTCACTCACCCCGATCCAAGCCTATGACAATTTTCTTTATTCTTTTTTATCCAATCATCAAAGTGTAGACAACAAGAATTAAACTGAATTTGCTTTTTATGGGCTTCATTTCTGAAATCAAATGTCGACCCTTAATCAAAAACACCACTGGAGGGCGCCATTTTTAGTGCAGACTTGGTAAAACCGTTTTACAAATAAAATCACCTGTAAAATAATTTGACCACTTATTCGAGACGTACTTAACTGTGAGGACGGGGAATTAGAACCGATAGTTAATTAAAGTGGAATGGTTGGGAAACCCTGTTGTCGTACATATGTTTTTGTTCTGCAATCAACTTTATTGCTGGGGGGGGGGGGGGGAGGGGGGACTACGCATATGAAAGTGGTGGGGGTGCTTAGGGGTGTAAATTTCGGATTTCGGTCTCATTTAGGGTGTTCTACGCAAAACGCCATCATCATTTAGCCGTGAAGGTCTCGTTTAGGGTTGCACGCAAAAAAATATAAAAATATATATTTGATACGTATATTTTTAATTCGTTTTATTTAGTCCATTGATATAATCCAAGTTTTCTTATTTGTCTGTGTTTTAACATGGTCTCTTTTAAGGATCAAAAAAAGCTTGGGCCACGCCCAGATCGATCTCCTTTAGAGGGTTTAATTCAAAATTTCCGACGAGCATCCCCACCCTTTCATATGCGGAGTTCCCCCCCGGGATTTATTGGACCCGGACTGTGCACAACGTTCATTAGAATTCCTATCATTTTGAACTTACTGACCAATAGAAACATTGCATTAATTTATTCAGTTACAATTTGTGAAGAAAAAACAAAGGATTGTGCACGGTCAGGGAGCTTCCAACATTACCTACAGCACCGTTGTTTTCAACTTTGATGTTTGCCGGCTTTCCTAACCGACAAAAAGCCAAACTATTCGTGCTCCTTTGGCTTCCCAACTTTTTGACATAAACGTCGCCTTACCTTAGACTGCTTTAGGTGCAGCAGCTCTCCCTTTCGTAAAAGGTCGCTGCCATTGTTAAGGTGGCTGGCAATTGAGGTTACAAGTGAGTATAGCCATGCATTTTAACAGGGTTAAAAACAACAAGAGAAATTTACCGGCATGCATAAAAAATCAGAAAATGAGGGACGAGCCCAGTTGTAATATACCAGAGGTGTTTATTTTGTGGGTCAATTATTGTCCCTTGTTCTTTTGTGTAACTCTTCGAAAAAATGTACAAATTTTTACACCTTATTACCACTTACTTTCGTGTGACTTTTAATTTCACGAATTTGGAGTAGAAATATTTCGTCGGCCTTAAATTTCGCGATTTTGACGGGTCAGCGTTTTTCAAAGTAATAAATTTCGCGAATCAAGTACACTAGCGCTCGTTTTTTAAACTTCCATTTCTGCATTTTAAATAACTATAACGGAATAGAAACGAACCAAGCAACTGCCTGAAATGTTCAACAATGTCAGCAACATAACATCTTTTAAAAGTACACTGGAAACACCAACCGGGGCACTATTCAACTCGATGGCGCTGCCAGTTGGTTTTTAGATAAGGATCGCCTCAATGTTTTCAAATGGATCTTCAGGCGATAAGATTGTCTTCCCTTGAACAAGTTCGGATATTCCCGCTTTGATCCATCCTTTTGCAATATTCCGCTTTCCCACAGTGCCTGTCAAGTTGTTGTTAAGGTTCACCAGCCATGTAAGGGCTTCAGCACAGATATCCTCAAATCGACCTCAATCTCATCAGTGCTGTTTCCCCACTCCATTTGTTTCTGAACTTCGGCCGAATACCAAGTTGTAAACATATAGGGGAGGTATTGTCGGCGTCGATATTGTGGAAAAAACCAACGAAGATCGCCACTTAATTGTGCAAGGGGGGCTGGAAATTCCAGTGAAATCGAGTGCGGAAATCGACGCTTCTGAAAATAATGAAGGGATCACGAAGAAGCTCAAGCAGCTGATTACAGAGAACTATAGGGAGCCAGCAAGCATGACGATGGCAAAATTTGAAGACTGTACTGAGGAAGTGTTACAGGACTTAGCCGGAGTCAGATGATGAGGAATAAGGACATGCGTTGAACTGAATCTCGTATGTATACTCCTAGCAGACGGAAAACTTGAATAGAGGTTTTTGTATAGGTCACTATAAAATTTCGCGGCACCTTTTTTCGCGGGACTTTAATTTCGCGAAATTTGTTCTAAAAATCGCGAAAATCAAGTCTCGCAAAAATTAGTGATGATAAGGTACAGGTGTTGTTTATGGGGAAATAAAGGTTTTTCTATCGTAAAATTTAGATTTTGGCGCCTCAGGGGTTACGAAACAATACAGTTTAGGTTAAAATGTAGCAAGGAGTGTGTTTCGTAAGCTTGTGCAAGTACATGCAAGTATAAACAACAGTGAGGGCTTGCATAGTTTTAATTACTTTTTTTATACAGACTTTCAACTCCCAACCTGGTTGGTGAATAAATAATTAAGTTCCGGTGTTTTAAAACTGTAAAAAGGTTTTGTTTCTCAAACGTGATGTGAGGGCCTTAATTTAACAAAATGAAAAATCTTTAAATATTATATTTATAATGGAAGCGTGGCAGCTGTACATGTGTTTCTTAGTCAACGAAAACTTTTTGTAATAAGAAATCAAAATGTGTATTGAATTATGTATTTGTTGAGGTTCAATTTTATCCTTGCTTCAAATTTTCTTTTCTTTTATTTTTGGGTTTGGTAATGTATGATAATGAGTTTGAAGCAAAAGAAAAGAGCATATTTAAGCCAAGGATAAAATTGAACCACAAAATATATATTAAAATTTAGAAAAAAAATTAAAGAAGAGAAAGATGCGAAGCTGATTTTTTAATATAGTTTCACCGCGCACTGGGCGATCCTCAGCCACGCAAAGTCAAATTAAATATTAAGGGCGGTTAGAGGGGTGCTTCTCATGATTGAATGCGTGAAATATACATTGGCCAAAGACACTTAAGACGAGTTCGACAACATGATATTTTATAATCATAGATATTGCGTACGATTCAATTTTTTTATTTTTTATTTTTTTGCATGTTAATCTTTTTGTTACTGTCAAGCACTTTTGAACGTTAATTGCTATTATGTGATCCCTAAAAAAGCTTTGCACAGGAGAATGGGTGACCAGTCCCTCCAGTTTCTTACATTAATATACTGCCTGTAATATGTTATCTTCGCTAAACTTATATCCCATCTTATGTACTCAATAGTGGAGACAACTTACAGTTATAGCTAGTTATATCTGATGGCTTTACAAATAATCACTAGCTTACATAGCGTTCGTGGTTTTTCTATGAAAACATTAATGAAACCTTGGTTTCCAGTCTGCTCAAGTGTTCATCCATTTGCCTAAAAAGTATCCTTGCTGCCTCCACATCGCGACGAATAGTTTCTTTTCCCACTAAACAGAATGAAAAACATTCATGATATATTTACTTGAAGGGAAAATATTACTTAGCACTGCGTATTGTAGTAACTGTATACGAATTATTCCTTCCTTTTCACAATACTTAGACACATTAAGCCAGGCGAATCACCCCAAATTTGCCCCTTTATTTGTTTAAAGAACAGATGACTGTTGCTTCGTAACTGAACTGTTCCATAAACCCTCAGTGTGGAAAAAATATATATGTGGGGTATAACACTACATCAAGGGGAAAAAATAGCATAGAACAATAGATATGATGTGCTAGAACTCAAGCACGGAATTTAAGTTGTACATTGACTTTGCATGCTAAAAAGAAGGCCGGTCACCAAAAGGGTTCTTCAATCCATGTTCAATCCCATCACTCCCACTCAAATTTTCTCTCAATCCCGGTGGCTATTTTTGGATGGGGGTGGATAGGCCAACGGATCGGCGGATTTTGCAGATATGTTTTCCCGGATTTCGGAGTTTCGGATCCTGCAATTGCAGCGGATTGCAGATTCATCCATTTTCTGGGCCCCTGCAGATTGTGGACTTGCGTGTAATAAAAATATTTTTGCCTGCATGGATTTCGGATTCACGGCGAAATTTTAACGGCGGATTCAGTTAATAAATCATAACGGATCAGCGGATTTGCATACCCTTATTCACCCCGGCCTCTTTTTGGCATACCGCAATTCATGCATACTCGATCGGTAACAACTGCTTTTTGAAGAATAATAATATTCTGCTATGCTAATAATTCCTTTGTATCTTGATTTTTCCGAGAAACAGGCAAATGCAGACTAAGAAGGGAATTTTATATATCGATCGAGGTAAGCATGTACATTTTAAGTGTATGAAAACATACTTTGAATGGATTATGAAACGGTTGTTGGATTCGGCTTTTGACTTATAACAGACATAAAACCCTCCTAGATCTGCTAATTCTTAATGATGCACTCATCCTCATCCAACAGTCTCTAAAAATCCTCAAAGACGTACGTGTTGCAAGCACCCTTCTCCTTCGTGTTCATTTCTCAGAGACTCAATCATTTGGCTAAATAATTTGGATATAAATTTTACCTATTTACAAGTATCTTATTTTCAAAGTTACCTTTTACTGTATACTTCTCCATTTTAGTTTTTCTTCTGAAATATAATTCCCATATCGCTCCCATAAGAAGCAAAGCGCTCAGCACTCCAAGAGATATATACAAAAGCTGTATCGCAAAGGTAGAAGTATTGTCGAAGAGGTTAACTTGTTTGGAAGTCTCTTGTTTCTTTAGCTAATTAATGGAAAATAGAGACATTACTAATTATGTTGATAACAGAAAATGAAAAAAAAAAAAAATGAAAAGAAGAAGAAAGTTATGTATATGATGATTGTTAACCGTCAAGTTACCCATCCTGATGATAACCAGACAGCTACTACGTACTCAAATTGACCAGTTTAAGTTCCAGATAATCACTTTCGAATTAAAATTTGTTTGCTCGATATATAACCGGCGTAAAATATAATGTTTTGATTGTCAGGGATTTTGCTCTCTTTATAATTGATCCGACTAGACCTGAGACGGTCTTCTAGTTTCGTATATATTAGTCAGTTTTTTAGTTTTAGTTTTAGTTTTTTCGTTTTATGTTAGTTTGTCACTTGATAATGACGTCATGGCGACATCGAAACGTTGTGCTAAACTTTTTTCTCGCTAAATGCTAGTTTCCATATCTCAAACCGCCCTTGGATACTTGTGATCCCTACACAAAGTAATTGCATATATGTATAGATATATGAGTGAGCTCTGACTATAGTGATTAGGGTTAAGCACTAACAATACTGATTAGGGTTAAGCACTGGAAATACTGATTAGCGTTAAGCACTGACCATACTGATTAGGGTTAAGCACTTAGAATAGTGATTAGGACTAACGGTTAGCTTCTTTTTAGGGTTAAGGTTTTCGCTACAGTAGTTAAATTACTCCGGCACCCTGCAGCGAATCCTCGGTGGTCTAGTGGTTAGGGCGGGAGACAACAGATTTAGCACTCTGGGGTCGATTCCTGCTCATATCTCGAAAATTTTTTTTTCCTTTAAAATTGAAGAGACTTGGACTTTGATTCGCGTCAGATAGGTAATACGTCTTAATTATCAATAATCTTGAAACTAAAAGGTCATATAAAAGGACAGTTTATCTCAAGAGTCTTAAATTTTCTAAAAAAATTGTCGAGCGGTTTAACAATTATTCGCTAATTTGTTAAAGTAGACCAAAATGTTTACATTACGGCTATAACAGCGCCTCGATACATAATAATCAAATCCTTCTTTCTAGCAATCGGCTGAAGGTATCTCCATGATCTTTCACACACGTTTTTAAAAAGATTGAAACTACTGTGAGGTGAAATTGCATGTCAAAAGCGCTTCGTTTAGTACAGATAACAGTCGGACATCAAGATTGTCCATTTTTTACCGTATTTCTAACCGTAAAAACTTCTTCCCAAAATATCTCGATAACGCTCTTACAGATTTCGCTTAAACTTCACTAACATCGAGACGGCTATTGTAGGAAAAAGCTCCAGTAAACGATTTTGGAAGAACAGTTCCCAGTGCCGAGAAATACTGTTGCAAGTAAAATAGGTAATGGCGTCATTTCGTTGCCTCGACAACTACGATTGCAACCCTGATCATAACAAAGTTTCATCTTTATCTAATACAACTGTGGTGTTAATTTTTCCAAATCTTTGTTCATGGCGACGTAGTTTACGCTCAAACGTGAGAGGTAGTCACTCAAAAAAAACTGTATCGAGCCACCTTAAGTGTTTAACAAAATTTAACTTGATTTGTAAATTTGTCGGCATTATCGGATATTATCCAAAATGGTTTCAAGGTCTTTGAAACGCAACTAGTCCTCCACGCGTCGTTTGAATACTAAGTATTAAATCTAGTTATTTTCCTTCCACTAAATCCTGAGGATTGTAGCCTGAATTCATGCTTAAGAGGGTCTTGTTTATAAACGTATAATACCTTTGTTCTATTTAAGTTGGCTACTTATGAGTAACAATGAATTATATTGAGTACCTGAAATGTTGCTGTAATCGTTTGTACCAGTCTCCAAATGTTTGAACGATGCATCGATAAGCAGCTCGCAATTAACTCTCCTTTCTTAGGAAAGAGCACTCCTACTTCCCTGGGAAGATCAAACTTCTTTACAATTATAAGTGATTTAAGTTTGTCTCTTTTCTAATAATAGGCGGCAGTGTAGTGGTCCAACATCATTCCATCGACCTCTTTAGCATCCAGTGCTTGTCGGATGTCCTCTATTCTTCGGTACGCTAGAAATTCAAAAATTGTTTATTCATGTTAAGTTAAAATTAAGAAGTACTTATTTGTAAGCGCAAGGTAAAATTATTCACGGTAGTTTTCCGCCATGAAGAGAGTCACAGAAACATAAAGTATTTTTATAACTTGAAAAAGTACTGTAACAGTCAGGCTTATTACTTTTCAAGTTGTGTCATGGTGTCGCGGACAAATTGCTTAAAACATTTATTCACTCAACTGAAATATAGTCTATGTTTAAAGCTGCTGATGCTGCTCGCACAAAACCCAAAAGTACTCTCACGGTCGCTCATAATTTCGACAAAGATATTACAGATTTTTCACGATGGCGCCCTAACTGCACGTCTGTACTTCCGTATGTTCCTCGAGTACCGATGAACATCTACTTCAATCTACAAAGAACTACTGCTGATAATAGTGCCGTTAAATGCACATTTTTATATAATTATGTATCTGTTTGATTTCGTTAAAACGTGGCCTCTAGGTTTTCGCCTGGCGCCGGACGCAGCCCGACTCCAGGCCAGTGCCGTGTCCAAAAAAGTAGCGGGCTTGACGTCTTGGCCGGTACAGCTGGATAGCCCAGGGACTGCCCTAACAGTGGGTGTGTGGATCAGGCCTGGGGGCAAAATTAATGGGGTAGGGAGGGGGATATTTTGACGCAGCTCTTTGTTCTTACTTTGCCCAGGCCAGCTGAACCAGGCCTCTACTGAGAATGATTATCATGATAATTGCAGAGCTCAGTGGGAGGAGCAGAAAGTCACTCATTGTCTTGGGTGGGGAAAGTCAAAGTTTTGGTACCAAGGTCATACTTAGCATAGGACCTGTAGACACTCAATGAAGCCATGTGCACATAAATTCAGTCAGATATTAATATATATAATTATTCACCAAATCTGACCAAGTACCTTTTGGTTCAGCCCGTTCGTTCAGCGCATGCTCATACTCTGTTCCGTTGCCCAACACTGCAATCTAATGCAAACACGAAACTTTTTACTCTGGTCACTTATTATATGAGGTTTTTAAATATAATAACATGAAACCTAACCGGTTTGCAAGAAGAAGCAACTTCCAAATGACAAAATGACAGCCTCATGACGATCACTAAGTTTGACAATTTTTAACATTATAGATAAGCTTTGATGAACTTAAAGGCCTGACTGTTTTCACCAAAACCCCAGTTGTAAGCTACTGACTTTGGTCTATCTTCGTCCGCCTGATTTCGTGCCTTCTTTTGGATTGGCTGCTATACATCGCGCAGAATGAGTGGACATCGTTAGCTATTCATGACTGCCGAAGCGGCAAATTCGAATATGCATGAGGGCTTTCAATAAGCTCTGAATAAGAGAAGAAAGGGCCTCTTTTCGCCCACCAGCGTTGATAAAACTCATTCGCGCGACTTCGTTAGCTCCAAAATTCCAAAATGACAAATCCACTGACGGAATATTGAAAATGAATGATATATCTGCGATTTGAGCACAAAAGATAAGCGTTTTACATGACAAAAGGACTATAGAGCGTTTTCACTCACGTGACCAGCATGTATGCAAATTTATTGAAACAAAAGGAAGCGTTTACATAAGAAAAGAGATCAACTCCCACAGGACCGTTTTGGAACACCAACATGGCCGCCGTTTTATTGTTTTGGAACACCAATATGGCCGCCGTGACGTCATGTGAAAACGCTGTATAATCCCTCTGCACAGGCTAAAAAGAGGCCATTTGTGTATGGAAGCTGACTTTAAGCGTGATTTTCTGGAAACCAGTGACGAAATCGTCAAATCCACCGATAGAATATGTTAGATCTGGTCATTCTTTAAGCAGAATACGTTTAAACTTTTAAAAGTTATGGACAAGAACCACAAGATCCATGCGACTTTGAAAAAGTCTGGTAGAAACGTAGCCTATTTAAGTCCAGCGAGCTACTGTTTTTAGTCAGTATTAGGAATAACAATTAATGGGTGTCAAAAATAACAATACGCTATAGAAAACCACTCGGTTGTGAAGTAAGCCATTAGCTGGTGCCGCAAACTTTAAAATATCTATAAACCACTCGACTGAATTTTACCAAAAACTGAATTTTAGCATCGTCTGCATAATTCAAATCTCCATACCCCCCCATACCCCCCCCCCCCTTAACTGGTCCGGTAATTATTTTCTTGTTTCAGTGCAGTCTCAGATCTGCGATTTAGTTCTAATTTACTCGTGTTTTTCACGTGGGACTCGACCCGCACCCCTTGACCCCACCCCCTCTACTGACAGCAATTCTCGCACCAAACTTGAGTCATACAAACTTGTCACTGTGTTAGCGATTGTAAAGTGAATGTGATGTGACTGAGACCGATCGCCGATCGTCCCATATGATATGGAAACCTTTTGGGTGACTGGCGACTCAGGCTAGTCTTTGTAGACTATATAATTTCGTGATATACTAACAAATAATGGAATAATTTACCTTGTACCCTTCAAGGCTACTTAGTTTCATTTCCAGTGAGGCAGCGGTCAAAGCTGAGGTTACACTAGCCGTGAATATTGCCATGGCAATAAGTCCTAACATGATCCAGATGATGGAGAAAAGCCTCGCAACGATCGACTTGGGAGATTTGTCGCCATAGCTGTTACATGGATTGATAAAACAATGGGTTTGAATTGGTGAAATAACGAAACTATTCAGAAAAAAGACCTGACTTAAAAATGATCATCAACTTAGGGCTGTATTACGTTTTTAGACTTCTGATCATGGTTGACAGGACTAAAGAGGTAGGCCGTTATCGGCCCCGCCCTATGTAATTTCCATGTCAGTGAACCATGAGGGCGCAATGGGCCAAAATGTGACATCAGCACAACGTACGTCTTGTTAAATGGATGATATCGACAAGACAGTCTAAATTCTTTAGGTATAAATTAATTACAACATCGATGAAACATTTAATGGTTTCATGGGCCAATTAAAGGAGACTACGCTACAAATTAGCATTAAAATTACGGAAAGAAGTATCAAATGTTTATTCCTGAACTGTGTTTATTTAGTTCTTTAACATAATCTGTATAATTCCATTTGTTTTTTTTATGGAGTTTCTGTTACTCTAACGCAAATAAAACCTTTCATCAATAACGAATAATCAGTTTAGTATTTAATCAAATCAGTAAATGGCAATTTTCGCCCGTTTTGATTGGCTTCCGTAACTCGTAGTATCCTCGGCTGATTCATCGCACCTCCTAGAGATAGCTGTATTACAAACCAGTCACCAATATATATGCTTCGAGTCTTTTAAGATTTACTTAATTTTCCTACCCTACTGTGGTCATGGAAATAAAAGACCCAGAATCCGTCCCATGGTCCTTTGATAAATGAGCGAGGAAACTCTTCACTATTCCAGTATGTGTCCTACACAAAGAAAAAAAAAAAACAAAAACAAGAACAAAAAAAGAGATAGAAAAAACGTAAAAAGTACTTCTAATTGACACTTTCTTCTGCGGCAGTTGCAGGTCTCTCAGGTCTCTTACGATGCAGTGACAATTTTATAAAACCCTTGCGCGCATTTTAACTTTCGACAATCTAATACTGTTCCAACAACTCCATCTTTCGCCTATTAAAACAGGCTGGCTGTCATGTAGAATAGAGTAAATGATTGCAGCGCTCATAAATTAGGAAATGGTCTGTTTGCATTGCAATCTAGTAGCAATATTTTATGATAATATTTTTTTCTTTAATGAAGAAAAAATACGTCAGGAGCAAGGCAGACTAAAGTAGTCCTAAGGAGCGGCAAACTCAAAATTTACGTTTTTCTTTTTTATTATTACAATGTGTTTACTGCAGGTTCAAGGCGTCTACTTTCCTGCACAGTCACTCACCAGAGCCCACATGATAATTCCAGCAATAGCTGTAAGTACAAGTGTGACAGCAAGCAATGGCCAAGACTTCAAAACAGAATCCATCACAACTGTAAGCGCTGTGGTATCATCCTCGGTAGTGATAAATTCTGTTCCTGGATAATCATCAAGTTTGAAGAAGGTAAATTCACTGTATTTATGATTATTGGCATCCTCGAATATTGGTAAGGCAATGTGTACTATATTCTGCCGCAATTGTTCCAACAGTTCAAATTCGCTTTCGAATTTCCTAGTGGACGCTTGATATTCCAGTCCGATAGAATTTCTGCACTCCTCTAGTATATACCATGACACGGCGTCGCGGATTAATCCATGGACTTCATTATCTAGAGATTCATTGGTTGGTGATACTGCATACGGCGGCTTTTCAATCCAGCCAAGCACTAAAGGTACTTCATAGGGGTCATGTCCTTGTTCAGAGGACACATTCTCAGCTGCGCTAGACCAGAAGCTAAGGTTACCAATCTCTGTACCACAGATGAAGATTAAAAACACTTTCAACGATCCCATTTTTATAGGTCTGAAAAATAAAATTCTAAATCACTCACAGAATGGGTAACAAAAATTCTTTTTTCAAAAATTTAATCGTATTACTTTACAGCATTCACTAGTAATAGCCGCCAGACTTTCAGTCTAGTTGTGTTCACACATAAACGGGGCAGTATACCAGTACGGAAACCAGCCGAGGGAATCGAACCCTCAACCCTATAGACACAGAGTACAGGACAAAACATCTACACTACAAACACATACACGACAAAGGAACAAGTTAAAAGACGCGGGCATTAGACTAACTAAGCTAAAACTTAAAACACACTCGCTCACTAAAATCCCTGAAGGAAAGCAAAAACCAAACACGCTCAGTCTAAAAAGAAAACAATTTAAAAACACTCCATACACTCACCATACAAGCATACACACTCTAGCAAAAGGAACCCCAGTGCAACCAATAAACAAAGGCGACCAGAACGATCACCACACCACAAAGGGACCACAGTACAACAAACTTAGGCGAACATGAGAAACAGAGCAAAGAAAAAGAAAAGATTTGATATGGCCTAACGAAAGGTGATATTAAGACTATCATCATTAACCGAAACGATAACACCATTTGCATACCACTGTCGATGAAAACAGCGCCTAAGCCTGGCCGAACGAAAACGCCGGAAAAATAAGGGGAGGTAAAAGCCGAGGCCACTCGGGCCTTGACACTCGCAATGACTAGTCAAGAATGCACCAGGCCGAACATCCCGGAAACGAAAAAATTCTGGGCCTGCCGGATGTAGCCTGTTTCAGGCTCCGAGATAGTGGTGAAAAGTCGTTCAGTAAAAAGAAATGCGAAAAACGCGCGGGGGCTGGCCACTGCCCCCTTTCCAAAATCGCGCGCGTCTTATTTTCGCTTTGCTCGTTGTAATACGTCCGCACTATACTATCTTAGAGCCTGGCACAGGCTAGCTGTATGAAGAATGTGCAAACATTAAACAAGATAGGCAAAGATACTCCAAGGTTGGAAGGAGAGAGTCGTAATTTTTCACGTTGACCGCGATGAAGAAACTGAATGAGGTAGACTTTTAACCTCAACTTACAAGTAACAAAATAGTGTCTGGATACTGTTAGGAGAAAATTGATGTTGACCACTCTTGGGACTTAATAATTGTTAATCATGAAAATAATTTACCAGGAACCCCTTCATGTGAATAAATTTTATATAAATTTTATTTGATTGAGTGACATTATTTATTTGTTAAATTGGAATAATAGTGTATTGACATGATACACACATACAGACTGAAAGCGGAAAAGGTACGCCGTTATGAGAAATGTCGGTAATGGTTGTTGTTGTTCGTCCTTCGAAAAAAGGCGAAGACGACTATGACTTCAAACTGACGACTAGCGGCAGTGGGTCCGAAGATGGCTAGTGAGGCCAATCCGAGGATGGAACACTGATGAGTGTGTGGGTGCTGCTAGGTGCTACAGTCAAGTGGAGGTTTCTCTGGCTTTGCGCACGGCACGTTTCCTCTGGACAGCAGAGGTGAGTTAGTTTAGGCCTCAGGGGTGCCTTTGTTGCGCCAAGTTGGAAAATCCTGGGAAAGCTACTCATAAGTACTGGAGTTGATGTCCAGGTCTTTAAGGCAGTCTTTGAAACCGTTCTTCTGCCCTCACCCGGGCGCTTGCCCTGACCATACAGTAGCTACTTTGGCAGTCAGCTGTCATGTAGTCTGGTGACATGGCCTTTCCCTTTAACCTGGGCTTTCTGTAGGAGGGTGTAAACGCTAGGATGCCCGCTCTTTCAAAGACCCCCGTGTCAGGAATTTTTTCCTGCCACCTGATGTGGAGAAATCTACGGTGGCAGCTGGAAATGAGTGTGGTACTTGGCGTGTCTGCTGTAGACAGTCCAGGTCTTGCCGACGTAGAGGAGAGAGGTCAGTCGGTCGAACCTCAGCTTAGTGGCGAGGCTGATGCCTCTCCTCTCCAACAGATTCTCACGGAGTCTTCCGAAGGCGACGCTGACGATTATAACTCACCGTTCTCGCTCTTGCTGTGGTAAATCTTCTCCGGCGAGGATTTCCAGCCACTTGTTGAATCCACCATAGTTGTGTTTGCTGTTCTCTTTCATCTGCCTGAGATATTATATTGGTCGTGATTCAGCGATAGTTGACATTGTTTCACAGACGATGAATAAAGACGTCACGCTTCCCGAATAAACTGTGATAGTGCACCTCCATAGTGGAGGTAGCGTAGCCGAGTGGTTAGAGCGCTGGACTTGCAATTCGGACGCCCCAAGTTCAAGTCCCGCCCTGACCGCTAACTGGATTTGTTCTCGGTAGCCCTGAGTTCAAATTCTCGGCCACGCTTGTAAATAACCAACTGGTTGGCCTCCTACCAGTTGGGATTCTTAACCTTGTTACGTTTCATTTATCTTTTTTGCGTCATTATCCCTGAAAAGCCCGACAAGAAGAGAGAATAATTTTAGTATTATTATTATTATTATTATTATTATTATTACTATTATGATTATGATTATGATTATGATTATTATTATTGTTACCACCCGCTGCACAATCGGCTCCTGCATTCAGTCATAGAGCGGTTTTCACTTGACTGTCGAAAGGGATTGGTTTTGGTTTTGGTTTTGGTTTTACTACGCCCTTTGGTTGGCTAGTGTATTTACTTTGGTTTTGGTTTTACGACAGTCAAGTGAAAACCGCTCTAAAAAACCACTGTTATCGCACGCAAATCGGTTGCCTGGAAACCCAAAATGCACTTTGACGTCACTCTAGATGAAGTCAAGGCGTGCAACAAACAAAACCCGATATAAATACAGTCGCCTCTCGCCTTGCGGGCACCTCGCCATTACGGACACCCCGAAATGACTGAAACAAATTCCCGCTATTATGGACTCTCGCTATTACGGAAGTGCGGACACTTTCCTGCCCCCAAGCGCGACATCTCACTTGTTTTTTCTCTCGCTATAGCGGACACTTGAGTACTTCGTCAAAAATCCTGACTCACATAACATAAAGAATAAAGCAACGTTACAATAAAGGAAAAATGAGACAAGTGGTACTATCGGCCGCTTTTTTGTAAAACAGTAAACAAGTGACTGCTGTACAGCATTTTAGGGAGAAAAGACACTGCCATTCAGTAGAGCTACAAACATTTTGCGTTCTTTTAACACTCTAATGTAAAAGTCGTTAGACAGGTTTCTGTTATGAGTAGAAAGATCTGCCAAGAACAATAAAAAACATTATATTTGACAGCAAGTTAACATTTTTAACCATTCACGTTACTGGAGGAGTTTCCGTTTGGTTTTTTAAGCCCTTTCTTACGTATCCCTTGTCATTGTAGGAGCTTGGAAGTGATAATACAGCATATTTAGATCTATTTACAAATCTTATTATCTTCTTTTATGGTCCATAGTTAAAAGAAGTAAAGAATTTTCGGACTTTTACATATCATTTCATAAATTTAAAGAGAAAACAATTTGTTTTCTCTCGTACCCCGCTATTTCGGACTCTCGCTATTACGGACGCTAAATCTTCCCCTGGAGGGTGTCCGCAATAACGGGAGTCAACTGTCCAGCAAATAGCCACTTCGCTTAGCGATCTCGTCGAAGTCACGCGTGATACAAATTCCGACAAAGTTATAAACCTCTCTTCGCGAGAAATAACAAAACGTTGAGTTGTAACTTATGATATTTTTTTGTGATATGTTTCACGAAAAGGACATGAACATGCGTGCTTTAGGATATAAAACTAACTAACGTTGCTTATGATCAAACTGCACATCGTCCACACCTGCAATGGTAATTGAAACATCCACCCCTCTTCGATCCCACTTGTAGTCTCCTCCTTGGGACGCTAATGCCTGGCTTCAAAGTTAATTAAAAGTAACTGTACGTTTGAAAGGAGATGACAGTGCTAAGAGTTTGGGAATTTTAAGAACAGTAGCGATAGCGTGTAGTACTTTCGCGTAAACGCGAGATGCGATAACTGAAATAGGGAGAAAAATAAATATCTTCCGTAAAAATACCCCGGGGGGTTATGATTTTTTAATAAATGATGTCATTCTATTAACTTTGCTTTAGGGAGAGCTCTCAGAGTGAGGTGAAAAATAATTATCTACCGAAACTGTGCCGAAACCTCACACTTACATAAGGCCAAAGATCTAAATGAAATATTTAAGCTATTGACGATGAGAAAAGTAGTGCGAAGCTACTTTGAAAGTTTTATGAATGAATTCTTCGTCTGCAAAACCTTCAAAACCGACAACTTTGTGAACTGAACAATACAGCTTTTATATCAATGCTCCCTGCATACTTTCAACTCTAACAAAAACCGATTTTTAATTAATGAATGTTGTTTACACTTCATACCGCCTTTGCAATTTCAGCTTTGAATCTATTAAGAGCAAAAACTATTTAAGGTGAATTAGGTCTAGGAAAGATACGTAAGACTTCAAGACTTCAACACTTTATTATAAATTTCCTAAAGAAGATTTTTACATGTGTCCTGGCACCGCAAATATGTAATGATATAAGCTCGTCCGAGTTTATGCGTTCAACGTAATAAAGCAAGGAAAAAAATCAACGCAAACCGATATGATTTATTGATAACCTTAATTTCAGCATCAAAAACTTGTTTGCATTTTATGGTTAAATTAAGACTTTTCAATTAGAAGTCGGGAAAAGTTGGTAAAAGAGTTGGTTTCTTAGGGCGCCTTAGGAGGAATATCACTTTACATGCAGCTTTCGAGATGTATAATTCATTAATTTTGCCAATTTTTGATTATTGCGATGTTGTTTGGTCCAGCTGCAATAAAGCAGATATGGAAAGTCTTGAATCTTTGCAAAGGCGGGCCTCGAAAATTATAGTTAAATCTAAATGTGGTACAACATCCACCGACTATCTTAAATTTCAGAGTTTAGAAGATCGCCGTAACGCTCATATTTTAGGTTTAGTGAAGAGGCGTTTAAATAATAATGTACCACAGTTTTTAAAGAATTATTTTAAGTTGAATAAGGAAGTTATTTCAAGAGAAACAAGAAGAAGCAATTTTATATACTTACCTGTAGTAAGAACTGAGACCGCCAAGAAAAGTTTTTATTATAATGGCTCAGTTGTGTATAATAATTATTTAATAAATAAGAATTAGTTTTAATTGTTATACTGTACTATTATTAACTTATAGTTACTTAGTTTCTTATTATTTATTTTGAACTTTTTTGTTAGTGTTAATTTAGGGCTCGTATTGATAACAGATATACTTTTAAGTATTCTGAAGGGATTACCCTAGTTAAATAAAGGTTTACTACTAAGTATTCATGGGCGAAAAAAATAAAACCTGTGTAACCAAAACTTTGTTCACCAATTTCAGCGGACGTAATTGCTTCCTTCAAGTATGGAAGAATTTGTTCATCGTTCTAAAGATAAAATCACATGCAAAACTGACTTGCATTTTTGTGAACTGTGATGAAAACAAGAAAATCTTTGCGTGTTGTTTCCTTCTCCGCCTCTTCCCTCGTAGCCTACTGTCTGTAGTGCAATCTTAACGTTCTATATTTGCATGACTCAACCCAGTGCTACAAACAAAGGGCAACGCTCGTCCCGCTGTAGTTCGTAGTCCGTGGTATCCGTATCTTAAACTCCCTAATGTCAGTTGGCGCGGTTGTTAGTAAAACCTGTAACGGCATAACGAGAAACAGCGTAACGATTTTTTTTCTCCAAACTGTTGAGCGAGATAAAAATCTCACCTTAATCGTTTTGTCTTAAAAAAGGTATCCTCATCTTGCATCTTTGATGAGATGACAGATATGATCACCCATAAATGTAATAATCAACCATTATAATGTAATACTAACTATAAACGTTATAAAAGTCAACCATAATGTAATAAAAACCGACCATAAATGTAATAAATCACTGACCAGGAATATAATAACATTTTAACCATGTAATAATCTGGCTCACCATAAATGTAATAAATTTTAACCATAAATGTAACAAATTGAATATTATCATAAAATAAAGCTTATGACTGCCAGACGGTTGTCAGATAATGTTTTGTAATAATTAAAGAGTAATTTTTGTCATAAAAACCAGAGGGATTTGGGTAATTCGAGGATTGTTTTATTTCTAAGTACAATGTTCCCTGAGAGGAGCGACCGATACAGTATGAGGCCAGAAAGACATAGAGGACTCAGCACAGGGTCCAGAGGAGTTTCGTGTGAATAAATGAATTACTTATTTAAAGTCTCACCTTGAAAAATGTCTATACCTGTCACTTAGCACGATTAATTAGCCCCATGGGATCTTTATGAATCTACTGTAAAAGATTTCTTCGCTTCTTATCTGACCTAGATCGACTTTGTTGTTCGCCATTTTGAAAATCAATAACCGCAAGCCATATCCTCGCTGGAGCACGGCACATCGCCCGAAGGGTGACCGAAGACCGTCGCCCGAAGGGCGACCGAGGCACGAAGTGCCTAGTAAGCCGATCTTGCGAGTCCTCAAGCCCTCAGTCTCTTGGTTTGCGGTCTATAGAATGTGTAACGAAACTGTAACGCGATCAAAATAACCCATTTTTCAGAGGTTTTCGACAGGTTTTGATTTTCTAACGACAAACACATCTCCTCTGGACCATGTGGACTCAGTAGAAATAATGATAATAATAATCTTTATTGAGATAACTTTTTCATATAAAATATGGTTTTCAAAAAGGATCTCATAAATTACAAAATACTCACAATTCGCGAACACGTTAAAAAGCTAAAATATGTAAAAACTACTAAAATGTACAAGATATTAAAAATTCATTTAAATTAAAAATATAAAAAGATTACGTTTAAGAATATTCAGATTCACGGATTGTCTGATTGCCTGGCTGAGGGAGTTAAAATCCTTGATGGCATGAAATGCAGTCTCTTGTTTGCCCCATCCTATTCCTATTCCTTTTAACACTTGGAAGTCTGAAATTTAGCTTAGTTCTGGTATTATAATCAAGTTGTTCTTGCTGTCTTATGAAGTTCATATCACGCTCAACAAGTCCATTTAAACTCTTATACACATAAATACATCTCTTTTGAAAACGACTTTTTGCTAATGGTACCCGGCTTAAGAGTGGCAAGCGCATGCGTAGCAGATGAATAAAGAGATCTGTGTAAAATTATTTTAGCAGCCTTATTCTACAAGATTTGCAAACGGGACATTAAGGTTACATTATGCTTGTCTCCTCAAACAAGGTCTGCATAATCAAATAAAGGGATGACAAGACCTATTATAAAAAAGAAGGCGTGCACTGAAAGGCTTAATGCGTTTAAGGAGACCAAGCCTTCGATTAATTTTGCCAGCAATGTACCTTTTTTTTTTCCAACATGATTTGTCCATGTAAAATCGGATAATATAAAAATTCCAAGGTACTTGAAGCTGTTGATGTTATTTACATTGTGGTCGAATATTGATACTGTTAGAGCCACTTTGCTTTCCAATTTCCTATTAATACCTATAAGCATACAGATTCAAAGTTAGCTTGTGATCGTTCAGCCATTTCGCTACGGCCAACAAGTCGCGATTTAGCTTATCTCTCAGCTCCTGGGAAGATGAGCCATAACAGTAAATCACAGTGTCGTCTGCATAGAGGGACGCACAGCAGCATTCCAGAATGCTTCGCAGATCATGGATTTAAATAACGAACAAAGGCCTAGTATGCTACCCTGAGGCACCATCTTTCTTTTACCGCGCGTGAAAATATAAAAGCTGGTGAAAATGTTCAGAAAATCGCTGTCAAAAGTGGCGCCCATACTGAAAACGACCAATTTTTCCGAATTTTCGACTTTTCCTTATATTGCTTAGTTTAAGACTTAAAGTGTTGATACATCATTGCTTTCACAAAAAGCCGTGCGTGAAAGTTATAACTTCTGAAAAACAGAAAAGCATGTTTTACTAGCCCTAGTTGACCAATTTGGGCCCTTTCTCTTCTAATTCTGGGCTATTCAAAGCGCGCTCGCATTCAAATTGCTGCTTCGATGACTATGAATAATTAATGATGTCCAGGCATTCTGCGCGATGCATGAGTTACTCGCAACTCGTTAGACATCTCATTTCCACAAGATGTACGCTGTTTGCGGTACGTGCTACAGGAACGAAAGCATTGAAGCGAATTTCCTGACAAAGTATTAACGCCAATAGCTTAGACAATAAGATCGGATGATCTACCGTATCCGAGCTTTTGTTAGGTCCAAAAACGCTGCTCCACATAGTCTACCATGTTCCATGCAGGTGAGAAGGACTTCGTCGCAAAGGACGTCAGAGCAGATAAAGTGGACAGTCCCTTCCGGAATCCAAACTGTTTTCTTGAGAGGAGCTTATTGGCAACCAGGAACTGTTATAACTGTGGATGTACAGCTTTCTCGAGAATCTTGCTGAGTTTAGGCAGAATATATGGAGATAGGTCGGTATTTTGATGTATTTGTCCGGTCCCCTGACTTAAACAGGGCAGTAATTTTGGAACATTTCCACAATTTAGGAAATTTACCAGTTTCAAACTTAGTGATAGATTCAGTAACTCAGATAGTGCAATCGTACGAGCAGAGTTTTTTTCAGCAGTCTTGCACTAATTTTCCGGTGGGAACTATTTACTGATAAGGCAGGGGGGGGAGGGCATGTTGCATTAACGTGTTCATTAATTTACCTCTTGTTTGAAGAGAACAAGGACTGAAGAAACTTATAAAGTTATATAAGACGAGGTCAAACAAACTTGTGTTTGCATATTCTTCAGAGGATGAAGCATTTCAAGCATTTCTGATGAAGCATTTTAGCATTTCTGGTGCTGAACATTTCATGTCCCCGATATTGGGGCCTGGAGCCCTAATTAACAGGCTCCTTCCTGTAAAATGTTCAGCAGGCGCGTTGAACTTGTAAAAATGGATGTGGTATGGGAGACAGAAACTAGTCTTCCCCCAGTACTGCCTAGCTCTGACAACCTTATTCCCGTACGCGCTCTCGTTACCCATACAAAGAAAATAAATATAAAAATTTGATAGGTAATCGGTTTGTTCCTGGTTTGGTTATATAAAAAATGAGGTCTATGGGAAATTAAACTGGATGCATAATTATGAAAAATTAAAATAATACTCTACCGAGCCACTTCAAAAAAAGTTGTTATTTGACTCATGATGACAACCATGTGGTATCAATAAGCTACATTTCATGATTGTAATCCACCTATAATAATCACTAAACCAAAAATGAAATTTCTGATTGTTCAACGAGAAAAGTAGTAACAGCTTTATATGGAGTGCCCACAAAGGTTATCAGGACGGCTCCTGAGGTTATACAATACAATACTGAAGTTTCTTTGGAAAGGATAACGAGGAAGCGTGAAATAAAAACACATGCAAAACTATAGCTGACAGCGGCACAAAATTATTGTTAACCATGTCAAATGGTGTGCAATAAATAATGAAATGTACTCGCATTCATACGATTTTCTATACCTTTTACATTTTATGGTTAAAGTTTATTACATTTATGGTGAGCCAGAGAGCCAGATTATTACATCCATGGTTAAAATTTTAATTTATTGCATTTATGGTTGGTTTTATTACATTTATGGTGGGTAAGATACATAGGTTTGCGTAAGAGGAAAATAATTAACAATAAATTATAATTTATTTTTAAAGTTACTGGGCTTGCTTTCGTTTTTATATTAGTTTCTGACATTTAAAGAAGTTTTATTAGCTCCATGCCAACTCCTGATTTGAAGGAGTAAAACGTACACAATGGCCTTAACGAAGCCAGGCTCAAACGGATTTACCATGAACACGATGCTACTTCTCGACAGTACCTTAGAAATTTTCAATGACTTTGAAATTTCACTAAAATGCTCAGCAATAAAAACTCAAAGAACCGATTCTTAAAAACGTTTTTGGAATAATTTCCAAACTGCGGTTTCAAAACCAAAGATGACACCTTTTTGCGCTTAAACGAGCGAATTAGACTTATGAGTAAGAATAGCAAAATATCAGTGTGACCGCGAAGAGCGACTGCTGCCAATTTTTACTATTAAAAGGACTGACTGAGCCGCATCGTAAGCCAGGAATATAAAAATTTGGATTGCATAAACAGCGCTGTAACTCATTAGTTTGTTGATTAAAAAACAAAAAGGGAAAAAGACACGTTTTGCGATCCTAAATTTTTAGAACATTATCTTTCAAAAAATTTTTGTTATTGAATTATGTTATGTTATGTTATGTTAATTATGTTATGTTATGTTAATTATGTTATGTTATAACTGTTATGTTATTCTGTTGCTACGGAAGCGCCGATGTCAACAAAACATACTTTAAAATTTAGTTCAATATTAGATAATGTTGTTTCACTTTGTGGCTTTTCCGTACTACATGCACTACAGCCAAAGTTGTAGAGCATCAAACACGAAATTAAGGGGTGCTCGAAAAATTGGTGCAAACCTCCTAAAGGTGCATTAAAACTGTTTTCTGCCTCTCAAACATGATGAAGGGGGCTTGACTCAACAATTTCTTTACACGACGTGTTTACAAGGCAGTTAGGGTTACCCTAGCGCTAGGGTAACCCTAGCAAGAGGGTTACCCTACCTGCCTTGTAAACGCTCTGGTAGGGATAACTCGCCTACCCGGAACAACTTGGCCTCCGTCATTCGTGACCAGTAATCTTGAAAATTTGAACGGAATTATCCAATTTCTGACCTAAATTATAAATATCTGAACAATATATTAAAAGGTATTCTCTCCTTGTAAACAGCCCCTCACTCGTTTTTCACTAACTAGACGGTCATCAGGTTGAATGGTTTTGCACGGGTAAATTCCCTTTTAAAATGTCAAATTTTTTCAATTTAGGACGGTAAGACATGTACAGTGGCTAGAGTCAGGGTTCATTGTTTGTTCTGATTGAATCAGATTGATCGTGTAAAATAGGCAAATGGCGTATAGTGACGAGTTCGACAAGTTATAATCCCACATGATTCAATTTATTTAGTTTTTTGCCTTTTTGTTACTGCCAAGCAAAATCTAATTATTATGTGATCCTTATAAGCTGCTTTGCAAAGGAAAACGGGCGACCACTCCCCGAGTTTCTGACATAATTATTGGTTGTTCGCAAGAGCCTCTTGTTATTTACTATTTACAAAACATTTCCGGAAAATCCGTTTGGAAAGTAAACCAAACAAGACTTTTTGGATCGTTTCAGCGGAATATTTTTAGGAGCAACGGAACATCTTAAAAGATAGTCCTCTTCTTCCGGACGGAATTTTCCAAAAAATTCGTTCCTGAAATCCGTGTTCTATTTCTTCACTTTTCGGCCTCTTTTCGGTAAACGCGCCAGTCCGGGGAGAATTTACTTGTCCTGAACTTTGCCTATACCATTTGTCCAAACCGTGAACCGAGCGGTTTGCCCAAGGCATGTGTTTGGTAAACAACCGGTACCACTGTCACCTTTTTTGAACTTATCCCACAGTCGTATCTAATCATCTTAGTATCTTCTCTTAAATATGCGAAACAACAGTTATGCATGGTGGCTGTACACAAACCATTACTGTCTTATAGCGTTCGTGGTTTTCTATAAAAGCATTGAAACTTTGGTTTCAAGTTTGCTCAAGTGTTCATCCATTTGCCTAAAAAGTATCCTTGCGGCCTCCACATCACGGCAAATAGTTTCTTTTCCTGACGACAAAGCAAACGCTCCGTTTATACGTCCCACTGAAAATGAAAAATATGCATGATATTACTTGTCATGAAATGAGAATAGCACTACGTATTGCGCTAAACTTCGTGAAGTAATGCCAGGCGAATCACCCCATATTTGGCCATTTAGCTTTGTTTGTTTAAGAACAGATATGTTCTTTGGTAAAAACTGTGCCATAAAAGTGCTTCAGGGTGGCAAATATGTAGGATCTAACACTCTGCGCGCAAAAAATAGCTTAAAGTAGTACATATATATGTTTATCATGTGCTCGAATTAAGGCATGGAGAATGGTTTGCCGTAATTAAAGTCTTTGTGGCCATTCTCATAGATGGCACACGGCTCTCGGCAGCACCATGTCTCTTCATCATAAATTAATACAAATTATTATTCAAAATATTTCCCGTTTCGAATTGGCTTAGGTTCCCCAGCATTCGTGACAAACACGCGTTGACCAAATTTGAGCGACTCCTGCGATCGACAGAAAAGGCACGATAACCGAGAAGCCCTGGGCCGAGGGTGTTAGCTCCACTAGAGTTGGAGAAAATGGAGGGAAATTTCAAACATTTTGTCCAGAAGAAAATGCGAAAAACTACTGCCTTTAAACATGGCAGGAAAGGCAAAAATATAAATGGATGGGTGGCAACTGCTATTCGAAGATCTGTTAGACTAAACATCGCTTTGCATCTTAAATTTGCCGAGAAACAGGCAAAATGTTCGATGGGGGTATAAAATACTTTGAATGAATTATAAAACATTTATAATTGTATACGGCTTTCAGCTTATAATACCCTCATCGATCTGTCTAATTCTTCATATCATACTGGTCTCCAGACTCATATTCAATTGACAGCTGCAAAGCATCCTCTTCCCACTAGTGCATTTCTCAGGGATCAATAATATATTTGGCAAAAATATTTTGAACCTCACTTTTCACATACAGTTGCTGTATTTACAAATTCGCAGTATCTTTTCAAACTTACCTTCTGAGGTATCCTTATCCATTTTAGGTTTTCTTCTGATAAAAAAATCCCATATTGTCCCAATAAGAAGCAAACCACTCAGTACTCCAAGTGATATATATAAAAGTTGTGTCACAAAGGTAGAGGAATTGTCGAAGAGGCTAACTTGTTTGGAAGTCTCTTGTTTCTTTAGCTAAATGGAGAAATTGAAACATTTTTACTGATCATATTGATGAAAAAAATGAGTTAGTGATGATGATTGTTACCCATCAAGTTCCACGATTTTATATATATTTACTACCGGACAGGCCACGAGATAATCACGCTTTGGAAATAAATTTGATTAAGTCCCTACTCAGATATAAAACTCGTAAGATATAATGATTTTATGATTTGCTTCCCCAAATGGTCTTTTTATGGATAAATTTGAGTGTGAGTGTGGAACGTTATCCCTAATGGGTTTTGAATTCATGGAAAAGCAACTTTTCATCCCAAGGGTTCTCTCAATAAGTAAAGCTCCGAGGAGTCAAAGAGGTTAAAATGAAGATGTGAATTAGTGAGGTAAACACCCGGAGGGGATTCCCATATAAAAGTGACGGGGATGCTCGTTGGAAAATTGAAATTAAACCCCTAAGGGAGACCAGTGTGGTTGTGGCTCAAGCTTAAACTGACCCCTAAGGGAGATTTCTGTGTGCTTAGTGTCAGGGAATTTTTTGTAAATTTCTTTATTTATGCACGGTACTAAGCGACACCTGAATGGGCAAATATGGTAACTTTCCATCCCAAACACCCTAAGTGAGACCAAAATCTGCAATTTACACCCCAAAGTGAGATGAAGAGCATTCCTGTCACTTTAATATGGGAGTCTCCCCCCAGGGGTAAACATTTATGAAATGATTTTTCCTGCCTCTGATTCGAACCTAAAGAATCATTCCAGGTGTCGATTGAGTCAGTTAACTCTGATTATCTGATCATCTTCTTTTTTCTAAATCCTTTGCCGGATTGTATCCCGAATTCATGCTGTGCTTAAGACTGAGTTTCTTGTTTATAAATGTAGAATACTGTTGTTTTATCTTAGGTCTCTATTTAAGAATAACCGAGTAACCCGGCAGAGTAATTAAAGATGCGAGCACCTGAAATGTTACAGTCATCGTTTGCATCAGTCTCCAAATGTTTGAACGGTGAATCGCTAAGCAGCCGGCAATGAATTCTCTGTCCTTAGAAAAGAGCACTCCTACTTCCCTGCGAAGGTCAAACTTCTTTACAGTGATGAGTGATCTCGAGAGTTTATCTCTTCTCTGGTAATACGCAGCTGTGTAATGGTCCAACATCATTCCATCGACTTCTTGGGCATTCACTGCTTGTTGCATGTCTTCTATTCTTTGGTATTCTAGAAATTTAAAAATATTTATTCATGCTAAGTTAAAATTAAGAAGTGCTTAATTTTAAGTGCAAGGTGAAATCATTTATAGGTTTCCGAAATTAACGGAGACATTAAGGAGCTAAAATTATTATTTTTATAAATTGGAAGTGCCAGGCTTACTTTTCAAGTTGTGTCATTGTAGCGCAGACATTTGTTTAAAAGATGATATGTTTTTTGCTGCTTTTCATTATTTATTCACTCAACTGAAATTATGTTTAAAATTGCCGATACTGCTAGTGTAAAAACCTGAAAAGCGACCATCCATTTTAACAAAAATATGACAGACATATCACGATGGGGCGTCAACTGTACGTCTGTACTTCTGTATGTTCATGAGGTATCTCTGTGAACATCCACTTTAATCTACAATTAGCACTGCCGCTGATGATAGTGGTGTCAAATTCACAGGTAGAGCCCAAGCTCACTATGAGAGCCCTGAACAACATTATCCTACTTAGCTAATTAATTATTCATACGGCAACAATTGTAAGACGTTGTATGAGAATTACCCTATTTCTCCATAATTGAGCGAAACGTGCATTTTTTTTTTTCCTTTTGAGCTTGCATTTTGTATTTTTTTTATGTTTGTTTGTGTGTTGAATACGTTTCAGGGCTCTTAGGATGCCAAGAACTAGCCTGAGAAAACAGCCGACATTTGGCGACGCTACCACTGGTTTCCCCGCCAAATGACGTCTGAGAAACGAGCGCAGAAATTCCATACTGATGACACGTCACTACCCAGATCAGGGTAGTGCTTCTGATTGGTTGAATCAAATTTCTTACGCGGCACGACCAATCAGAAGCACTACCCAGATCTGGGTAGTGACGCGTCATCAGTATGGAATTTCTGCGCTCGTTTAACTCTCAGACGTCATTTGGCGGTGAAACCAGTGATATCGTCGCCAAATGTCGGCTGTTTTCTCTGGCTAGCCAAGAACCCAAGAACAACACTACCTTACTAAGTCAATTAATTATTCACACGGAAAGAAAATTATAAGACGTTGTATGAGAAATATTCTTTGCGAACTAAATGAGCAAAATGTTCATTGAATATCGCATTGAAGCTTACCTTAAGCTTTTTCTTGTTTTTTTTCGCGTTCTGACTGCATTTCAGACCTCCTAGACACTGCTTAACGCCTTTTTTCGAGCGACAGTTTTTCACATAGAGACGTAGAGACGTAGAGACTGTTGCTCGAAAAAAGGCATTAAACAGTGCCTAAGAGGCGTGAAACACAGTCAACATACAAATAAACATAAGAAAATACAAAATGTAAGCTCAAAAGGGAAAATTTAATGCACGTTTCGCTCTATTATGGAGAAATAAGGTAATTCTCATACAACGTCTTACAACTGTTGCCGTATGAATAATTAGTTAGCTAAGTAGGATAATGTCACAAAACTGAATGCAGGGCTGGCACTACGGCAAACGGCTGCTTTATTATATAGGCCAATATTTCGGCTAACAAAATTAGCCTTCCTCAGGACCAACGTTGTTTAGGGCTCTCATAGTAAGCTTGGGCTACCTGTAATATAATTATGTATAAAAATATTCACCAAATCTGTCCAAGTACCTTTTGGTTCAGCGTGTTCGCTCAGCGCATGATCATATTCTGTTCCGTTGCCTAACACTGCAATCTAAAGCAAACACGAAACTTTTTACTCATAGACCGGTAACTTATTAACCGGTTTGCGTGAAGAAGCAACTTCCAAATGACAAAATCACAGCTTCACGACAGCCATTTTCCCAGTTTGTTAACATTATAGATAAGCTTCAATGATGAAATGAAAGCTGAACTCTTTTCAACAAAATCCCAGTAGTAATCAACATTGATCTATCTCCGTCCGCAGTTTTTGGCATTTCGAGCCTCCTTTTTTGTCTGATTAAAGTTCCGCAAGAGAGAATAATCTGGCTGATCGGCATTCAATTTCAACGTCTTTCGCCTAACTAAAATCACGGTAGCTTTCAACCGTTTCTTGTAATTGGCTACTTTTTTCAGTACAGTCCCTTTTACGAAACACTATCTGTTTGGTCCTGCAGTTTAATTCTAATTTGCTCACATTCATACGGGAGTCGACATCCCCCAACCTACTCAAACTGGCATTCTTGCACCAAACTTGAGTCACACAAACCTGATACGTTTACGATTGTAAAATAATTGTGATGTGACTCATTAAGGAACTTAAGAACCACGACGAAGTTCGATCACGACAACGACGTCTGTTGACTGGGAAAAGACTGGAACAAGAACTTCAGTTTCGGTGGGAAAAAGGAAACTTAAAGGGACAGTGTCCCGATTATGGGCACGCGCGAGCGTCATCTGTTTTTTCTTCAAAAGACAATAGAACTGTCATATTGACTCGACAAGATTTCCTTCCGGACCGCACCGCCGACGGAGATTTGTTGTTTATATTCTCAAGTCAGTATTTTAGACTTTCGAAGAAGTCTTTCCTCTTATTTAAAATTTGGCTCGCGGCACGAAGACTCATCGCGATTTTATCGCTAGCAGGGCCGCCTCGCGACCCGAAAATCACTTTCCGCTCTGGCTCGCTTTAAAAACAGATTTTCTAATGTGAAACTCGTGTCAGAGGTCAATTGTTCTAAGTCCAGTAATATCTGCCTGATTTGCTCGCGTTCTAGCCTCAAACGTTTGAAAGACATAAAATGAAAAATGCAATCTCAACGCTATGAATCATCGCAAAGGTTAGTCAAAAATTATACTATGATTTCATGGAACTAGTTTTTTTAAACATGTAGCGCCTGTTTGTTTGATTTTGTCCGTCGTAGGGAGATTCATTTAAAAGTTTACTAACGCGTCGTTGCAAAACAGCTTCACGAAGCTCCCCTCCACAAGATCTCCTCAGTCACATCAATGTCTCAATGGTTTCTTTCGTACAGTCTTTATTGTGTCTGTTTCATTTCTGCGTATTCCTTTCACAATTATCTGAGCTTGTATGGAAGCTAGCAGAAAAGATAAGCCTTCAATCGGCATGAAAGCGCTTCCCATCTTTTGGACCCCGGCCAACGGCAATAAAAGTAACGCCAAAAAAAACAGATTTCGCCCAAATCGAAACTTAACAGGAACAATATATCATTGATCTGTAATCCTGAGAAGTTTTAGTGTAGTATTGAACTCGGCCAAGCGCGATGCAAACGGATTTTTCAAGGTTCTCCTCGCATCTTTTGATTTCGGGACATCCTGTCCAAAAATCAAAGTTTGGTGCATGCGCAGTAACGGGATACTGGTCCTTTAAGATGTAGTCGGCCGGTAGGTCGGTGACGACGACACTGAATGTAAACTCAAATGTAAAACTGTGATGTTGTCATTCTTTGAAGTAAAAACAATTCACTAGTCGAATTTTGAATCGACATCGCTTGTTAGGAGAAAAAAGGAACGATACCTGGATTTACGAGGATAAGCAAGAAAATGATAAGGAATTCAAAAATCGCCTAAAACAGTAGTGGATTTATATCCGCCGAAGCTTGTGGATTGCAGGACGACGTGATTCTTACTTTGTTTGGCGTCGTCGACGACACCACGACGACGAAATTTACTGGTCGCGCTTACGCAGTACACTGTAACTCACTTCTGGTCGTCGTCGTGGTTCTTAAGTTCTCTATTACCAGGTCAAATTCGCCACTTTAGAAACGAGAAGGTAACTGCAGCCGAAATGCGTCCCTCAATTGTTTTTGGGATAGTTACCGAGGACGTGCCGGTCGGCTATTGGCGTCCCTAGTAACAGTCCTATATTATTAAGTCTTTGCTTAAGTCTTATGGATCCTTTTTTTGTTAAGTGCTAATACATAATTGACTTAAAATACCTTGTACCCCTCAAGGCTATTTAATTTCACTTCCAGTGAGGCAGCTGTCAAAGCTGAAGTCACATTAGCTGTGAATATTGCCATGGCGATAAGTCCTAACATAATCCAGATGATGGAGAAAATCCGCGCAACAATCGACTTGGGAGATTTGTCCCCGTAGCTGTTACATAGATAAATAAAATGACTCTAATAGCTGGAATAGCAAAGCCACCCATAATAGCCAGCCTAGAATGATTATCAACTTTTAGGGCTGTATTACGTGTTGGGACTTCTGGATCATGGTCGACAGGACCAGAGAGGGAAGTCGTTATCTTCCCGCCCTCTGTAATTTCTATATTGTAAGACCATGTCAATGAACCAAGAGCGCGTAATAGACGAAAATGTACCGTCATCACGTCTTGATCAATGGTGATATCGAGTTAGATAGTCTACATTCTTTAGCTATAAAATTGATCATAACATCAAACATTTTCGGTATGGTTTCAAGGGCCAATTAAACTGAGGAGACGATGCAACAAATTAGCACCAAAATTCCTGAAAGAAATACTAGATGTTTCATCCTACGGTTTTTTTGATTGGTCCTTTAAATGATACTCTGTACAATTCCATTTGTTTTAGGTACTGAGTTTCTATCACCCTAAGGCAATAAAACCTTTCCGCAGTTCGAGGCTCAACAATCACTTTTAGCTATCACTAAATCAGTCAGAGAATGGCAAGTTTCGCACGTTTTGATTGGCTTCCGTAACTCGGAATATCCTCGGCTGATTCACCTTTTCCCTCTAGAGATAACTGTATTACAAACCCGTCACCATATATCAAATTTTCCCCAGAGTCTTTTGAGATTCCTAAATTTTCCTACCCTACTGTGGTCATAGAAATGAAAGACCACCAGAATCCATCCCATGATCCTTTGATAAATGAGCGAGGAAACTCTTCGCTATTCCAGTACGTGTCCTGTAAAGAAGAAGAAAAAAGATCAAAAGCATGGGAAATAGGTTGTCATGGAAAAATTGAGTAAATGCTTTCATCTCGGAATGCAGTTGCAAGTTTCTGACGCTGCATGTAACGATCTTATATGAAGCTTGCATTTCACGTTTAAACCATTTGCTTGCTGTTACAACAACTACTTCTTTCGCCTTTTCAATCAGGCTAGCTGTAGATTAGCTAGAGTGATTGAAGCGCTCATGAATACGTTAAGAAACAGACTGCTTATGACTTAACAATTATTCCACGAGTGCGCGTTGGATGTGAGATGGTAAGTTGTGAGTTAGTATTTATCCTTTGGCGAATAAAGAGCCTTCCCCCCTTCCCCCAAGGCCTCCGGCTCCGCGCCGTCCCTGCGCACCGCGGAACCTCAGATTTATGTGACTTCCTGGTTGCCAGTCCAGTTAGTTTACCAGTGAACCGCAGGAGAATTATGAGAATTAGGGGCCTTCATCTAGGCATGTTCACCGCGTTACAAACTTGCACTGCCTTGCAACATCCTGCAAACTGCTGGGATTGAGTGATAAATATGTGAAAATGATCCGTTTTTCCCTTTCCTAAGGAGTCAAACACCTCCGGTTCTTTGATAGCGGGGCTCCCGCGCGCGCGAAGCGCGCGTGGGACAGAGCCCCATACTCATGGAATATGGTCAACCTCTTTTCGCTTGGTTGTCACGTGACTGACCGAGCGTACGTACGTACGTACATACGTACGTACGTACGTACGTACGCGTCTACAGATTGTACGGGTAGGGTAGGGGAGACTATCAAAAGGAAGGGAGGGGTGTCTCAGGCGTGTGTTGGCAAGTCCTCATCCTTTTTATATGACATTCACAATATAGTCAATTGACAGCTGTCAAAACAGGATAGCCACTGACCAGTATCCCATGACCATAACGCGGGCTCATTTGTCAACTCATCGAGGTGACGTAATTTATTTGGAAGCTGTCCGCTGACCAGTTAATCGTTTTACTAGATCGCAAACAATATTCAATCTCATACTTTTTAGCATGGATATTATTATTAATATTTAGCCAGTTTGGGATCCGAGCACAGGAAATGTGATCAATTGACAGCTGTCAAAACAAGGTATCCGCTGACCAGTATCACTTGAGCGAATCGCGGGCTCAGGTGTCGACCCATCGAGGTCGAGTATTTTTTTGAAGTTATCCGCTGACAAGGTACTTGTTTTCAAATGATTGCAGGCTCAAGTTTAATTTTTTTTTTAATTCATATGAAATATGTTGTGTTTATGTGCCGCACAATTAAAATTTTGATTTCAAACTGACCTCGGACGCGAAAATTCAGCCAGCTGCTACAGGCAGGGAAGACATTTGCTTTTGACTTTTCTCGCCATGTTCACGCGTTGGTCACGCTCTACGTCCAATTTTTATGCTCTGATTGGTCAAAATTTGACAGGTGAGTTCATGCGCAAAATTTATGCAGCATCTTGAATCTTGTTTACTTTGGCAGCTGAAGCTGACAGAGTTTTGTGTCAACTTGTGATGTTTTTAACTTTCTTTTTCCACTGGATGTACAAAATGAAATTCAGATTCTATCAGGAGTCTTCTGTTATTCATGGCTAGTTTGTTTATTGGGTTTTTGGTTGAGTCAAAGTCGGAAATCCGATTTCGGATGGCATCGTTTTCGTTTTCACCTTGCTTAATGCGTAAGTGGGTTGCAAAGTCTGAAGCGATACTGGCCTTCCTTGATACCTTTCAGGAGCTGCATCTCGAGTGGTAAGCCTAAGTAATTATTGTATTTGATGTTTGTTTTTTATTCCTAATTTAATGAAGTCGAGCGTAGTTTATGCGGCTATTTTGTTTACGCACGTTTGTAAGATTTGAGACAATGATCTGACCGCGTATCAGGTTTGTTATAAGCTTACAGATCTTTAAAAAGCCTTTAGACATTTTCTCACCGCAAATACAAAGAAAACGTTTCAAGGAATATTTAGTTATAATTCTGACTGTCAAAGAAAGGTTTGAGCGATTTCCTTGCCTCGAGTTCGTCTTTGAAAAAAGCAAACACCGGGAAGCCGGCTTAAAACACAAAATTCAGCTTTAAGCTCGAAGACTCAGGATTTTTAGAGACACTTTAATACTTGTCTTCCTGAATGAAAATTGTCGTCTCTGTATACGTTTCTCTGAATTATATTTCTTTTATTAATTGTTTGTACTGTCTCTTGTAATTTTAATCGCTGTGTCGATTGTTTTCAGTCGTTCAGTGAACAACGCTTCCCGGAGTACTCAAAATGCCGCGCGTTAAACCGTTTTAAAATAAAAAATAAACATAATAAATTCTTTATTATGTTGGAGTGTAACTCTGTTAATGTTCATTCAAACACTCGCCACTGCTAGCACTGCAAAAGTCAGAACCGGCTGGCCGTATAGATGATTTTGAAATTTTTTTTTAACGGTTTAGCTAAAGCCCACGCGTGCTGCGATCGTCCTGAATATTGAATGATAGCAATTTGTATCGCAATATTGTGAAATACTGCATTCTGTTGTGCGAGGTCTGTATGATAGAAACAGTGCCTCGTAGTACTGTTTCACCTCAGATGTGATGTATAAATGATATAAAAGGTTGGTTTACAGTCGCACCCAGATTTGTTGGCAAGGTTTTGTAAAGTAAACTTGTCGAACGCAAAAAATTCGGCCAGAATTTTTTTTCCAGGCCTAATTAATCTAAGGCGATCATGAACCATTATGGCTCTTAATAATTGTGATCGAAGATGATTGCCAGTTTTTGGGTGTACTTATGAGGCTATCAACTCGATGTGAGATTTGGTTCACTCTTGGGCTGCTTGCAAATTATTTTTTGTAAAATCACTTAGCCTTTCCATGAAAAGTCACACGAATGTGCTCTAAAGTTAACTGAATTGTGGAATACAAGTTTATTGTTTGGTTAAATTATAAATTTATTAATGGGAGCCTCGCTTTTAGCCCTGGCTAAATCTATATATTAAGTCCTTTAATCTAACACAAAGGTAATGACGATATTACTGATAAGCACTTTATAACACACAGAACTTGAATTGTATTTCCTTTTTCTTTAAATGTTGCTATGCGTTTACAGCAGGTTCTAGGTGTCTACTTTCTTATATACACAGCCGCTTACCAAAGCCCACATGATAATTCCAGCAATAGCTGTAAGTACAAGTGTGACAGCAAGCAATGGCCAAGACTTCGAAACAGAATCCATTACAACTGTAAGCGCGGTAGTGTCATCCTCGGTAGTGATAAATTCAGTTCCCGGATAATCATCAAGTTTGAAGAAGGTAAATTCACTGTATTTACGATTATTGACATCCTCGAATATTGGTAAGGCAATGTGTACTATGTTCTGTCGCAATTGTTGCAACAGTTCAAATTCGCTTTCGAATTTCGTGGTGGACACTTGATATACCAGCTTGAAAGCATATCCGCACTCCACTAGAATGTACCGTGACACGGCGTCGCGGATTAATCCATGGGCTTCATTATCTAGAGATTCATTGGTTGGTGGGACTGCATACGGCGGCTTTTCAATCCAGCCAAACACCAAAGGTACTTCTTTATGCTCTTTTTCAGCTGCGCTATACCAGAAGCTAAGGTTAACAACAACTATTCCAAAGAGCAAGACTACAAACACTTTCAACGATGCCATTTTTGTTAGTCTGAAACGGAAAAATTTTTAACATAATATATAGATTGATTAAAAAAAAATTCTTTAAAAAATTTGAACTTTATTAGTTTTAAACAGTAATAAAATTAATAACATTTCGTGTCAGGTTACAGGCACATCTTTTTACTTCAATAGTTGACAGTGAGCAGATATATTTTTTTCATTCTTTATACTACTACGTGAGAAATTTCTGCAATTTGATTGGCTTAGAGCAGTGGTATTTCAGCTTAATTTGAAATGCCTACATGTGAAAATTACAAACCTTTTGTGGGTAGTAGTATAAGCAAATAATAGCATGATTTGTTCGTGATATTTGACATAAATACCACTCGTGATATTTCAAAATTGTCTCAAATTTCACTCGCCTAACGGCTCGTGAAATTACGTATAACAATTTTGAAACATCACTCGTGGTATTTATGCGAAATATCACTACAAATCATGTTATTACCAATATTAACTGTACTTGTAATGCATGTTCACTGAAATTGAGCTCGATCTCGTACACAGAGATTGCTATTTCTAATCAATCGAAATAGTAAAATCTCTAAAGCCTCAGGTTCTACTATACCTAACTGAAAACCCACAGATCATGGAAAAAAATGTGCGTCCACATTACAATAATTTATGGTGCTCTCGCTTTTTGGGTATACGATATTAAGTCAAAACTCGCTGGTCCCAAGCCATTGACATCAAATCAATCGCTAGTCGGTACATGTAAGAAACTAGTAATCGCTCAGCTTACATAGAAAGTTTCTTTGTTAGAAATTTCGACAGTAAATATCCCATCACACAGTTGTATTTTTCACGTTAACAGGATACAGAGAAATAAAATTTTAAACCTCAAGTTACAAGTAGGATTATGCTTTAACCCCTTAATTAATAGCCTGCGTTTTCTTATTCTACAGCATGCAAGTGAGATAAGTATATACATACCCCTGTTATTAGCTAAATAAGATGCTTGATATTTTACTACAAGCCCATATTTCCAGATTGATGGGATGCTGAAGTGACGATCACAATTAAAAGTGCCGTTGCGTTTCAGCTTACGTTAGAGTTCAGTGGCAGGTGCAAAAGACTAGTCTGAAAATCGTTTGAAAAAGGCGGATTTCGTAATTTTTATGAAAAATAATCTTTTCTTTTGTTGAATTAGTTTTATCCTATCACTCTGAAGGTGAGTCGGGCATTTGGGAACAGCTCTGTGCATTGATTCTTCAAGTTTTAAAAAGCTATTCTTCAAGGTAATATTTTGAAGGTTCCAAAAAAAATTTACGGCGCGCGAAACCGCATGAAGAATTTCTTCCTTAACGCAATGAGAGCTTCTCAGTTGTGATTAATACTTAACTTAAACAGTCATACCTGCAATGATTGGAAACATAAGATTCCGCAATTACCAGCAAGGGAATTCTTCCTTGGAACTCTACAAAACCAGAATACTGCTGAATAACCCGCAAATTATCATGCATACACAAAACTTGCTAATTGTTGTTTTAATTTTGCCTGTTTTACAATTTATAACTGATCATGTTGTAAAAAAGCCAAATTGAAGACTTAAAAACACGTAATAGTTGAATCAACTTAACTTGATTTTTCCACGCGATTACAATCTGTCAGCGTCATAGGAAAACCAGAAAACCTTTTTAGAATGATTTTAAGCCTACAAGATCCAGAACTGATTCTCCTAAGAACCATTTTAACACCTACTTGGGGGGCCCTTAATATTTCATAAAGATATAATGTTGACATAGTCACCTTTTTGCAACCGAAACTTAACTATCTAACATAGAAAAACAGGCATCTTAGGCTAAGAAAGAATAACCTGAGGAGTTGTGTTTACTTCTAAAACGAGTTAATTAATATTTATGAACATCTGGTGGTAAAATTTTGTATCAACTCGAAGAGATGCCAAGACGCCTCTGTGGAGAGAGTAAAATCCACAAACAAAAATTTAAAATATTCTCGTTTTTTTGGAAACCTTGTTTGCTAGGCTGTGGGCGCAAACTCTAATTCAGGGGCGTCTCTAGAAATTTTCCGAGAATTAACTACGCACAGTATTCCAAATCAATCCTACTCCGTTTGCCAAATTTTTTTCATGCACGCGGGTGACATGATTGAATTTCTGTTGTCAATATGGTGAAGTAATCACCTTTCTTGGTCTTGGTCATTTTGTTATTGATCTTTATTGTACATCTTGATTCATTTGTTATGGGTCCTTTAACAAAGTACAACAATAAAGACTGTCACATACAGTGTATGACACATTATCAAATATTTGCGCAAGGGGCACTCACTCATTAATAACAGAACAAAAAGCAAATTATTTAGCAACGGATTGTGCTTAGTTTTGAGGACTGATTTGCTTTGCGTTTCTGGTCTAATTATGGCGGGAAAATAGGAGCGTGTGCAATAAAAAAGGCGTACAATAAAAAAGGCGTAGCCCCCTCACGTGGCGTTCAAGCGTAACAGAATTTGGCTTTGATAGATTGTGCTCGCAAAAGTAGCATAATAGCTACTAGCAGTGCTCGTATATTTCTAAAATTATGCAGTAATTATCATAATGCTAGTTTTTGTAAATTATACTCATTTCAGAGCCAAAAAATTGCAGAAAATATGCCTCTACTATTTAGTTAAAAATTAATATATTTGGTTAAAACACTTCGATACCTATAAAACACTGAAGTAAATGGAAACCGCATTTACCTTATTTAAATCTAAGAACTTTAAGAGTGCATAATTCCATGTCTGACAACTTGGTCGACCCTCTTGCGGGGAACCGAGCTAGTAATGCGCATGCGTTGAGTCCTGTGAAAAGCTAAGGGTTCTGGGTCACTTCCTGTAAGACGAGGGTCCCATGAATGTGATTATAAGCAGAGAGAGATTAATTTTGTTACTTAAATTTGCCTGTAACACTGATCTCGGGTAAAAAAAATTGACAATTTTGTGCTGCAAACCAGCCAAAAGTGCAAATTATGTTAGCAGTGCTTTTTTTCGGAAAATTAAGATGAAAATTATTCTTGTGATGACGAATTATGCCAAAAATTATGCTAGCACAATCCATCAAAGCCTAGACAGGATTGTGTGACAAAGATGCAAATTCATATCGCCTTCGTTTTTCGCTTTTCCTCAATCGTTCATCGTCTATCGTCTAGAATCGTTCGTCTGGGTTTTGGATGTTACTAAAACGGAGAACGGGGAGTGGGAAACGAGCGCGGCGAACGAGAAAATGAAAAATGGGAAGAAACCCTAAATTGGACCCTAGCCTTACTAGTAACTTCATTTCCAACTCTCTGTTTTGTTTCCATTTTTCATTTCCCAATTCTCCGTGATCGTTCCCTGTTCACGGCTGCCCGTTTCAGTAACAGTCCTCTGGGGTTTAGAATAAGCCTTTTGAATTCGGACTAAATTGCATCCTGCCTGAGCAACCTGACGCCTTGTCGCCTCGACTTTAAACTGCACTCTTTTTTTTTTTTTATAAGAATGTTGTTTTTCCGGCCCAGGCTGAATATTCTTATTTTTCGGCCGATTTTAGGCTGAAAATATTCTTGTATTATTCTTATTATGTCTTTTGTGCTGAATACTGTACATATGTATTACATGTAAAGTTCATCGAACTGTCATTAGCGTTGAACATTTTGCTATAGCTAGCGCAGGGTTTTTCGTTTTGTTGGCTAGTTTCGCCGTTCAGAGAAAGGAATAATTTTATACGGTTAAGTTAAAAACATAAAATTGTATTCTATTTACAGATGTTTCAACACACAAAATTATATCTATCCTTTTCAAAATCTAAGCCTCGGCTTTATTCTTAAAATATTCTTAAAATTTCGCAAATTTCAGCCTCGATATTCTTATAAAATATATTCTTATAAAAAAAAAGAGTGTATGCACGTATTTTCAAAATACTTTGGAGAGTATAAAGGGTTGATTATCCGACAAGTGACTGTGTGTGCGTTGTTTCCTAACTTCTAATATAGAAATCGTAAAGTATTCAGCACGTATTTGTGATTCCTCTGCCCTCTTAAAGTTTGGAGACTTTGAATTCAAGTTTGCTAAAATGTTCTTCCATTCGCTTGAAAAGTTGTCTAGTTGCTTCAACATCGTACCGGATAGCTTCTCTCTGTGATGAAAATGAAAACCCTGGGTTCACTGCTTCTAAAGAAAAAAAAGTACAAGGCAATATTAAAATCATATATCTAAGTTGACCAAACTGGTGGTATTTGAGACTACATGGTATCCTCTTGGCCTTGGCTGGAGTTATTTGAGCATAGTTTGGCCAAAGTTATTAGAGCTACTTCGACTGACTTTTGTCGCCTGCACTAGCTAAGTGGAATATGAAAAATAAAGTCAAATTCATGAACACATCATGTGAAGTCAGGGGCCGGCAGCGTCCAGGAAAATGTGACCGTTATCCAATTTTCTTTTAATATGAGAACCGAAAGAACCTGCCTTGTTTCTTAGGGGAGCTTTCTACCAAATAATCTTTCCCTCTTTAGGTTTCAAACGCCCCAATGGTATTTATAAAAACAGGTAGACTGAAGACTTACCTACAACCTTATCTTTCCTTATTTTAACTTTTTTCTTGACAAATAATTCCCACAGCATTCCGGCAAGAACCAAAACACCCAGAATTCCCAGCGATGTGTAAAGAAATTGTTTTATTAAGAGCGAGGAATCATCAAAGAGGCTGACACTTTTAGTAGACTTTTGTTGTTTAAGCTAAAATGGAAAATAAAGTCATAAACAGATTATCAAAAAAAGACCAAAAAATGCCTGTTTATTACCAGGCACACAGTGTTGTATTCAAGCGCCTATAGGCGTGTATTGGGCTGCAGTGGACATATATTTTCCACTTTATTTATTACTTGTTTTCGCGCTCATTGCATCGTAAAAATCCAGAAATCTAGTCCTGGTTAGTTTAAGGCTGACCAGTGCTTGGGAAAACTATTGTGTCATCAGCTTGACTGAGAGGGAGAAACCGCTGTTACTCAGATTTTTTTTTTCTCTCTCTGAAACGACCCACCGATCCCCTCAAAAGATCGACAAGGAGGAAAAAAACACCCATTGTCTTTTAGGAGGTCAGTGCACCATTTTGTCTTTTTGCGATCCCGGCGACGAAGCCCATTTTATGATTTGGCTTGAAATAATAAATTGGTCGGGATGTAATTCGAGACAGCGAATGGGTAGCAGGGGACGAGCACATTGACAAGGGAAATGAATTTTTAATAATTCAACCAAGCTTATCAGCGTATTAATTTATCAGTGGTGCCATTATCCAGTTCCCCTTTTTGTCCAATTCCACTGGCTGACATTTATTGGTTCTTCGTGCTACAATACAGTTACCTGTTTCAGCTGTAACAGGAGTAACAATCGCAATGTTTTAAGTGCGATAATCTTCTTTTCATTTATAATTTCAAAGTTCACCGTTGATGAAAAAGAGGTGGTTTCGTTGTTTCTGTGCTTCGTTGCATTGGTTCAGTCAGTGGGAAAAAAAGACTCATCAATAGAGTTTTAATTAACTTAATATTTCTTTCGAGCTTTGAGCCCGGGGCTTATGCAATTAAAATTAGCAAAAATTGAATAAAAATAAATAGAGCTGGAAGAGAAGTGATGGCGTCACAAAAACTAATTTTCCGAAATTATGGAATTGGTTGGCTCATCCACAAAGACTGAACAAGATAAAAAATGTTCACTTGCTAAACATCAGCCTGTTGGTGTATATTGGCGGTATATAAGCAATGTTATGCTCCGATGATCCTCGTAAATCCTTCTAAAATAGACCTTAATCGTTAAAGTTAAGATCCAAGCCAATTTTAGAGGATCTCATCAGAGCTAACCCGTGCTTTTATCTCCTTGCCAATTTGCACTAACAGGCTGATTGTTTTCAAGGGGGCTTTTTCATCTTGTTCTTTTTGAATATGCTGACCAATCCCCAATTTAAAAAATTTGAATTTTTGTGACGTCACAGTTCTCTTCTCAACCTCTATTGTACTGGTCTACTCAGGCAATGAAGTTAGTCCCTCTGAAGTCTCTTTAGTACCTTAAACGTTCCTGTAATTGTTTGAGCCAATCGCCAAATATTTGAACGATAAAGCAAAAAGCATTCTGCAATGAACCTCCTGTCTTCAGAAAACAGCAGTCCAACTTCTCTGCGGAGCTCAAAATTCGTGACAGTGACGAACGATTTTAATTTGTCTCTTTGCTGATAGTAAGAAGCTGTGTAGTGGTCTAACATCATTCCATCAACTTCGTCTGTATTCATCGCTTGCACGATGTCCTCAATGTTTTTGTACTCTATACCAAGAAGTACAACAAATCGTTTTGGGGTTAGCATAATGTGGGACACATGTTTAGACCACAAAGATTTGAGAGAAGCTTCTTCCTTAACTTAAGATCAGATAAAGTAGTATATGAGTACGTGTCAAAGCTTTGAAAATACCTGCTGGATGAGCATCCTCGAGTAGCGCATGCTGGTATTCCGTCCCGTTACCCAACACAGCAATCTAATAGAAATCAGATAGAGGGATTTTATGACTACTCTAAAGTTTTTCTAGTTAGACTTTCTTGGTGTAATATCGACGAGATTTACTTAATCTGCTTTCTAATGCAAAACGATCTAAAGCCTGTCAGTGGTAGAAAGCTGACTCAGAGAATCTACCCGCAATTGAAAGATCTCGGGTATTTAGGTGTCCGTTACTTTAAACCATCGCCGGCGGATAATTGTATATACGAATTATTTGAATCAACTGAGAAAAAAAAATTCTTTCTAAATGTTATCTGATAATGATGATCGATACATAGTGTCCTTATTTTACGTCGGTAATTAATAACCGGTATTAACTTCGGCTGACGGTGCCCTTATTTTACCTCCCTCTCTTCATTAGTATTACGGGTATTTAAAGCTACATGGTAAGGAAAGAAGTCATAACAAGGATTTGAGGTCACACTCGCTGGGAATCCAGTTCGGAACCTCCGCGCAGAAGGCTGCGCACTAGCTAACCGACTGTGCTAAGCCTTGCTCCTATAATAACGCTTGATGACGATGATGATGATAATGATGATGACGCTGATTGGAAATTACGATATTAAAGATTCAGGTAAAAGTTTTTGTGTGTGACTGATTTGCCCATTGAAAGGAGAGTAGTCTTAGATGTAATATAATACCTTATATCCTTCAAGGTTGCTTGGCTCAAGATCCAAAGAAGCCGCTGTCAAAGCTGAAGTGACGCTGGCCGTGAATATTGCCATGACGATGAGACCCATCATAATCCAAATGATGGAAAATATCCGAGCAACGAACGACTTGGGAGATTTGTCTCCATAGCTGTTTTAATAGCAAAAATTATTAGGTTACTGTCAGTTAACGTTTTATCTGAACTGCTGCAGTAAACTGTAGATGTTTGAATTAGTGAGCCTATGCATTTACGCCCGACGATTATTGTGCAACGATTTGGACTGGAAACTGTGAATATGTAGTAACATTTGATTTTCTAAAACGCCATCCAGCAACTGACTTCTGCTCACACATTTTTTATGATGTGACTGGAGTAGTGGGTATCTTCAACCGTTATAATCGCAACTAAAGGTGTGGCCAGTCAGCAGTATTGAGTCAACATGTGTCTGATCCTTGATGCTGTTAGCAAGTGGTTACTTATTCATGATACGAGGTCAGCAAAGAAGCACACATAACCAGACTCTTGTTATAGCCAGCATTTTACGCATGCGTGCATACTACCGTGTTTTGCCATCCATTTGAGCTCATCATCGCTGCAAAGCTATCAGCCCTCTGTATGATGAAACGGGCCGTGTTCTGGCCCTTTATGATATGGCTTTGCGCGTGCGTATGGTACGGACCATACCGTGGAGTTTGATTTTGTCTGATTGCTTGCTGTGTTTGGTATTCTGTTACTTTTTAGAGCGGTTTTCATTTGAGTGTCGAAAAGGAATTGGTTTTGCACTTTCTACACGATGCGATTGGCTTAAAAGATTCGCGCCACCTTTTCATCCAATCAGAAGTAAAACCAAAGCCAATTGTGACGCGCTCGCATGCATTTTCCCGCGCTTTGCGTCAGCCACATGTAATTACTTCGAGTTTTGATTGGTTCAATGTATTGTCTGTGTCCTATGTGATTGGCCAGAGTAATTACTTTGGTTTTGGTTTTACGACACTCAAACGAAAACCACTCTATCCCCTTTTTGACTACAACTTTTTGTCTTTTTGAGTTTTAGCTTAAGTCTCGCCGAATCAGTTTAGCACGAGCGCCGAGTAGAGGCAGTAGTACGGAAGAGCTACCATAACAACAGGCCAAAATTGGCTTCCGCCTTGCTGGAAAGCAGTTACCTACCCTACTGTGGTCATAGAAATAAAAGACCACCAGAATCCATCCCATGATCCTTTGATAAATGAGCGAGGAAATTCTTCACTATTCCAGTACGTGTCCTGCCGAATTTGAACAAAGGTAAGAGGCAATCGTTCGCACACTGAGTTGTTTGTATGAGCAGGATGAACGTTTAGCAAAGCAGAAGCAATAGATGTATCGCTTGATTGACACCAGTGAAGGTTTTGACAATTTGAACTGAAGTTTACTAAATGCCTTCAGATTGTTTCTAATCAGTTACTTACAGTAAGTTTTTTTCTTTCAACCACAGAACTGTTACGTTTCAGTAGGTCCTCAGCTGACTCGTCACCAGTCGTCTCTATCTATCTCTCCTTAGTGGCGCGAGGGGTAAACCCTTTTCCCTTCCCATCACCCCCTGCTTCCGCCGCGCGGGTTACACGAAGACGACTGGGGACGAGTCAGGGTCCTCAGAGAGTTAGAAGACCTAATTTAAAACACACTGCATTACTTGAAAAAGACAGCGGTGGTTCAATAACTTGCATTGTTTGGCTTTGCAATATTGTGCGTACAAAGCTGTTTTATAATGTTGTTACACTTACCAAGGCCCACATGATAATTCCAGCAATAGCTGTAAGTACAAGTAAGACAGCGAGTAATGGCCAAGACTTCAAAACAGAATCCATTACAACTGTAAGCGCTGTGGTATCATCCTCAGTAGTGATAAATTCGGTTCCGTGATAATCATCAAGTTTAAAAAACGGCAAGTCTATGTATTTACGATTTTCTGGATTCTCAAATATCGGAAGCGCGACGTGAACTTTGTTTTGCCTCAGTAACTCGATCATTTCAAATTCGCTTTCGAATTTCTTAGTGGCCACTTGATATTGTTTACCCCAATTATATCCACAGTCCATAAGAATATAAGGGCTTATTGCATCACGTATCATTCCCTGCGCTTCATTGTCTAAAGATCCATTTGTTGGTGGTGTTGCGTATGGGGGCTTTTCTATCCATCCAAACACCAGAGGTATTTCATGGAGCTTTTTTTCTTCCCCTTCTCCAGAGGAATCGCTTTCAGCTGCAGAAGGCTGGTAGAAGATCAAAAAATTTCCGAGAGCTAACACAGAAAACAACTTCGCCCAGTTCATTATTGCAGTTCTGAAATAGAATTATAGATTATTAAAATAAAACAAGCGGCAGCAAGCCCTTCTTTGTTCTTGGTCCTTCGAGCAAAACGAGCGCGGGAAAAAAAATGGCAGGCGTGCAAAAAGGCGCGAGCCGGGAGAGGCGTGAAATAAGTGGATCCCGATCAAAGCAACCGGTCGATGAACAAACTTACAAGCACCGAAACCTGATTATCAATAAACAAACCTTCCATCCAGTAATCCATCAATGCATTATTTTATCTAAGAAGTATAATATCAGACCGCCCTATAATTATATATAAATATACCGACAGAAACATTATCACATTTAGGAAAATAAAAAAAGATTTGGTAGTACCGAATTAGCCTGCGCGCGTTGCAGACGGACTTGTCACCCGAGACCCAGGATTAGACTGTCTGCGACGCAGGCTAGCAGCTAATCAGCCACGCATCTAATTCCAGTCTTAAATTTCTCAGTTTACTATTTTACATCCGTTTCCAAGAAGAGGCTCAAAAAGATCAAATAAAAATCAAATTATATACAATGTTATGAAAATATGAGAGGAAAATGGTCAAAACTTCGCCCCTTTACAATCGGCCAGGGCAAGAGCAGGCTGAATTTCAGGGACCTCCTCCGCTCGCTAAGTCATGATCAAGTGTGACTTAACGCTGACTGGAGGTCACCAAAATTCAGGCTAGGGAAAAAGGATAAACCTCCAATGTTTACATGACACGTCTCTAGTTAGGTCCTCTATAGAATCATGATTAAGAATTATTTAACTCAACCTATTTCTCAGTGAGCCTTGATCGTGCCTTGTCTTAATTTATGCCTTCCCAAAAAATGTTCGTGATAGAGCCTTATTTTAAGAAGTGAAGCAAACAACCGTTTTTCACCTGTTCAGTCAGTATCAGTCTTTAATGCACCTTTCCATTGTTTTGAACAGATTATTATTTTCAATAAATGAAGGGCAGGTCACTAAACAGGAGGTCATTATTACAAATAAAAAGCGTACGTTTTTTGTTTTTCTCGCCCACTGAACTGGCTCTCCAACAAGGTGTTTTTGTATCACGTCACTAAACAACTGCCATTTGATTCTGCCGGGACGAATTATATTGGTTATTTAGCAGATATTTTCTTTATTTTTGCTTGCTCGTTGCAAGGGTAGCACCAGCGATACCTGCGAAGGTCAACTTTCCACCATTTAGAGTATTTTAATTTATTTCATTTAAGACACAATCAAAAAATTAAACGTTTGGTATTCGTTACAAACCTATTCCTTCGTTTATGAAACATATTTGATGAACTGGTTTATTCAAAAAAAAAAAAGGAAAAGAAGTTCTTTTCCTTTCTTTTTCTTCTTTCTTCAATCGCTTGTAACTTTTGTCTTCTCACAAATCCACTGCCACCCTGTATGCATAATACACCTTCATGCAATTCCGCTTGTGAACGCCACATTTCAAAACTTTGTTACAATGCGCTGCTCAGATTGCTGGGTGATAGCTTGCAATCGTTGTACATATCTGAGTAGAGGTGATGCTACAAGTAGTTTAACGATCAATTGAATTAAATGAAGTGAGAAGTCTTTTCTAATAAACTATTTTCTCCGTGGCAACAGATGCCATGCAGGTATAAAAACTGTTTTAAGAAGTGACTTTCCTGACATGAGTTACTCCATCTTTGAGTCGAATATTATAGACATCCAGTTGAATTGTCCATTATTGGTTTGATCTTGGCAGTTTTTGAAAAGAATATTCATGGATCAAAGTGATTAGTCTTCGGCATGATGAGTTAAAACGACAACCACGTCCACGTTTCAACAGTTTTCGATTAAAATAAACCCTCATGAAAAGTGGAAATGACTACTGGAATACATACGACTTCGTTCACAGCTGATCATGACACACTTACCTGGAAAACTGAACTGCGGAGTGCAGTGCCTGTTCAGTGTGGTATTCTTCACGAAATTTCGACTTCTTAATAGTTACCGCTTAAAAAAAGGTGTTTCTAACTGACAAGCACATTACCATAATAAGACTTAGGTTAATTAGTGCATTCAATTGCTTTATGTTTATTTACTAAACATGGTGTAAAAATTCGGCAAATTGCCGGTTTCAAAATTAACACTTTACTTTGCAGCAAAGTTGAAGGAGATTGTGATGAGCTGTGTAGTCGCATTATAAATCTTCTAATAGCAGGCAACATTCTTAATTAAGAGCCTAAAGTCAAACTGAGCTATAAAATCTATTCATTTTGAATCTGCCTATCATCTGCGGTGGAAACCCCACATACGTTATTAATATTTTATAGCAGTAATATATTTTTTTCGCACTAGGGTAAAGCTACCCTCTTGGCCTAGGTATACAATCATAAGCCATATATCTCCAGGTGTCATCGTTAAAATTCAGGATTCAATAGATAAAGTTTGGAAACGACGTGACACCATACATCAGGAACCACAATGGGCCGGGGGATGGCTCTTATTTGCATCCAACTGAAACATTGAAAGACAACGTAGAGAAGACCGAACAAAACGTATTCAAAATAACGATTACAAAAGCAGCATCAAGCGACCGGCAAAAATTTATTTAAAAAAACTTGAGACAGTAACATATATATATTTATGTATTTGATTTTGAAAAATAACGAAACCCCAGGACAATATAATGACAGGGTTTTTGCAAACAACAGATGAATATCTCATTCCCAAATAAAGTGGTTGCGGACTCAAACCAAATAAGGAAGTCGCTTTGTCATGTCAGATGGCACTAAAACCACAGGTAACCCAGGCTCGGTGGTAGTACCACAGTAAGAGTATACGTTTTAAAAAAATTACATTGTATGTATGACCGGTAACGTTCCGATCCTGAAACTTGTAGGAAATACCAGCTGTAAGTCAATGGAACGGCTTATTCTGCAGTAAGTTGTTGTTTTCCTTCAGAAATGCTCACACAATTTTTTTTACTCTTCAGTTAGTCGTTGTTGTCCTTCACGTTTTCATGAAATTTGAACGAAACGCGCTAGGCCGGGAGAAAAAGGACTGGCCTAGATATGAAAAACAATAAAGTTTCCCCATGTGGAGAAACGAATCCAGCAGACTTTCTTGCTTTTGCTAACTTAAAGACACAGTAGTTTAAAATTAACTCCATGGAAAAATTCTCAATATTTGACAAATTGAACGAACTGGACTGATTCAGTAAGGAGCGATGAAATTTAATTTGCTTAGCGCAAATTCTCTGTTTTTCAGGCCGCCACCTTCGTTGTCAGACTGGAGCTCCTTATTTAAATTTCCAAGTCAGAGAGGATCATTTCTCGCTACTAATTTGTATCACACGCAATGATTCATAAACTGAAAGACCGCTGCTTAATCGGCGATTACATCTACATGTACATCAGCAGGAACCCAGACATCAGGTCCCACTTGTTCAAAATGCGGATAGCGCTATCAACCGGATAAATCACTATCCAGCGGAGAAGGAAATTAGGGAAATCAATAGCGCTATCCAGTGGATAGAGAATTATTCGGTGGGTAGCGCTATCCAACTTTTGAACCACCGGAGCCAGATCAGTGTTTAAACTTCTTTTTTTAAATTTAGGCATGGACGCGGGTTTTTTCTTTGACGATTTGCGATTGGCTAATTTGAACAACAGCTTTTGAAAAAATAATTTTTTCAGCGGGGGAGGTTAAAAGTTGGAGCTCCGGGCCAATAATATCCTCTAGGTCACCAAAGGATGCCAGGATGTGGATTTGACTTTGTATTATTCCCAGGCCTCATAAGCTAATGGCCACGCGTTAATCTGGATTCGTACTGTGGTACTATCACGCACCTGTGGTAAGACTTATGCCGAACTTTGACCAGATAAGCACTGTTTGCAAGAATATCTATTCGTTTAGGAAAAGATGCTCTAAGATTTTACGAGATCTACAAGGTCCTGAAATGGTTTTTTTTTCTAGTAGTTAAAACTACAACTTTTTTAATCTCTTTTTCAAAATTGGCATCACTGGTCCAAAATCGGTAAAAAACAAAGAAAAAAAAGGGATGCTAGGTATCTGTGTTAGGTTATAATGTAACGTTTATAAATCTCTGCAACTTTTAATCAATCTGCCTTCGTACGTGAAACATGCATGAACCGGCCCAGCAAGCTAAAGCAAAAGATCCATCCCAGTAATACCTATATGGAAATAAACCAACCTCGTTCCCAGGGTAATAAACCCTTAGCTTTCTTTGACTTTGTCTCGGTCCATAAAACGAAAAAACAAACAAAACAAAACGAAATAAACAAACAAACAAACGTGGCAATATTAGTCAATAACGCATGCGCATATGCAATAAAACACTTCTTTGAGTTCTTTGAACTCTGTTACAGAGGCTTGGCTGACCGGGGTCAAGCGACAGACACTTGAAAAAGCTATGGAAAATATTTTACAGATAAGGTTGTCATTTTCACCTTTCAAAGTTTAATATACTGAGCAGTGCGTTGCTATTGACAAAGTTGCAAAACAAGTTAACTTTTCAAGCTTTGTTACGAATACACCTGTAAAAGTGTCTAAAAACTATATGGTCATTGCTGTGCGGTTCGATCTAAAGAAAATCTTCGAAAAACTACTCGCGTACAATTTTAAGAATTCCCTTGACAATGCTCATTTATAGGTTCTAAACATGGTTCAGAACGAATAATTTTACAAGCCGGACACAACCATATCCAGGTCCTTAGGCCTGTATTTTTCGAGCAGCTCCTGGTCATCTCCTTTATTTGCCTCGTCAGCCTCCCATAGCTCATCACGTGACAGGTGTGCCACTATTCCAGCCCCAATGGCATCACCAAGAACATTAACCACAGTTCGGAAACGATCCCTGCAAAAAAAATTATCATCATCTAAAGTATTTTTTTAAAAAGTTGAAGTTTTTTGTTAATCCTTTAACTGGCACCTCGAAGCTATCCACAAAAAAACTGTTTGTGACAACGAACTAGAGCATGCCTTCAAGCATAAACTCAAGATGGCCACACATTTCATATTATGACTGGAAAGAGACATTCGAACCCCCTGTAGATTTAAAGTACCCCAAGTGGTTCGAATCTAGCTCTTAAAATTTGAGACCATTTGTCACTTGCTTCCACTTTATTCTCTTCGTACAACAGCTTGAATACGGAAAACGAAAGTTGACAAGCAGAAGGAAAAGAAACCAAAGACATAAAGGCGGAAAATAAGATGGAACTGTCTGGCTTACATGAACCAATCAACGGCCCAAAGAAGGGCTACGTCTTCGGTTGGCAGATTGACAGCTTGAAGGACAATCAACATGGTAACCAAGCCTGCAGATGGAATTGCAGCCGCGCCCACTGCTGCAGCCATGGAAGTCAGCCTGAAAGTGAGAATAGACGCTAAATAAGGAATTACATTCATTAATCTACTTGAGTAATTTTATTGATAACATTAATCAAAACGGAGTCGGGTAGGAGATTTTTAATGTCTGCCTAATTTCCTTAAGTACAAACTTAAGTATAAAAATTCAAAAATAAAAGTCTTTCCCTGACAAAATCATCGCCAATTATGATAAATGTAGATGATTTCTTAGTTTTATAAGTCACAACTTTAAATATTGTTTACAACATGCTTTTTTAGTTTTTGGCTTTCCTGTATTTCTCTTGGATACCGTCACTCAATACGGTAACTGTGATCCGTTTGGGAAGTGCCCGGCGGAGCTAAGTCATGAATCCCCACCCCCGCCCCCCCTCCCCTCCCATCTCCTCCTCCTCTCCTAGATTACTATTCCATCACAATGATATTTCCAGCAAAACCAATTCAACACCATGGAGGAAAACATTGTGAAGAGACACCAAGAACCGACGCGTTTCATTCAGTCCGAAATTTCTACCAACTGCATGGTTTATTTCCGGTAAATCTATTCTGGATGGTTTCACAACTTGCCCTTATGCTACGGTTGAAACGGGGAACAAAAACGTGCAACTTGTTTTGCAATATTTCTGCCACACGACTTTTATCCCCTAACAAAAGATGCGTTATACCCCCTAATTTCAAATTCGTCTTGCAACAATCAGAATGCTGCAAGTTGCGTAGTTAAGCCATAAAAGGGTTTGACGGCACTTGATGCAAAATAAGTTTGCCTTGGACCGGTAAAACGCGTGGCATGTACAATATATTTTTGGAAACTGAAGGAGAATCTCTCTCTACTTACTGCAACAACCTCGATTTGTTGCAAGACAGGTTTTATTCGTGGATGGTAAACGTGCAACGTCTGAAGTTGCAAAATGAGTTGCACATTTTCGTTGCCCGTTTTACCGAACCTTAAGAGAAAGGTTTAAAGCGGTGTATAATGGTACATACACGGTGGTGATAACCTGCCCAGCACTGAGGTCAATATCATGCAGCTGGGCAATCCACAGGGCACAAACGCCTTCATACAAAGCTGTCCCGTCCATGTTGACAGTGGCTCCCAGCGGAAGAACAAAACGACTGATGCGTTTATCGATACCATTGTACTCCTCAGTACATTTGATAGTGGTTGGCAAGGTGGCCGCGCTAGGTTAATAATTTAAAGGTAAAAACAGAGAGTGGTTGTTCCATTATTAGTAAAATTCAACTAGTTATCAATGCTGCGCACTGATTGGTTGAGCTACTACTAGGCTATATGTTATAGTCCCCTAGTAGCGAAAAGCGCGGGCTTTTTGGCGGCAAAAAAGGATTAAAGTCTAGCTTTAACTAGCTAAATTTTCTTTATGCTCGATATTTTTTTACCAACTAGTTGGATTTTACTAAAACAATTATTCCTATCGCCCTCATGGTCTCTGAGTCAATAGCCCATTGACTCAGAGCACATTCAGGCTCGAGGAATAATTGTTAAATAGTTGCAAACCGAAGCCAATTACTGTGGAACCTCTCTTTCAGGGGACACCCTCGGAACCGAAAAAAATGTGCCTTGAATAGAGGTTGGGCTGAGGTCTGATAATAATTTACCAACAACCAATTATAATTAACCTGTCTCTGGATCTGTTGCAGTCATTGTTTCAAAAAGGTAAATAATGTATATAAAAAATCACGATTGACGTTCTCTGCTATATTGTGTGTTGATTTCCCATGTTGTGAAAGCTGTCGTTAGTGTGGTCAGTGTACACTTTAACTTAACAAGCAACCCACTTTTTAGTCAGTCACGTTTTGAGTACTAAGGTGTCCCTGTATGGAGGTTAAACCTGGTTTTCGGGACAAAGAAAAAGTATGCCCCTTTCTCCTCAATGGAGAGTCTTAAAGCAAAGTAAGAAAATAAGATGCTATAGGGAAGGAAAACATAATTATTTCGTCAATTGAGTTCATCTTTAATTGAAAAAAGGCGTGGCGCCATATCAGTGAGAACTGTCTCTCAGGTTATTGGTCACTTGATACAAGACTAAACATCCAGCTTCTGTGCATTAGACGACTCTTGGAGGTAACAAATTAAAGAACTCTAGCTAAACATCTTCATGCAGGGTTACAGACCTCGTTTAATTAGCACAAACGACCAAAAAAAAAATTGAGGTATTGTAATTATATTGTGGACTTTACCTGGAATCGGTACCATATGCTGTGGCCACGGCATCAGAAAGGTTCTTAAGGTATATTATCGGGTTTTTCCTTGTAAATATAAAATAGACAAGCGGCAAAATGATCACACCGTGTAAAAAGAGGCCAGCAGTCGCAGTACCCATCACATAACCCAGCATCTCGAATGCTTGACCGATATCATCCATAGCTGCTAGTTTGGCTGCTATTAAACTACAGATGCCAATGGGAGAAAGCCTGTGAAAAATAAACAAAAATAATTAAGGATACATTACGGACAAGTTACCATCATTATTATTATCCGATAGTGACCATTATTTCTTTTCATTTTCGTCATCGTTATTATCATTATAACCTTCGTTAGTGTCATAAGCATCATGCATATAGTATATTAGCATTATCATCGTCATCATCGTCAATAGAGACCTTTAGATTCGACGGACGAGAACGATTAGGAGTTAACCTGGGGTTTCTTCGCGTACTCTCAAAAAATAGACACCCCAGAAAGCTTCCCTGTACTTTTTTTTTTAATTAGAAAAGTAGCACTGTTATCTATATTGAAGGAGGTTAAGCCCTTTCGCGATCGCAAAATGATAAAACTTCTAACATTTGATAACTCGTTTCCGCCACCACGACATCCTCGCTAAAACTCGTAGTAGAATGACGACGGCTACCAAGTTTTCCCGCCAAAATGACGCTGGTTCACGCAAGCGCACTACTTAGTACTGAGAAAATCTCATACTCGTACTCGTCTTAGAATCTAAAGGTCTCTAATATCATTCCAACTACCATCATCTCCACCACCACCATCTTAATCATAATCATCATCATCATCATCATCATCATATCATCTTTATCAATGGCATCAGAAGTTACTATATTATTACCATTATCAGAAAAATAATGTACAACAAATGACCCTTACCACATGACCAAGCCAATCATTTCCATGATAATCTCGTTCAGCGACTCGAAAAATTGCTTTACTGGAATTCCTCGCTCTTTAACACGACCCAGCACGATGCCAAAAACGATAGAGAACACAACCAACCCAAGAACATTCATGTTACGGGATGCTATCTCGAGGCCACTGGGAACGAGATCTGATCCTGGTGCGAGTTTTTCGCGAATCGTCGTATAGTTGATCGTTCCATTGTTGAATATCTTCATGGAGCTATTTGCCGGAATGGACTGTACGTCGACTGTCTTGTTGTATTCGTGATATACTGGCTTCACAGATCTATATTTGGTCCTTTTCTGTGAGAGAAATTAAATAGGAATTTCGTGTATTTTACACTGGGTGAAGTATGTTAACAATACCAGGAAAGTCAATTCAACTTTAGAGTCTTCTAGACGGGTTTTTGATGTAAATATATTTATTGATAATCACATTATATAATTACATTTACAATACTACAAAAAACACTTTAACAATTTACATTAGCAGAGTAACGCAAAATTAATTGTTAAATTATTACAGGGCTAAAAGAAGTTAGAAAAAAGTACAACAAGGCAATGAAATAACACGGAGTTAAAAATAAGGCGTCAGTATCCACTTTCTTTTCAAGAATTCTTTATTACTGAATTTTTCTTCTGTTTCATATTTAGCGATGATCTTCGCCCTAAGTCCGCAACTGCTTGGAAGGATTTGTTTGCTCCTACAGTTCCACAAATAGAGTTTTCCAATAATTATAAATTAGTTCAGTAATTGAAGTAAAGGGCAAGCATTTTCCGTCCAAATTCCAAAGAGCACATTTTCCAAGCAGAGACGAATTCGTTGATTCGAAATAAGGCACCAATATAATTCAAATTCAATCCAAACTGTTCAGAACGTGAGCAGTGATAGAACAAATGGGTTAATGATTCGCGTTGATTGTCACAGAAAGTACATAAATTATTTATTTGTTCTAAAACCTATTTTATACAACTTTGTATTTGTGTAAAGAATTGAGTTAATTACTTTGTACTGGGGCTTTAACATACGATTCGACAACTATAGAGTGTGTCAGCTTAAATATTTGATTCAGATTGTCGCTGTTAAAATTAAAGTTACTCTGTAATTTTTGAATAATATTGGGCGGTTTAGCTTTTTCTCTGATGAGTAGGTTGTAGTAATCCTTTGATTGCGCTTTTGTAACATCAAAATTATTGTTACGCACCACAAATGTTGGAGAGTTTATGGAAAGATACCTGTCATAACTTCTTAACGACAATGGAATGGACCTACGTAAACCAGCCCATTCTAAAATATTTGTTTTGCATTTTTTTTAGACATTTGATTATAAGAATCAGTACTCTTCAGACTAAATAAAAGACCTTGGATGCAAATGACTCTCGCATTAACATAATGTTTATAATAAACCGGCTTGTTTTCTACTTTTATTTCTTTGTTATTCCAGATTATGGTTTTCCAATCTTCTTCAGTGGCAAACGTTTCACGAAATTGCGACCACCATAACAAACGTTCCCGATAAAATTGAGAAGGAATTGTGTAATCCGAGATATTGTAGTTGCAATTAAAAACGAACAATCCCCCAACGGAGCTCAGTAGTGTTGTAGGTAGCTTTTCCAAGTTCCATTGCTTGCTTGCTTGCTTGCTTACTTCGAGCGAACTCGAAATAAGTTCCATTAGTCCCACTGAAGATACGTTTTAACCAAGCTAATCTCAATGATTTAACCATGCACTCGAGATCAACCATTCTTAGCCCTCCATCTTCGTATTCGTTTATAACTGAAGCTCTTGTTGCCTTATCTACACCTTTCCAGAGTAATTTAAATAGTATTTTATTCAATTCTTTTAGCAATTCCTTGGGAGTTGGAAGGATCGAACAAACGTAAATGTACTCAGGGATAAAAAAAGACTTGATTATTGTCACCTTACCGGATATCGACAGGCCTCTAGCGGACCATATATTAATAAGTATTGAATCCAGTCGTTCAATAAAATTCTTTTCTTTAAGGAATTTTTGGTCGTAAGTAAAATATACACCTAGAGCTTGTATTGGTTCGTCCGGCCATTTAATACCGAATGGTTTTTCTTTATAATGTCTCTTAGATCTAATCCACATACCTTCAGTTTTTGAACAGAGAGAATTTCGAATTTGTTAATGTAAAGACACGCGAGTAAATATATCGTGTTTAAGCAAACGTTGTTTATTGCGGAACAGGCTTAAATGAATGAATACATGTGCTCGTGGCTAGCCAACAAATAACTAAACTATTCGGTAATATAAAACGCTAAGGCATACTATAAGTTCATTGAGTTCTTGTGGTTTCCGAGATAAGCCACATTTCGTCACATCTTTCCTCTTATAAAGAAAACAAGAAACTAAATACAAGTGTTTAACTCAAAACCTGATAAACAACTATTTGTTATCTTATTCGAGTTCATTGAGTCACAAAGTCCTTTAGGTAGGCTGGCCGTTGGTCGTTACCGTTGGAGACGCCTGCCTTTCGGTATTAGTTCAGCTCCGGAAGTCTTCCAGCGGAGAATGCACCAACTGATCGAAGGCTTGTCAGGAATTGAAGTCGTAGCTGACGACTTTATCGTGATTGGCTGCGGGAATACTGTTGCGGAGGCTAACAGCGACCATGATAGAGCCCTTATCAGCTTCCTAGAGCGTTGCAAAGAGCAAGGTGTTAAGCTCAACACTGAAAAGCTTAACCTTCGACTGACGGAAGTCCCGTTTATTGGACATATCGCGACAGACAAGGGCTTGCGTGTTGACCCCGCCAAGGTTCGGGCTATAAGCGAAATGCCAGCGCCAACAGATAAAGCCGGAGTACAGAGACTGCTGGGACTCGCACAGTATTTAAGCAAGTTCCTCCCACGTCTGTCCGACATCACTAAGCCACTAAGAGAACTGACGCAGAACGAGGTTGAATGGACCTGGGGAACAGCTCAAGAAGAGGCACTGGACTCCCTGAAAAAAGCTGTGGTGACTACCCCCGTTTTGCGATACTACAACTTAGAGGAGGAAGTTACGCTCCAGTGCGACGCATCTCAATTTGGATTAGGCGCCGCCCTATTACAGAATGGTCAGCCTGTGGCCTACGCATCAAGAGCACTTACTGGTGCCGAAACGCGATACGCCCAAATAGAAAAGGAACTGCTCGCAATAGTGTTTGCGTGCGAACGTTTTGAACCTTATGTGTATGGTCGTGACATAGTTCACGTGGAAACTGACCACAAACCTTTGGAGTCGATCTTTGTAAAGGAGCTCAACGCAGCGCCCAAGCGACTACAACGGATGTTGCTGAGGCTGCAGAAGTACAGTCTTTGTGTAGCGTACAAAAAAGGGCGCGATATGTATTTGGCCGACACCCTCAGCCGTGCATTTCTCCCAGAAGTGAATGCTTGTGAGTTTACACAAGAGTTAGAGTCAGTAGATCACCGAGCCTTCCTTCCAGTCAGCGACGAACGTTGGCAGCAGATCAAACACGCGTCGGCAGATGATCCCGTGTTGCAGAAACTAAGAGCTACGATACGTCAAGGATGGCCAAAACAAAGATCTGACGTTCCTGAATGTCTCTACCCGTACTTCGACATAAGAGACGTCTTAACCGTTCAGGATGAACTGGTTTTCAAGGGACAACTACTCGTAGTACCAGCCAGCCTACGGAAGGAGCTTATGGCAGTGCTACACAGTTCCCACATCGGCATCGAAGGGTGTGTTCGCAGAGCACACGATACCCTCTACTGGCCCCGCATGGCCGCCGAGCTGCGACAGTACATCTCGAAGTGTGACATCTGTCTAGCACACCGCGACAGGCAAGCCAAAGAACCGCTGTTACAACACGAGGTGGTGGCCCGACCCTGGGCCAAAGTCGCCGCTGACCTCTGCGAAGTAGACAACCGCACTCTACTAGTCATTTCCGACTACTACAGCAATTTCATAGAAGTTGCTCGTCTCAAGACCGTGACATCACGCAATGTTATCAAAGAAATGAAAGCCGTATTCGCGCGGTATGGCATCCCGGATGTGCTTGTCACAGACAACGGCCCCCAGTTCGCTTCTGCCGAATTTTCTGTTTTCGCGAAAACTTGGATGTTTCAACATACAACCTCTTCTCCCTATCGTCCACAATCGAATGGAAAGGCAGAAAACGCTGTGAAAACAGTGAAGAGGCTCTTCACGAAATGCAGAGAATCAGGCCAATCAGAGTTCTTAGCCCTGTTAGATTGGCGCAACACTCCTACTGAAGGATTTGGCACCAGCCCCGCCCAGCGCCTCATGAGGCGTCGTTGTAAAACGCTTGCACCTGTGGCCGGTACTCTGCTACAGCCTCGTTACTCAACCGAAGAAGAGACGCGCGCACTCATAGGCTCAAAACAGCGACAGCAGCACCACTACAATCATCATGTAAAGCCATTACAGCCCATTGACCAGAGAGAAACTGTGCGCATGAAGCTGCCTGGACAGAAGACATGGAGCCCTGGCACCTGCCTGGGAAAGGTTGGCCCGCGAAGCTATGAAGTGAAAGTTGGCGAGTCTATTTACAGGCGCAATCGCCGTCAGCTGATTCGTTCAAATGAACCACCTATCGTGGACTACAACGAAGCTGAGCCTGCTACATCAAGCTCAGAGACTACATCCCAAGACCATCAAGTCGGTCAGCCAGCGCAAGGACCCATCATCCAATCGAATCCTGCTCCGCTACGCAGATCAGAACGCTCGCGCAAACGGCCAGCCTACCTAAAGGACTTTGTGACTCAATGAACTCGAATAAGATAACAAATAGTTGTTTATCAGGTTTTGAGTTAAACACTTGTATTTAGTTTCTTGTTTTGACTTGTGACTGCATTTATTTGTCCTGAAGGTTGCTCGACAAGCTTCATTTGAGCTATCGTACTCTCCGAGGCCCTGCAGATTTCGTCTGTTTTGTCTAGCGTTAACTTAGACTCTCTTAAGAGTCTTTCCCTTAGCTTGTTGTCTCGAACACCAAACAGAAGGCGGTCACGAAGGATTTCATCAGGCGTGATTGTTTCAAAACTACAGCCCTCGGCTAACTTTCGTAGAGAGGTACGATACTGATCGTAGGTTTCTCCTGGCTCTTGAACTCGGCGGTTAAACTTGTATCTCTCGAAAGGAATATTTTTTGCGTGGTTCTCAATAATCCCCGAACTTCTTCAACACAGGCTTAATTTTCTTATCGTCGCCGTCTTCTGCCCAATCGTTGAAGGTAGAATACACCTCTCTTGCTTCTTCGCCAATCACTGTTAATAGTGTGGCCACTTGAACAGGCTGGCCCTTCTTGTTTAACTCTGTTGCAAGTGCATAATTCTCCCACGCCAGGAGGAACTTTTTCCACCTCTCTGCCACGTTGGGGTCATGTATTTCAAGGGGTGCTGGCGGCGGTAACGAAAATCCAGAGGCCATACTCTTGTTGACTTGTAGGCGACTGGCTATGTGTAATATGTTACCACTATAGCTCTCCACTCGCTGCCACCATGTTAAGACACGCGAGTAAATATATCGTGTTTAAGCAAACGTTGTTTATTGCGGAACAGGCTTAAATGAATGAATACATGTGCTCGTGGCTAGCCAACAAATAACTAAACTATTCGGTAATATAAAACGCTAAGGCATACTATAAGTTCATTGAGTTCTTGTGGTTTCCGAGATAAGTCACATTTCGTCACAGTTAAGTCAGTAGTTCAAATAATCTTTCAGCGGAGCTTGTGTCAGCTAACACAGCTGACTCGTCTACAGAGTACTTGAAAACATGCCTTTGTTGTAATCAAATTTTCCAAGCCGCAGTGTAGTTTAAATCCGTATATCATATGTGCTATACAGTAAAAAACAATACGAAAAAGGTAGCCTTATAAATAACCGCAAAAGACACTAAGGCATCCTTGAGAGTTTTTTGCTCTCAAGAAGTCACATACATGTTGAGATAACTATTATACTGACCTGCATGAATGAAGCTTCCACAATGTTAACTGGAAAACAGCTCCTATATAACAAAGCGTAACGAAATCATGCAAACTTGTTTTACCAAGTAGAAACAAGTAACTCAGTTAAAGGCAAAATGTTTGCCGGATCCTAAAAGCGCCGTCTATAAATTTCGAGCACGAATTCTGAGTTCCAGAATTTGTCTTTCAGGGCCTGTTTACATGGAGGTGGGGCACCCCAGGTACATGTAGGTGAGGTAACCCAAAAGGTGGGGTAACCCGTTTGCCCGTATAATCTCTCGTTTTAATTTGATCACATTTACATGATAGGTGGGGTGACCCGCCATATTTTACCTCACCTACCTGGGGTCCCCCACCTCCATAAATTGGCAAAGCTCCACGTAATCTACAAGTTGATACTGATGATCGATGGTTATCCGAGTAGGAGGTCAGAGCTTATACCAGGTGGGATCGGAATGAAATGCTATTAGTGCAGCATGGAATGGGTTCAGTGGAATGTAATAAAAAATTAGCGACGGGCTGCGGGACTGAAAAACTCCGCCAATAATCAAGTGAGGGCCCAACCCACGGGCGGAAGAGGGGAGTTTTCAAGAGTCTTCGTGGGTAGGAAAGCCTAATTATAAAGACTGTTTGAATCAGTTTGCGTTTTCGATGATAAAAATGGCGTTCAAACGCAATGGACAATTCAAAATGATTCAGTGTGGACATTGAGCCTCATTCAAATTATGCAAATTGAACGAACTAAATCATATTCATGAATGTCGTCGGGCTTGATGTGCTTTTGTCATTCATGCAACACAATTCTATATTGTCAGTCGTCCATGACGCGTGGTTAATCGGGTTACCATACAAGGAATGTATGATAAATCTTGTTTACGTTTTGTTTAACTTCATGCATCCACAACTGATTTATAACCGTTATTTCATAAGAGATAAAAGTGCCTTGATATGTTTGGCAGCGAACGTTATTTTAAACCGCTTTTATTAAACGAGAAAATATCAGAACGTTTGCACTCTTGACGACTTTGCACGATCGCGTGATTAATAGGACACGCATGATATGATATAGACCCGTACCCGCGAGCGACTGAAGCGACACCGTGTATTGCATTTCACTGTCGATCGCACACGGCAGAGTAGTCTAGAAAATCTTACCGAGGTATATGTCGTATATACAAGACACAAGACAACCAACGCATTACGTTTTTGCCTACTTTATCGCAGGATAACATAAAAAATTCTAACATCTTTGACACCTTATTGTAAGAAAACCACAGAGCCGTAGACAAGCTGAATAACAACTCGGATGCGGTCATGCATACCGCTCGCTGTGCCGCATAGCTCCGTAACAGACTTAAGTTAAGTTGTTAACATGCACTTCAAAACGAACACAGCCAGTATCGGAGAAAGGTGAAAAAAGTGGTGCATAATCAATGAAATTTCAGTTTCTTCAAATCAAATAAAACCCCTTCGTGGCAAGAGTCGTACAAGAAGATACTGTCCAAATACACCTAGTCTCATTCCAGTTTACCAGCGTTAAGTGAGCAAAAAATGCAAATAACTTCAGCCCTAGCTTGAAATGATCCTTCTCATGCAAAAGCTGTTAACTAGACTTTCAATTCTGAACAAAAAGTTTTTAGAATTTCGAAGAGTTTACATCTTAAATTGAATACTCTTCCATAAGGAAGTATTTTTACCTCAAAAGATCGAGCAGAGAGTCAAGGCCTCTGTAAGGCCTTGAAAGAGGTTTTGTCTCCTTAACCTCGGGTCTGCTGCGTTCACCTGGGCGAATAGAAACTACCAGGACAATGCCAATAAGCACAGCGATGAGCATAGTACCAAGGTAATAGAGCACGGTGCGGCGGCCGATTTTTCCAGTGGCTTTGGAATCCAATGTGGCGAGAGCTGTTATCAGGCTTGCTACAATAAGCGGCAGGATCAAAAGCTTGAGCATGTTCATGAAGAGCTCGCCCGGGAACCCTATCAACATGATGGTGGTTTGTTTCCATTCTGGGTCTTTGATGTTGTTTACGGGCTCGTTTACTGTAGCACCGATGATAAAACCGATAATTACGCCAAGAATAATTAGCACCAGGAGTAAATCCTGTCGAAGACGCCGCAAAACAGCGCTGCAGCACGAGCGTAAACGGCGGTTTCCGTCGCGTCCTCGGAACTGTATTCGACCCATGATGTTTGCTGCTGTAGGATAACTACAAGTTTACAAGGCTTCAGGATTTCTACAAATAGAACGAATGCAAGGCTACGTCTTCCGCGGTGCAATTTGCATACGACCCAGGAAACAAACAACTGTTAGTGCCCTGGAAGGCAGGAGGCGACAAGAGTCATTAGCGGGGTGGGATGTGGGAGGGGGAGGAGTGGAGTGCTGGATAGTAGAGCGAGCGAAACGCGAGCGCGCGTGAAAATCACCCCACGCGAGAAAAGGCCGTGTGTCGCCTTTTCTCACACGTGGCGGTGATTTTCACGCGCGCTGGCGTTTCGCTCGCTCTGCTATCCCAGGGGAAAATTGGGGGACTACTCGTAGCCTAGTTTCAAGAGTTTCCCGACATTAAAACGTTAGAACTTACGAGTTGGTCGAGGTCTTAATTTCTCAAGCGATATATGGTTTTGATATCTCTTTATATCGAGCGCCGTAACAAAGGTGGGGCGTTAATTTGCAAATACCAAAATTGACACCGCGGCGCTTAATCGATCATTTACGGTATACATGGTTTACAAAGTCTCAAGCCTAAACTTCCAACGATGCACTGCAGGTCCCAACATAAATGGGAGTTACTGCATCCGTTTGCACACCACTACCAACACGGGCGCAACAACTCTCAACATTATTGGTCTAACAATGTTGGGATTGTTCGGATTTTGGGGGTAAGAAAGTTCTTCATTTTAAGGTACCGAGTCTTCATTTAATTTAAAAAATGGGTCAATTCATTTTAGAATGACTTATTCAAAGGATTGATAAGGTAGGTACATAAATAGAAAGTGACTAAGTTGGGATAGCTAAAATCACATTTGCCCAAAAATGACAAAATTGGGGTCTATAATTGGTCACAGAATAGACTATAATGGGGTAGGGGCTCTGGGAGGCCAGCAGCACATAACTAGGAAAAATTAACCCAAGGACCCCCCCGGGGTTGAACCTAGTTCCGTAGACCTTACTGGTCTTTACTTGGTTCCATGACAACAACAAATTAGGCCATGCAACAGCATGCAGAAACAGACGTTTACTCGTTCTGACTCAGTCAGCTGGAGGGAACGTAGTAAAGTAATTAACCTAAATGCCAGGCCGTGGGTTGGAGTATCTGTGCCCCTTGCTGTAAGTTTGTCTCAACCTAAAGATAGATAGACATATAAATTTTTTTTTTTCAAAATTACGACTAGCACGTTACCAAGCGACAAGAGGCAAACCTTTGAAACTGCTCTCTTCACCCCTCTCCCCTCAAAATACTAATCTACCCCCCCCCCCCCCACTATAAAAAATGCATATGTAATTTAAAAGCTGGGCATGCTTATTGAAGCAGAGGCAAGTTTTGCTTGTGTTCGTTGGTTAATAAAGTTCAGCTTGTTCCAGGCTCTGAGATAGTCGGGTCGGCGCGCTACCGCCCCACTTTTCCCAGATCACGCGCTCATATTTTCGCACGCCCTTCACTTACGCGTCATCCGACTAAAACGGGGCAGATGTAAAATTAAGTTTCCCCATTAAAGAGTTACTATCAAAACATTACTACTTCAGTATAGACGCGAGGTATGCAGAAGCTAGGGGTAAAGAATGGTTCCTCGAAATTCGTGGGTCTTGGAAAATTTTGGCCCGATCTCGAAGTCTTGAAGCGTTTCCTACAATCTTGGACAAAATAAAATGGAACAGCAAACCCCCATCCCCCCAAATCAAGGATAAAGCCGCGCGAAGGGCAAAAACGCGCCATTTTCCCATCCTTGATTTGGGGGGGGGGGGGGGAGAAGGGGGGGTACAGGTTTTCCATTTATTTTGTCCAAGATTGTAGGTCTCCAAGTCTTGTTTTCGGGTGAATTCGCGTCTCGGACTTTTATCATTCCCCCCACCCCTCCCGGTCACCCCATTACTTTTCTAACTCTAGATGTCCATGCCGTTACTTGATCTCTTTGTGACAGATCACTGAGTTAATGCAATGCAAATCCATTAACACTGAACTAACTTCCCGAGTTTTAAACTTCCTGTCTAATATCACAGTTCTTTTATTTTTAGTGCATTCAGCGCTGTCGAAGCTCCTAACATGTTTCAGGCTGTACTATTGTACTTAACAATTGTTTCTAATTTGGTAAGTTTAACTGTGTCCAAAGGATCAACGACTCATTTGAGGGAAATCGTAATCGGAAGATGTTGGGACTATCAACGACTGAAGAGCCACGAGGTTACCAAGAATTGCTCAAAAATCTGGGGTATATTTTCCAAGGCATTTGCCTATAAGGACCCTTGCAGCGTTTCATTCGCAGATTATAAGCCTTACTTTGATGAAGTCGGCATGGATATAGTTAAGCCGAACAAGGTAATATGAATATTCTCTAATTATGCTCATATAATATGTAAATTAGTATTTGTACTGTATTTGTCCGCAGAGTTGTGTAATTTTAATTTGACAGCCGCACGAGAGCCCAGACTGAGGCACAATTACGGAATTCAAGGGAGTTTTTGATTTGATTTGAACACTATAAACGTGAAGGTCACCGGAGCTCTCTGAGCTGTGTCGCATTTTGAACTGATTACATCTTTGTACATGCACGTACTAAGAAAGTTCACACACACCGGTCCTCGTGACGCCGTTGAGAGATTAACAAGATTTTATAAGTAATAAGTTAACACATACTGGCAACTTTTTGCAACATACATTTCGGAATTCAAAGGCTTTTTCAGTGGGCTTTTTCTTAAAATTAATTAGTGTTTACAATTTAGCACTTAAATTAAACTTAACGCTGACGCACGGTAACAGCTGGAATATTAAAGTGAATAGCGTTCTTTAAACAAGAATATATTAGTAATGTATTTTTTTGGCTCGAATCTGATATATGAGCAAGAAAGAATAACTAAAATTAAAATTAATAATAATAATGATGATAATAATAATAACAATATTATAATAATAATATTAATATAATATTAAAAGAGATTTCTTTAGACATAAAACGGTAAAAACGAACGATAAAATCCGACCTTTCGGACATTATCAAGGAAAAATGTTTCTGATCATGCAAATTACAGCATTTAAAGGGATGTGACGCGAAAATTAACATAATAGGGTGCGAAGATTATGAAAATACTTTTGCACGAATAGAGTCTGATTGCACGTTAAGGTTTGCCTTTAAGGTACTTATGAAAAACATTTCGTACACCAAACAGTCAAATTTTTTCCCGCCTTTCTTAAGCACTTCGAAACGTTTGCACGATCAAAAACATTTTTCCTTGATAATGGAGTCATGACTACTCCGAAACGTCGGATTTTATCATTCGTTTTTACCGTTTTATGTATTAATATAATAATAATACTAATAATTACTATTATTATCATTATGATTATGACTAAAAAAGTAATAAAGATATTAAAATAAAAATAATGGTATAATAATAATCAATTTGTATTGATAACAAAGCTAACTATTAAAACCTAATTATATTTAATTTCGTTTAAAAAACCATTCAGTCATAGCACTATTTACAATTCATTTCGATGAAAAAAAGTCATTTCAATTAAAAACATTTCATTCCAATTAAAAAAGATGATGATGATGATGATGATCAATTTTGGGCTCCAAATGATGCCAGCTGATGGCTATAAAAATTGCATGCACTGTCACTCTATCTTAAAGCGGTGGTTTATTTTTTGATGTAACGTTCTTGTTCATTGACTAACTTGACTCGGTTGTTTGATTGATTTCGTGTTGTCCACTCAGAACTTTTATCCTGTTTTTAAAAAGTACATTAAGAAAACCAACCTTTTTCAATCCGCATGTGCAGTGTTTTCATTTTTTGCAAGGCTTCGATTAAGGGTCACGATGCTTTGCCCATTTCAGCAAAAATGATAGACGTATTGGCTCTAAGGTTAAGGTTGTTTTAGTTCTATGCCGAGCGAGAATGTTCTTCATCCGGAAGGAATCTGGTTATCTAAGATGTTAAGTAATTTGTTTTTTAAAAAATGCAACCAAACCCCGGTTTATGGACACCGCTTAATACGGACACGTCATTATTAAGAACAGTTTGCCTTGCCCCTGGGAAAAGAAAGCCCTTACATTTTCTCTAAATTAGACCCGCTTAATACGGACACCTCATTATTACCGACAGGTTGCTTTGTCCCTGGGAAAAGAAAGCCCTTACATTTTCTCTAAATTCAACCCGCTTAATACGGACACCTCATTATTACCGGCAGTTTGCTGTGTCCCTGGGGAAAGAAAGCCCTTACATTTTCTCTAAATTCAACCCCCTTAATACGGACACCTCATTATTACCGACAGTTTGCTGTGTCCCTGGGGAAAGAAAGCCCTTACATTTTCTCTAAATTCGACCCACTTAATACGGACACCTCATTAGTACAGACAGTTTGCTTTGTCCCTGGGGAAAGAAAGCCCTTACATTTTCTCTAAATTCGACCCACTTAATACGGACACCTCATTAGTACAGACAGTTTACTGTGTCCCTGGGGAAAGAAAGCCCTTACATTTTCTCTAAATTCAACCCGCTTAATACGGACACCTCATTATTACAGACAGTTTGCTTTGTCCCTGGGGAAAGAAAGCCCTTACATTTTCTCTAAATTCGGACACGCTGTAAATACGGACCCTTTCTGTGCTCCATCCCCCCTCCCTCCCCCCCCCCCCCTAGTATTCGTATCAACAGGATTTGACTGGCTGTACTTTATTTCTCGTTAGAGCCTCTTCTGGTCAGGAACGTATAAAGAAGCGCATTTGTTCTCAGATTTCGACTCCAGGTTTACAACTCTTGAAGATACGATGGCAGGGTAAGTAAGGATGGCCGACACCTTGGACCAATTGAAGTTGGTTCATCACTCAAATTACAAAGTGGAAGGGACGTGACGTTACAAGGAGTCCTTAACTGACGTAACGCATCGCTTCATCAATTTCTATAAGTGGAAATGCCCTTAAGTAACAGTAAAGCCGATATTTGGAGCACGATGAAGGAGATAACTGTCCACAAGCCGCCTTTGGTCTGGAAATGGAACACGGCCCCATTCGATTTATTCAACCTTTCGCGTAGCGTTCACTTTTCTCTGCCATGCCAATCCTAACACTTCGTTGCCAAGAAACGCTTAGGGGAAGTTTGCACGTGTAACAGGAGCAGAAAAGAAAGGGGGAGGGGAGGGGAGGGGACAAAAAAAGCAAAGGGAAAATGGAGAGTGATCTTCTGCTCACCCCATGTTAAGGAGTTCGGATTCCGGAATCCAGGTTTGATTTTTGCTTGTGAAATCCGGAATCCTTGAAACTTTTGCCGGCGGAATCCGGAATCCGGGGCTTTAGAATCCAGAATACACCACAAGGAACGCGGAATCTCACTAACGATTGGAATCCGAAATCCAAGTTCCATTGATAAAGACTGGAATCAATTGCAAGTACCTGGAATCCGGAATCCAGTGCATGGAATTCAGAATCCAAGACTGTCTTGGATTTCCTTACATGGTGACAGCCTGCTCTAAGAACCAGTTCTATGCCACAAGACCATGAGTCAATGTCGCAACTTTTATTTGGTGTAGTTTAGTAGTTTAATTTCCTCCCCCCCCCCCTCCCCTGAGCAAATTTCACTAGTACGTACCTATAGCAATTAGCAACCTTCGTTTTGTGTTATAGATGGATAGTGAATAATTTGACCTGGTGTGGGACTCAAGACAATACTACATCTGGGGATGGCATCGACTATTCTTCTTGTCCAGCAAGTAATAAACGCTGTGATTATATTACTCACTTTTGGGGTCAAGCTTCTGAGAGGGTGAGTAGTGTGCGGAAAAACTGATCGTTTTCACATATTCATCACTCAATCCCAGCAGTTTGCAGGATGTTGCAAGGCAGTGTTAGTTTGTAGCGCCGTACACAAACCTAGATGAATGCCCCTGATTCCCATAATTCTCCTGTGGTTCACTGGTAGACCAACTAGACTGGCGACCAGGAGGTCAAGTCTGGTTCCGCAGCAGCAGGGACGGCGCGGAGCCGGAGGCCTTGCGGGGGAGGGGGGAGGGCACTTTATTCGCCAAAGAATAAATACTTACTAAGAGGATAGTCTCCCTTTCCTCTACAAGTCACTAGACGTCACTCCACGCCCTCTTCTCTTCGAAAAATGTTCCGCCGTTCCTGGCCTGGTTGATCAAAGCAGGATAAAGATAACTTTTGTAGAACTGGCGCGAACTTCGACTAAATCTGAATGCTAACAAATCAAATTCCTGACCTATATATTCTTTTTGCCTATAAAATGGATGCTCTAAACTGGCGAGTCAAAATGAACAAAAGAAGCGCTTATGAAATTTGAGGAGTTCTTTCTGAAAACGCCAGTAATTTTTTTTTTCCATTTTAACGTAGTTTGCTAAGAAAGCAAGTGGAATTGTTCGTGTCCTGGTAAATGGATCGCGCCTCAGTGCGAGTGGTTATCCAGCTTTCAAAAATGACAGGTTAGAATACATTACGTTCCACTGAGCGAGTGTGCGACTTCGTGATTCTTAAACTAAACCGCGAAATCAAAAGAGATGACAGTGCCAAATTATAATTTTAAAATAAGTAAGCTCCTCTTAAATTCCATATCATAGATTGTAACGACTTGTAAGAGTCCAAAATACTCGATCTCCACAGAAAATAAGAGCTCAATAAATAATACTAGAATACCAGATCTGTCATAAATATCGATTCGATATTTATGTTGCTTTCAGACTTTTTTGGCAACAATGAGTAATGTTTAAGTGTTGGTTCTCATCATGTGACACTCATGGAAACAGTTTTTGCTATTAACTTATTCTGAAGTTCAATTATGGCCTTGTTCACACTAATGATAAAGTATGCGTTTTCGTTGTCATCGAAAACGCATCGATCGATCCGCGTCCATACGACCATTTTGATACGCTTTTGACTGTCCACACTAAAAAATTAACGGTTCGAAAACGATAGAATTGCACGTTGTGACGTATAGGTTGAATTCTATGTGTATGCTACAGACACACGCGCCTGCTATATTTTTTTGTCATCCTTACGATATGTATGCGTTTTCATTTTGATCCAAGTTCAAGAGCGTTTTCAAGTCTATGCTTTTTCGATGAAAACGCTCAACCTTTTTAGTGTGGACGGGGCCTTAGTTATGTTTATAAAAACAGTAGAGTATTATGGACTAGTTAATTTTCAGCGTATCGTTTGAGTATAGCTGGTGAAACTTACATTCTCATTCTCTCCCCTCATAACAAAATCTACTGAAGTATTTTGCTGAGTTTTGAAGTAATAACACTGAGCCTTTCTTTAAATACTGATTTCAGCTTCTTTGCGACAAAAGAACTACCGAATCTGCGTTTGAAAGAGGTCACGAATCTCATTGTACTGGTTGTGCACACAATCGGTGATAGCAAAAATCTGTAAGTGTTGCTGATCAAAGAAGGCAGCTACGGTTTAAAATCGTATATTTGGTTTGCTTGGGATTCGTTTATCTTGTAGGCGACACTTTCTTTATCATTTATCCTAAGTGTAAAGACTTCGTTAATATCGTCTTTAAATCGTTTCTGTTGAATCGTTTTAATTAGGGTTTGGGTTTTTACTCAAAACTGTTATCCTTTTATTTCAGTGGTATTTATTTTCAAGGCCCCCTATTGATATTGAATAAATAACACTTTTATAAGTTCAAAGCACTTGGCCAATTAGAAATTATCAAGTCTGATTGGTGAAATATATACGAGGCAGTCCAAGACCCAATTGATATCCCCTTCTGCCACGTCCCGCCTGGATCCGCCACTGGTGCTAAATGTGTTGGCGGTTAATGAGAAGCATACTTGCACTTGAAACGTAAGGTTAATTTTTATAGAAAACGCAGCGCTACCCGTCACTAACGTTTTGTTATTTCTGTTGATGTTGTTGCTGTTGTTGTTTGTGTGTGTGTGAAGAGAAAGCTGTGGAAAGGGCTCCATCAAGTTATTACAAGATACAGCAAGTAACCGTGGGATCAAAACTACATGTTATGATGACCCAGAGTAAGTGGAATCATAAAATATTATTTCTTTCATCTTGAGGTTGTTGTTGCTCTACTGATCACTATAAAGAGATAGGATCAGCTCAAAACTCACAATTCTGAAACTAAAAATGTCCTTATTGGACTGTGAGAAATGTCTCCACCAGGACTGTACTTTGGGCCCACTTCTTGGCAGGATAGCCCTTTAATCTCTCCCCTCTTACGTTCGAATTCTAACAATTTTTTCTTTCTTCTTGTTAAGATGCTATACAACCCGCACTCTTCGTTCATGACATTTGCTTTTGCCTCATATTTTACGGTGCTGAAAACTGAGTAAGATCTAAAGACTCTCTATAGTTTGAGTCTATAATGGAGTGGTAGAAATACTACATTTAACTTTCTTTCGCTTATTTTTTGTTTCTTTCTTTTCTTCCTTGCAGCCAGGTAGAACATCTCTTATGTGCTGATCATCCACTTGCGAAAGAATGCATTTTCTTGAAGAATTCGGAGAGGAAGATCGCACAAACTGTCAATCAGGGCTCGAAGGGGTACGTTTTTACTGATGTTGTGCAAAACCCTCCCCGCATTTTTTGACGTTTTGAAATTTGACATTTTGACACGAAAAACTGTTTTTTTTAGGAAGTGGGCGGGCTCTGGAGTTTTATAAAAACACGCTTACAGGCTCTCCTCAGTTCTCTCTTCCTATCGTCGTTCGCTCGGTCGCTATTTCACTGCTCGCCCGCGTTTTTCGCTCGTCTGTACTACTCAATTGAACTCATAATAGCCTGCGTATCAGGTGCCGGTTTAATTTTTAGTGCGATGGAAGAAATCTCTCCCCTTCGCGTGCTCTCCTAGCGGCCTTAAAAAAAATAACCGGCGCCTACGCAAGAGCGAGTACCACTCGTTCAGTCCTGCGCAAGCGCAGTCAAGTGCTTCTAAACTTGATGAAATACAAGTTGTGAGAGAACGGCTTTTAAAACTTACCACTAGATTTAGTGATTGTATTAAGGAATCCTGTGTTGTTAATAGAGAGGTTAACGAAACACTTCGTTTGCGGGTTATTGCCCTCTGCCTTGGCAGCCTCAAACTCACAACCCAATCAGGAAAATTCATGAGACGTTTTACAGTTCATAGGACGTTTTACAATATGGATTTAACAAAGTTGGGGGATCGTGCAGAAATATCTCTCAACAATAAATTTGGATCCTTGGAGGGACCCTCATTCAAAGGAAAGTTTTAGATCACTAACTAAGGCGGAAAATTTGTTATTATATTTTTTTTTGTAAAATATTTTAGGTGGAAGGTGCTGGCCATCACTTTGTCTGCAGTTGTGGGTGTTTGTCTTATTGCAGCAGTGGCTCTGTTCATCTGCAGAAGAAGACTCGTGAATGAAAACTTTTCAGTTGGTTATAAAAAGCATACTGATCTATAAACAATAGTGAATAATACATCCAAGCACAGGTGCACCATCCGAAATGTTCGAGGCATCGTGATGTCACCCGCGACACGTGTTCCTAACGCCTGGTCTAGGCTTAATTCAAGTGATCGGGAGAAATTCTTCATAAAATACAGAAGTCTGCACCTTTTAATTCCAAATATTGATATGATGTAAGAAAAATGAATGTAAAAAATGAATACAGTTTCAAGCGACAAAACGCCACAAAAACGCAGAACACGACACTAAAAACATACAGTAAGTTATCTTTATTCATTCTTCTTACATTACATCAACATTTGGGATGAAAAGGTGGGTGCAAACTACTGTGTTTTATGAAGCGTTTCTACCGATCACTTGAATCAAGGTGTGAGCGGAGAAGGCGTTACGAAATACAGTAAATGTACTGAGATCACATGTCGCGCGTGTCACAATGCCTCAAACAGTTCGGTTGTTTCCCCTTGATCTAAGCAGATCTTTTTGGCAATAAATTGGCGAAGTCAGTCATTGGCTTTCAGGGTACATGATTGGAGGGGCTCAGCTGGCTCAGTATTATTTAGTCTTTCTTGGGGGGCGGGGGGGGGGGGGGGGGTTGAAAGGAGGAGATTTGCCTTCCCATATTTACTCTTCTTTCCCGTGTCCCCATGAAAAGTCTCATGCTAATAGAGTAAAGTGCAGCAATAAACTCAAATATTTGGCTTGAAGCTATCCTGTGAAGTAGGTTCCTCGTTTATTTTGAAAAATTGATTTTTGTCAAAACTGTTTCTAATAAAGAAGCAAAGAATACAGTCAACTCCCTCTAAGACGGACACCTTTGGGACCGGCACTAAGTGTCCGTCTTAGAGAGATGTCCGTCTTATAAAGAGTCAAATAAAGGGAGTAAAGAAAGGCAGGGACCAACTCTAAGTGTCCGTTTTACAGAGGTGTCCGTCTTATAGAGAGTCAAATAAAGGGAGTAAAGAAAGGCAGGGACCAACTCTAAGTGTCCGTTTTACAGAGGTGTCCGTCTTATAGAGAGTCAAATAAAGGGAGTAAAGAAAGGCAGGGACCAACACTAAGTGTCCGTTTTACAGAGGTGTCCGTCTTATAGAGAGTCAAATAAAGGGAGTAAAGAAAGGCAGGGACCAACACTAAGTGTCCGTTTTACAGAGGTGTCCGTCTTATAGAGAGTCAAATAAAGGGAGTAAAGAAAGGCAGGGACCAACTCTAAGTGTCCGTTTTACAGAGGTGTCCGTCTTATAGAGAGTCAAATAAAGGGAGTAAAGAAAGGCAGGGACCAACTCTAAGTGTCCGTTTTACAGAGGTGTCCGTTTTACAGAGGTGTCCATCTTATAGAGAGTCAAATAAAGGGAGTAAAGAAAGGCAGGGACCAACTCTAAGTGTCCGTTTTACAGAGGTGTCCGTCTAATAGAGAGTCAAATAAAGGGAGTAAAGAAAGGCAGGGACCAACTCTAAGTGTCCGTTTTACAGAGGTGTCCGTCTTATAGAGAGTCAAATAAAGGGAGTAAAGAAAGGCAGGGACCAACTCTAAGTGTCCGTTTTACAGAGGTGTCCATCTTATAGAGAGTCAAATAAAGGGAGTAAAGAAAGGCAGGGACCAACTCTAAGTGTCCGTTTTACAGAGGTGTCCGTCTTATAGAGAGTCAAATAAAGGGAGTAAAGAAAGGCAGGGACCAACTCTAAGTGTCCGTTTTACAGAGGTGTCCATCTTATAGAGAGTCAAATAAAGGGAGTAAAGAAAGGCAGGGACCAACTCTAAGTGTCCGTTTTACAGAGGTGTCCGTCTTATAGAGAGTCAAATAAAGGGAGTAAAGAAAGGCAGGGACCAACACTAAGTGTCCGTTTTACAGAGGTGTCCGTCTTATAGAGAGTCAAATAAAGGGAGTAAAGAAAGGCAGGGACCAACTCTAAGTGTCCGTTTTACAGAGGTGTCCGTCTTATAGAGAGTCAAATAAAGGGAGTAAAGAAAGGCAGGGACCAACACTAAGTGTCCGTTTTACAGAGGTGTCCGTCTTATAGAGAGTCAAATAAAGGGAGTAAAGAAAGGCAGGGACCAACTCTAAGTGTCCGTTTTACAGAGGTGTCCGTCTTATAGAGAGTCAAATAAAGGGAGTAAAGAGAGGCAGGGACCAACTCTAAGTGTCCGTTTTACAGAGGTGTCCGTCTTATAGAGAGTCAAATAAAGGGAGTAAAGAAAGGCAGGGACCAACTCTAAGTGTCCGTTTTACAGAGGTGTCCGTCTTATAGAGAGTCAAATAAAGGGAGTAAAGAAAGGCAGGGACCAACACTAAGTGTCCGTTTTACAGAGGTGTCCGTCTTATAGAGAGTCAAATAAAGGGAGTAAAGAAAGGCAGGGACCAACACTAAGTGTCCGTTTTACAGAGGTGTCCGTCTTATAGAGAGTCAAATAAAGGGAGTAAAGAAAGGCAGGGACCAACTCTAAGTGTCCGTTTTACAGAGGTGTCCGTCTTATAGAGAGTCAAATAAAGGGAGTAAAGAGAGGCAGGGACCAACTCTAAGTGTCCGTTTTCCAGAGGTGTCCATCTTATAGAGAGTCAAATAAAGGGAGTAAAGAAAGGCAGGGACCAACTCTAAGTGTCCGTTTTACAGAGGTGTCCGTCTTATAGAGAGTCAAATAAAGGGAGTAAAGAGAGGCAGGGACCAACTCTAAGTGTCCGTTTTACAGAGGTGTCCATCTTATAGAGAGTCAAATAAAGGGAGTAAAGAAAGGCAGGGACCAACTCTAAGTGTCCGTTTTACAGAGGTGTCCGTCTTATAGAGAGTCAAATAAAGGGAGTAAAGAAAGGCAGGGACCAACTCTAAGTGTCCGTTTTACAGAGGTGTCCGTCTTATAGAGAGTCAAATAAAGGGAGTAAAGAAAGACAGGGACCAACTCTAAGTGTCCGTTTTACAGAGGTGTCCGTCTTATAGAGAGTCAAATAAAGGGAGTAAAGAAAGGCAGGGACCAACTTTAAGTGTCCATCTTATAGATAGTCAAATAAAGGGAGTAAAGAAAGGCAGGGACCAACTCTAAGTGTCCGTTTTACAGAGATGTCCGTCTTAGAGAGGTGTCTGTCTTATAGAGAGTCAAATAAAGGGAGTAAAGAAAGGCAGGGACCAACTCTAAGTGTCCGTTTTACAGAGGTGTCCGTCAAGAGAGAGTCAACTGTAGTCAGTTTACACAGAGAAATTAAATATTACTGTCGATATGCCTTGAGCGCTAGCAAACTTAATGATCCAAAATTGTTATCCGTTGCAGTAGCATAAAAAGTTTTTAACTCATTCAAACCTGATTCTCCATCATCGAGCAACATCCAGCACCACTGAACAAAATTTTAGGACAGATTCAATAACAAGTTGAATAAAGGGTTCAATTTCAGTCTTCCATAGAGCTTCTGTCTCCCTAAGACCCAACCCATCTTTTGACATGGGAGTCCCTAATCATGTGCCCAGAACTCATATAAGCGTCTGGTTTGGGAAATATGGATACTAAATTAGGGAGATACCCCTGGAAGGTAAGTTCATGCACAACACTAGTCCATGGTCAAAAGACTGATTGAAGTCTAACCTACCAACGAATTGCGAGTGCGGGTCAGAGTTAGTTTTGATTACACGGTAGTAAGGTTCGTATCGACCCAGTTATACCGTGTAAATCGGCCTTAAAAGATTAGTAAACTTTGTCTGATCAACTGTGGCTTTTTTAAACTACTTCGATTGCTGAACCACATGAATACGAATTTATGGTGTCCAAGCCCCATAGGTACCATCGCCATTAGCGTAGTGATCGATACCAGAAGGTTTATTTACAGTGGAACCTTGATATAACGAAGGGCCAAGGGACTGGTAAAATTTGTAAGCTATAACGAAAGGTTTCGTTTCATAGAAGTTCTTTCTCATACATTTTACTATTACTGCGTAAAGAAAACCGTTCGTTAAACCGAGGACTTCGTTATATAGAGGTTCGTTATGTTTTCCACTGTACATATAGCATCTTGATTAAGAACATAGCTATAGGGGGGTTTAGTGAAACTCTTACATGTGAGAGTCCAAGAAAACATTTTTCACGATCTCACAAAACCAATTTAGAGACTCTTTTATATGATACATTCAATGATAGACGCGCTTAATAACACCTTAACTACCCAACCACATTCCCTTTCAAGTCCCTAGCTCGTCAACGTAAGCTAAGCTGCTGAACATATTTGCTCGGATTTTATTAATACTTTTATTTAAGGAGAAATTTTACAGTTGGATTTGAAATACACACAAGATGGGGCGTATAAGCCGGCAATCAATTCTCTGTTCAAGATCTCTTTCGCTGTTTGTTTATCTTTTTGACTTTCTGCTCCTTGAATGTTATCTTAGGATGGCGCTTATCTGAACAGTACATCAAAGGTTCGTGCGGAAAGTTACCAACTCATGGAAAGCATTTGCTCTGCTGTGACTCTGGTTACATTCAAGGAAACTGATTTTTTTCCCCGCTCAGAAATATCTGTTTGTTCCACCAATTATTTTTAACAATTGCCTGCAGTTTTAGAACCTGGCCTTTCCCCAGTAGTTAAAAACAATCTCTCCGGACGACACCCCATCTTAGGATTTGGCAAATCCACACCCAGTTAAAAACGGTGATCTCGTGTAAGGTTGGAGTCAACAATTCCTTGAAGGCTCAACATCCCTTTGCAAATGACACGCTCTAACTATTCTCCTCTCACTACGCATTCTGATCAAACTGCCGTTGGTTCAAAACAGTTAATTTAAGCAGCCAAATCTTGCTTAAGACTTACACTGGTTTTCCTGGCTCTACCGCTGTTCATTCCTTCATCTCTTGGGAGATACTTTCAGCGTCGTTTCCAAGTCCGGAATCATGCGACTTATCTTTTACGAGCGTTTGGTTGTTGTTTTCCTTAACGCATTGGTCGAACGTCTTACCTTCAAACCACGGGTGTTTCTTAATCCCTGGAATATCAATTCTCTTCTTGTCTTCACAAAGCATCTGCATGATAAGGTGCTTCGCTTCCTCGGAAACTTTCCTTTTTTTGGGAAAAACAACCGTCTTAGACACCTGAAAATTATAAGTCAGGGATATCAAACATATAAGAACTCCTGCTTGCACTAATTTAGCTTTTGTTTCGTTATAGGTAAGCTAACCGAGTTGGTAATTAATTTATTTATTTATCGTGTACCCTCACTACTTTACCTGTTCCAGTAACAATTTTAGGTTAGAATCATCGAACGGTAGCTTAGCACATAACATGGTAAACAGCACAACTCCCAAACTCCAGACATCCGAGCGAGTTCCGTCGTACGCGATACCCCGGAGAATTTCGGGTGGGGCGTACGCGTAAGATCCGCAAAACGTTGAACTCAGCCGCCGTTTTCCCGTGCCACACTCCACGGGTTGTGTCCTCGCAAAACCAAAGTCGGAGAGTAGGATATTCTTGTGGCGGTCCAGCAAGATGTTTTCGCATTTCAAGTCTCTGTGTACAACATCCATCTTGTGGAGATATTCAGACGCCTCGACCAACTGCCGGAAAAACTTCCGAGCTTCTTCCTCGACCACCGCACCGTTTGTTCTGATGTAATCTAGCAAGTCGCCGCCGTCCGCCATATCTAATACAAGGTAAACCCGAGAACCCGTCTCGATGGCTTCGTGAAGTCCGATGATGCGTGGATGCTTGAGCTGTTTCATGACTGCAATCTCGCGGGGTAGAAACTTTGTCAGGTAATCTTTTGGTGCCTTTTTCTTTATGATAATTTTAAGCGCGACTTGCCGCTTCAATTTCTTAGAAAAAGCCACCCTGACTACAGCGTACGAGCCCTTCCCTAACGAGTCGCCTAAAACATAACCATACGCCGCTAAAACCATGCCGGCATTGTCTGGCGGTTCCTTACGTGTTGGGGTCGGCAAATTTATATCATTTGGTGGATTTTCTTGGTTTTTATCAACTTTTTCATTTTCGTTGTTACTTGGACCATCACTCCCCCCAATCGTTTGGTCTTCATCACCGCTGAATCCACATGCGTCCGCATTCTGCAGTTTTCTTTGCTCTTCGGACACAGCCGACATGCGGCGAAAATAGCGGAAAAGGCGCTGCACCTTGGCAAAAATCTACTTTCCTGGTTTTGGCATCTGCGGGTAAAGAAGGATACTGGACGGGCGGGCGGAAATAAGGGACGCTGTAAAATTATTTCTTCACATGCTCGGTTAAGTCTTCGCAAGCAATAAATTCGAATCTTTAGAGTCCAAATAATGGATAATTACATTGTACAATCGCATTTAAATCATCAATTGTTTTACGTCATATTAATTAAAACATTAAAAAAAACTAATGCGCTTTTTAAATTCAAACCAACCTGGTTCCCAGGGTCCTCTCAAAGCCTGGGAACGAGGTTGAATGCAAACGATACAAACTTACTCATTCAGGCCCCGATCGACAAATTAAGCTGGTGGCTTTTCATTACAGGTGAAGTTAAATGCCTTTTTTGTTGTTTTTAACTGTATTTTTTATTCTTTCTTCATTTTTGACCCCCACAGTGCTCCTGCCCAGTCTTGTCTTATAAATAAAGACAAACAACTCTGTACGCGCTTCGCCCGGTTGCTTCGAGTGCTTGCTAATTCTGGAATTATAAAATAATTATGTAATAAGAATAATATAGTAACAATAAGTAAGCAAAATTCTTCCAAAAAATTCTTCCGCCAGTCACACATTATTGTGGCTTACATAAAGCACAAAACGTGAAGCATGGAAACCGATAATAGCGAGCAATTAACCAAAGTTTGTTGAAAATTCGCTGCTGCATGCAAAAGGAGAAATGACAGGTCAAGTGAAAAGTATGACGAAAAATCAACGGGTGTCTCAAAATCAGCGCAGTGCGCTTTGTGGAACTCGAACTGACAATTTTGGATCGTAAAAGTGAATTTTTTGTTTTGAATTGGTTTTTCCTTTTTTTCATTGGAAACTCACAAAATATAATCCAAATTCAAAATAAGAAGACAAATGAGCTTGAAAACAAAGGTTAAAACAAAGGAAAACAAAATGAAATAGCGCCCAACGTGGGGCTCGAACCCACGACCCTGAGATTAAGAGTCTCATGCTCTACCGACTGAGCTAGCCGGGCACCTTCCTCAGTGAGAGTTCAATTTTAAGTAATTATTCTTAATTAAAGAAAGTCAGTTTAGCTCCATCCTCCTTTTCGCCAGTTACGGCCCCTTTCTTTTTAGAAAACGTAAACTTAATATTTTCACGCGAAATTTCAGAGGATTTAAGGTCCTGGAAAAAAATGGAAAAAAAGTTTTTTGGCCCGTCGTTACGGGATTTGCTAACTAAATCACTTAAACGCAACCTTGCCATTATATTTGATAAATATGCCAATTTTCACGATTTAAGCGTTCTCAATTTCATTTTATTTTTCAAAAGGTCTAAAATTTTCAAAATGTTTAGATAAACTGAAGTAAGCAATGTATGAATTATATGCCAATTAACATTGATACCAGACTGCGTTGATACAAAATGGAACTTACCAGTAAAACCAGCTCACCAATTTCAGTATTTGTCGTTACATCAGTCCTCGGTATATGTTGTTGCTATTACTTGTTAACAATATTTTCTGTGTCAAGTTGGGACAGTTCGTTTAAGAATTTTGCCTCTGAATAATTAGAGAAGCCACGGAGTAGCATTTTTTTACTTTGGAGGTACTCACAGAATTGAGAAAAGTGGTCAGTGAGATCTGAGATTATATTACCACTTGTTATGGTATCTTCTAGATTGCTGGCAAAGATGTTGTCAATGAGTGAATATGAGTTATGATGTACTCTTGTTGGTTTTGTCAATTGTCGGGGTCAAGTTGAAGCTTTGCAAGGATAAGATAAAGTTTTGGGCGTATTTGCAATCATGAAAGCGAAGGAGATTAATATTAAAATCACCCATCAAAAAGATCTGCTTGCCACGGGCTCTGAGTTTTTCGACTGTTCGATCAAAATATTGCTGAAAAAGCTCTGGGGAATTATCCACAACTCCGCATATTATATTTGCATGTTTGGGTAGGTGTAACTCAATCGAACGGGCCTGAAAAGCCTCATTAGAACATTTTTCGATAATTGTGTATTTAAGAATCTCATCAATATACATGCCAACACCTCCAGTTGAAAGAGGTGTTGGCACATGTTCAAAGTTATAGTGGGATATAGTAGGATTGAAATCCAGATTATCACATGCAGTTTTTATTCTAGTTTCTGTGATGCCTAAAATATTGAAGCGAAAAGTAAGTTCATCTAATAGATGGTTTGGAAATTTTCCAAATTACGTTTTAAGCTTCGGATGTTGGTATGAAAGAATGAAAAACTAGAATTTGAATAGGAAGACATATTTAAATGTCTTTGTAATTGGGAAAAGCTGTGTGGAGAGTAATATTTACACCTAGTGGTTGAAGTATAGGCGCCTAGGTCGTCAGATTTCTTGTCTAAAAGACTATTTAGAGTGAATAAATCTAGATCTTGAAAGCTTGGTAAGCGATCAAGATATTTTTTAGTGCGAAGACAAGTATCGAGACTGTTATTGAACTGACCATGAGAGGATATGAGATCGCAAGAATAATAAGGCAGCTCTCGTAGGAGAGCTTTGTTTACCTTTTAGTTTGATTCACAGCTTATCGTGGTCCTAATTATAATCTCTTAACTTGTTAATCTGTGGCGGACAGCAAAATTGTCTAAGTCTTTGGCACACTTGATTGCGATCGGTCGAGAGTGCTCGTTTTCCCCCAGCCATACTGTGGAATTTTTAGCCCAACAAAAAGCCAAGTTTAGCCTTTGTTTCAGTTCTTTTAAAGCTTATATACATACAGCGCGTTCTAGTAAGTTGAAAAAGGTTTTTACTGGGCAAAAACATCATTTAAAAAATCTGTCAACAGTAAAAATATCCGATATTAACCTCCAGGCATCATGAAATTCCAGGATTGCTCCTGGACAGTCCAATCATTACTAAATAGCTGAAATTACTATATGACGTGTCTTAAAACTAAACCTTCTGTATCTTTTCTACTTCTAATTAACATATTAGCTTTCGAATCCGACAAAAATGTGCTATCCAGTTAATAAGCATTCACATCCAGGGCATGGCCAATAAGGGAAAAGCAATGTGTTACTTTATTTAGGATTTTAAATTGCTATTACATTTAAGCTACAATTTTTTCCTTTCCTTTCAAATGCGAACACGTCATTTTTGAAGAAAGGCAAAGGCTGCGCAAGAACATTGTAAGTAAACGCCTATAATAACAAAGTTTTTAGATTCTGAGACTTGGATAAAATCACTTCAATTTCTTAAAAAGTTGACATCTATTTACTCGTACATGTCTGTAATTTCAGGTATGCTTCAACGGGTACTATATCAACTTACAAAATTTACTGTCTGAGACTAATGTTACTTATACTGAAACCGAGTTATGCTCAAATACCTTTAAGTTGGAGCCAGATTTAAATTCTAGCAGTGGGGTCATTTGCGGGAAAAATTAATCGCAACTGTACTGGATTATTAGCGATAAAATTAACAAGAGAAATAAGAGGCGTAGCCAGGATTTTTTCAAAGGTAAGCTCAACTCACTAATTCCCGTGTCCCTATTAAAACGAATTCGCGTTTTTTCAAACTTTCTTGCGTTTATTCCAACTTGCTCAAAACGGCAAATGTGGATAAATTTCACTGGAGTTGAATCCTTGGGAACCGCACTTAAGCTTGAACAGAGTAAGAATGATTCACCATCGTGTGTTTATTTTCACGGCCTCCAAACTACGTGGCATTTTAAAAAATTTCACTTGTTCACCCTCGACTTTTTACAGGTACCCACGTGCGTACCGTGCGTATCCTCCTGGAAATGCCGGGAGGCATACTCGGCCTCGCACCCACAAGTAAAAGTTAAAGTATCTATGGGCCAAAACACACGGAAAATTTTTTCACAGAAAAACTCAAAACTGGAACTTTTAACCTCATGATTTGGTACAGTGGGTACGCAAGCCACAATAAATCATAGTTTGGAAAGCTTTGTATTTTTTCCTTAATTTTTCCTTCTTTTTCTTTATAATAATTAGTCACTGACTAGTCTTTATCATTCCGTTATGTAGGTATATGTGCATGCTAATTTCATATTACCTCAATGAACCATTTTCAAAATCAAAAAATTATTTACCAGTAGCTAACTTTGAATTTCCATCTCTCTGAAAGTCAATAATGCCGAGATTAATGTAGTGTTTTACACAGACTGTACGCGGTGTAATACGGGCCTCTTGAATTTCGAATTCCCTCTCATCACAACAAATTAAAAAATAGCGATGATAAAATTACTTTTGTAATACGCTTATATCTTGCGTAACCCAACAGTGAAAAAATCTTTCTTTCCGCTACATGAAATCGAAAAATGAATTCTTTATTTTATATTTCTTAGGCGACGTTATGAGGCGCTGAGGAATGTGTCACCAGGGCACCAGGGTGGCTTCAAGTTATCCACCTATCCAAGCCAACAGACTAATTTCCATGTAATAAAATTCAAACTTAGCTGCGAGGCTTGGAAAAAAACCCCAAAACAAAGGAAATGACCTTAGGGTCCAGGGATAAGATGATGCATTTCTTAATTACTTTATTCCCTTAAACCTCACAGCCAAGTATGAATTTTATGAATTTATCGAAATAGACCTTTTTTAGCCAGCAAGTTTTGTTTTCCCATTTCAGACCACTTGATGGTACCCTAGGGAAAATGTTTCTCTTCAAATGTCGTCCTATGGACGCTCATTCACGAGCATATGTACGCATAGTTCAAGAAAAGACAAAAGACAAACTCCCTAGAGAACATCACGTAGCCATAGTCATTATAGGGAAAACAAATTATATAAGCTAAAAAAGTCTATTGGCCTATTCACCATTTTCACATTGCCAATAATGCACCTTGGTTACCCCTTCCCCCCCACCCCCCCCGGCAAAAAAAAATGTATAAGATCGACCTGAGAGAGGTTTTGCGAGCCCGCAAGACTGAGCAACCCCTACAAAGCCTTGTCTCCACTAAAACCGCTGGACACAAAACCTCCCTTGCGTCGATGTTACATTGTCACAACCGCCTTTTGTTTTCAATTTCTCCCGGGTATTAAAGTCATTCCAAGAGAAATGCAAGCCAATTGTTATGCAAAATTTCAAAATTTGGCGGTTAAACAAGGTCTATTAAGGGTAATGTGAAATGACGAATTTTATTGTTTTCATTGCAGCAAACACTCGCTGAGATGAGCTTTCTATTTGTGGTTGGATCACTCTTTCTTCTTAACACCATTGAGTTGAGTGTTGCGGGCCAGGGCTCCACTCCGAAAATCAAAGAAATTGTACTAGGAAGATGCTACGAGTATCAATTGAATACTATTGGTCCAGAAGCAGATAACTGGAAAGACTGTAATGAGATCTGGGAGGCCTTTCATCAAGCCTTTGCTTATAAGAATCCGTGTACCCTAGCATTCGACGATTACAAGCCGTTCTTTGATGCAACTGGAATGCAAGAACTTACAAAGGTTAGAAAAACTGACAAGTGTCTTGTTGAAGAAGGGTGGAGCTTCTCTCAGATAATGTATTTTATCCCTGATTGTGATACAATGTTTTGAGTTAGAAATATTTGTTATTTCGGAAACTTTAGAAACAATCTAATCAGTTCAGGGACGTTTACACACGGTTTCTAACAGTATACGGCAATGACAGCTTCGAAACTCATAAAGTACAAATAATATCTTAGAGTGCGCAAGCAGTATACGGAATAGCGAACAACGAGTGACGTAATCATATAAATGCAAAGTGTGAAAAAATACATAATACCTAAGGGAACACAACGAGCTGCATGAAAAACGTAAACCATACTGATGATAACAAGGTAATTAATAACAATTATTGAATGGTGCGATCGAGGAGGGTGTTATCGAGGCAAACATGCCTCCTAGAATATTTCCAAGTTTTCAACATCCTTACCTCCTCGTCTAGACTTTCTTCAAAATATTTCCATGTTGCACAGTTCAGAATATGAACTGAGATCCTTTTTCCCTGCAGATACGCCTCAAAAAGAAGATGGCATCCATCGAGCAATATTTTTGCGTATTCTTGCATTTGTTCCGTACTGTTTAATCAGTCTATTTCGTCCTCAGATAGCAGTGAGCTCTTATTTTCTCAATATGCCATTCTGTCGATTGTATATTGCCGCAACTTCAAAATTTGATCAGCGTTAGCTAAGCTTATAAGACAGGAATAGAACATTTTACACAGGGCGGATAAAGGTAGGGCGGTGAAACGAGCGCGTCCGAGCAAAAAGGTGTGATGCAGTGGACTGGGACTCTGCTTAGAAATGTCGCTTGTTTTCGACTTCGGTCAGGGCTTGCGATGTGGTTTGTACATGAAACACTGCCGCTGTCGCTGAATTATAGCAGCTTGATTTGTTTTCTTGCACTTCTTCCTCGTTCCTTTGTGCTGGTACGCTGTCTCCGAGAGGCAAATGTTGCTATTTTTTGCGGGAGGTTTAGTTGAATTGGAGTAGACAAACATCTCTTTCAAAGGGTTTCTTTTATTTCTTCCATGACTCTACCACTGAATTATATTTTCGTTCTGCTACTCGCCAATGTCGATGTTATTCCAAAACAAAAAAAGCTAAGTACTGTCTAAAACACGAAGGAAAATCTTATCCATGTCACCATGGCAAAACTAAAAGACAGTGGATCGTGTTTCATAACTAGATGACGTGCATTTTACTGAATGCGTGCAGCTCGTGCAAGGTGAAATTATGCTAATTTCAATCACCATCATCCTTCTTTTTAATTTTGAAAAAAACATCTCATACGTCTTTCTGTTTCTTCGAAACTTTAAAATTAGTTTCCCCTCAGTTTTTACGGTTTACCTTGTTTTGTTTTAGAGAGAAAAACGGAGAAAAAACCTTACAACTAACCTCAATAAATTTTGTTTACATGCGGTTGCCGAATTTGCAACGCATTGCGCGAATCGCCATGGCGCGTTGCACCCGAGAAGCAAAGTTTGAAGAAGTACAACGCCACTATGTCAATATATATCAATCTAATTTTTTGTTATGTTTTATAAAATTTATCCCCCTTTAACATATGTAAAAATTGAGGTTAAGAAGTGTTAAGCTTTTGCAAACGAAACGGCGAAAGATGATTAGGTGATATTTAGTGGAAGGAGGAGGTATTCAACACTTTCAAATTAAACTCAAATTTTGGCATTATACGACCAACAAAATTAACTTATAGACGTACAGACACAAACATATGAAACTGTTTATTGATAATATTATGAAACGAATCTATCTATTTAACATTGTAGCATGAAATTACAGAAAGAAAATAGGATTTCCGGTTCGCAAAAACGAAAATTTCGCCGGCCTTCAAGCGCACCGGAAGCGCGGAAAGAGCGCTCGTGCTAGTCCTACTCCGCATCACACATTAAATGAAGAGCGGAGCGCTCGTTTCACCGCCCAACCTTTATCCGCCCTGATTTTACAGCTGCGTGCTTAGTTCCCTAGCCATTAAGGCTGTGGTTGACCTTGTATTGATGCAAACCTCTTTCCTTTTATTATTTAATTATTCTTAAAAATACGAGTTAACATAAGGACATGGTAAAAGCGAGGAGGGTGGTATCTAAATAAGGTCAATCCAAGCCTCGTTTTCACCTGAAACTGTAAAATGGGCTTTATTAGCCGATTATTAAGCCAATCAGAAAACGGTGGCGAAACATTTTTTAATTAATAATATTGAAAGTTACAGAAAAAAGTATTTTACATTTAAAGGAGTAGGATAAGTACCGGAGTAATGAAAACTTTCCCGGCAATGTTTGTGTGCAAATAGCACCGGTATAGGAGAACACTTGGCCCAGAAATAGGAAAAATTTGTCCATTTTCTGATCATGACTGGTATAGCGAACCACTAGTAATCAGTTTGGGCAATATTTCCCAAATACACAGCCATACTCGAAAACCTCTCAACTCATTATCAAGTGTCAATCTACTCACAGCCGCACTGGTGCGATGATGGTTGAGTCATCTGCATACTACACTGAAAATTAAAAAAATCTGTTTCAGCCCCAAAGTGTCAATTCAGCCCTGCAGGCCAAACTCTGATTCAGCCCTTCCTGGAGCCATTTCAGCACAATTTAGGCCAAAAAAGCTACTATCAAAAGGCTATTCCAGCCCACGGTAGGGCCCATTTCAGCCCTGGGACCAAATCAGCCCTAGCTAATTGGACTGTATTAGCCCTGATTTAAGGGAGCTAAATTAGACTCAAAAATACGACTGTATTTTACTCACCGAAACGGCCCTATTTTTAAGTCTAAAGCAGATCTTTCTGATTTAGAGTGTATTTAAAAACGGGAAAGAGTTGCCGCTGGTTTAATTCTATTTAGAGAGAATATTAGAGGGCCTTACCCAACGTTGCCCCTAACGTACTACCTTTCTACTCGTTCAAATAATTCCACAGGTGTAGTACATACGATTGAGGGGATAAAAGCACAACTAGTTATAAGTAAATCAGCTAACTTTAAGGTCTAATAAGCCATAGTGGTAACGTCTTGCATGGTAGCATATGTGGGGCACAGTCATAAGAAAACCACCCTGGCTATGTGACGTGGTTTTCACTTGAAATCATACCTTTTTTCTATGTTGAGGCCGCATCTTCTTTCCGAAGAAGATAAGCCTCAAAATATATCCTTGCCTTTTCTTCAGAGTTTGTTCTGGTCTGGTACACACAAAGTTGCGCAGGTCTATTCTGATTCCGGTGATCGCTATACAACTCTAGAAGATACCTTGGCCGGGTAAGAATCACCTTCAGGTTATTGTTTTAGTGTCACCTGTTTAAAATATAACATTGCAGGACGGCTTTAGGAGCTTTTAGATTGTTCAGTAATGCAGTCTCCTATTTTTCCTCAAGATCGTCGAGATCGAGAGCTTGGCATTGTTCTCTTGTCCGCCCCCTCGGTACATATGAAACGAAGATGGACGCTCGTACCAGTAAGCACTCGTGAACAGTCTAAGGAGTAGTTTTAGGGATGCTTACAGTTGGTTATAACTGGAAGGCCAGACCACGGTCCAGTCGAAAAGAGTATTTCACTGCTAAATCGGGTCTATCCTGCGGGATCAGTCTATTCTTCCATTCCTGAGCGTAAACGGCAGTGATAGGTTCGAAGCCAAAACTCTCACGGACACCCTCGTCTATTTGATTTTCAATGATCGACTTCTTGTAAGCGTGGCCTGTGTTCACACATTCTTTGTTAAGTTAGATAAAAATAGACGAAGTAAACTTAACAGATTTAAGAATCCCAACTGGCCGGAGATCCTGTGGCAAACCAGCCGGCTCGGTATTTACAAAAGTGGTCGAGGATTCAAACTCGGAACTACCAAATCTAGTAGCTGTCAGGGCGGGACTTAAACTGGGGACCTCTGAGTTACAAGTCCAGCGTTCTTACCACTCGGCAACGCCACCTCCTTACCCGCCTCACCTTCGCTGTCCACGTTAGCTGGCCCACACCATATACTATAGCCTATGGATGGCAGGCTCAACCATTCATTTCAATACTTAGAGATCTTTTGGGCCCCCTCTGACTGCCTCACGATCAGTTCATCTGACAGAGGTGGTCACAAGACACTGTCAGACCAACTCATCCTCTACGTGAGTATGTTACATTGTAGGTAGGCAAGAGTTTCGTAATAATGTTTACCAATTATGTACGTTTTACGTCTAAAACCTGTTGCAGGTATCTGGGGAATGGACTGACTTGGTGTGGAAATGAAAACCTGTCTCGTTCAGACTCCGATGGGATTGACTACAATTCCTGTCCAGATTGGAGTGAATGTGATTATACGACACCTTTCTGGGGCCTCGCGTCAACGACGGTAAAGTATCATCATGTACTTTTCTCTCAAACTTTTCTCGTATTTTTCTCTCAAACTTTTAAAGTTATCGTTTCCTTAACACTGTGTTTAATAGAAGTAATATCTATTAATTTGTTCTTCTGTCCCGCCAAGATTAGCAGTTCCTACCTGCGCGTCATTGTAATTACTTAAGTTAAATTCTTGAAATAAAGTTTTGTTGTTGTTGTCATCGTACAAGTTTTAACGAGTTTTATAAGCTCCTGTAGGTGCTACATAGACACGCAATGATACTTTAAGTTTATAGACAGCCGCGGGTCAAGTAATTTAATTAACTACGTTAATAAACTAAATACTTATATTTGTTTTTTAAAGTTTGCAGGACATGCTCGAGGAATTGCTAGAGTAATGCTGAATGGTTCCAGGGTCGATTCAAATGGAAAACCTGTTCCTTACAGGGAAGACAGGTAATCGTACCTGCGACCAAGTAGTTCTTACAAATCTTGTAATTGACTAAGCCGGGGCCACGGAACTAGGGGTAGGGGAATTTTCCCACATATTTGAGTCCACAAATTTGATTCACCTTCCCAAAAATCACAATAATTAAAATTTACTGTGAGGCTCAAAATTCTCAACCTTAAAGTAATAGCTAAGGTCATAAAATTGAAACATCTTTGGGTGTTGACAAACTCTGGGGACAAATGACATCGAAACGTTCCGAGATTCACTTTCGCAAGTCCCACTTTTTATAAACCTCCTCTGAATATAATGCAATCGAAATGGCTTTAAAAAAACCAGGAGGCTGTAGAGGAATTGGTTAGGTTTTTTCGGTCCAAATCTTTCCAATTTTCTTCCTTTATTACTTTTACCAAGAGAGGGCTCAATGGATTACATACTTTCTTATGAACAGAACACAATAAGCTAGATAATTACGCTATCTATAATATTAATAATATAATAAGAAATTTCGTTATTTTATTTTGTAGCTTCTTTGCCAAATACGAGCTGCCAAATCTTCAAGTGAACAAAGTTTCCGAACTCAGGATCGTAGTGGTTCACAACAACGGCCCTAAACGGTGAGAAACAGTAAGAATATATGTGTGTGGGAAAAATCGGCTCACATAAAAACGGCAGATACGCGTCTTATAAGGTGTAACTAGCAAATTTTGGTATCACTTCAGTGAGGTGTTTACTGGGATGATGCGCCAAATTTTTTAGCCTTACAGGTATTGCTAGCTGACGGCTGTTTCTTAAGGAAAAACTGCAGAAGAGAAGAAATCAGAAATAAAAAACAACTCAAATTTTCTGACAAGCATCTCTGGCCTCTTTCATGGAGGCAGCACCCGCCTCCTTCTAACGAAAGATATGCTTTATCCTGGCAGAATAATTTATAATCATTTATGGTATTTTTTAAAATTCTCATTTCAGAACTGAATTATGCTACTTTTACCAGGTTAAGTTTACGTTGTTACTCATTTTGCAACATGCCATATCATGATATAAATGTGATTTTTTTACAGTTTACGCAAAGGTTGTTACACTGCCTCTATTAGAATGCTTAAAAAACACGCAAGAAATAGAGGACTTAAAGTAACCTGCTACGACGACCCAAAGTACGTGGTATCTCAGCTTGATATTAATCTCTAGTTCTCAAAGCTATCATCTCACCAGGAGCCTTTAAACCCAGAGCAAGCAACTTCCATATACTTGTGTTTTTTCTGCCTGGTTTATTTTTAGAACGGTTTTGGGGCGAACTTATAACGTCCAATCCTTTATATTTTAAGTCGCACGAACCAGTCAGCACAAAATTGGAGCTTTTATTTATTATTATATCATGACTTAAGTTTTCCTTTTTCATTCGTCGTATGTGTTCATTCACGGAGTAGGGCTTCCATTTTCAGAAAAAGTACTCTACAAGGTATCTAAAAATATACCGGTTTGTTAAAATTCCGTGACATATACCTAGTGTGGGATTTGTGTGGGATCAGCAAGCGAAGAAATCCGATTCCTGAGTACTGGAGAAAACAGCGACTTTTGCGGCAAAAGTGTCTAGGAGGCTTCCGGTGATCTCCTCTTATGAATTTAAGGCCATCAAAGCCAACTTGTATCTGTCAAATTATTTGACCGTGGTTTTTTAGAATTGTAAGGGTAATAACCCCTACTAAGTAAGAAAATTTTGAGGGGTACTTACCGTGCGCGAAAAGATGATTCATCTCAATATTTACAAGGGGTCTACTCACCTTCGTCTCGCCATTGTAAATCAGTGCCCCCCGTACAGTTCTACCTCTCATACGTGTATTATAGTACTTCATCTATCACCAAGAGCCATTGATGTTCCTTTATGGATCTTGCTATAGATCATAAAGCGCAAGCAGATATCAAGCTTTATATCAATATTTTACCTTTTTGTCTTGCCAGTGACGTGCGCCATATTTTGTGTACGGACGATCCTTTCTCTCGTAAATGCCTCTTTCTCCTCTTTAACTCTTGGAGACATTAAGAGGTAAGAATGATGACGCGGCCAAATTTCTGTGTCTGGATGGACTGTATCACTAGATGATAAAACGCTGGCATGAGTGAAATTAGTATGCGTGGCAGGCGCAAAAAGGGGAAGGTGGGGGGGGGGGAGAGAAAAGCGCGAAAGTGGGAAAAAGGGAAGGGAGGGTCCCTTTCCCTTTCACCCCAATTCCCCCCCCCCCCCCCCTTTCCTCTTTCTCCCTATCTCCTATCCCCTTTCTACGACCGCTAAGCAGGCTAGAGTGAATATGCAGCTATCCTGGCTGGGCAAAGTAACAACATTTAATAAATAGATCAATACAAGGTTGATTCTTTTCATTAAAACAAACTTCCTTTGCAGTCAAAATCTCACCTTTTGTGATTATGGTTTTATTAAGTCTAAAAACTTAGCAACTAAACAATGCAATTTTTAAACACTCAGTGCTGGTTGTAAGCACACACACACTCAGACAAAAAAAAAGTACAGTGTAAGTCAGTACACCAAGAGAGATTGCATGGCTTTAAAGAAAATTCCGGAAAACCTAAGAAGCTAAAGTTTATAGCAGGAGGAGTTTTTTCAAAGCCTTTTCAATTTAGTTAGGGTAATCTCGTACCCAGCCTCTTCGGCCTCTCGCTTTTTAGTACATTTCTTTGACGTCCACTGCACGACTAGGAAGTTAAAACCCTTAATAGGGCCATTTATACGAGGAAAAATAAGACGCGTCTTACATAGGACACGTCTTAAATAAGAAGCGAACTTTCCGTATAAACGGCACCTTTCGCCTAAAATAAGACGCGGCTTAGCTAAGACGCGTCTTATTTTCGAACAGCCCTTAACACCTGTTCTTAGATAAGACGCGTCTTAGCTAAGACGAGAAAAACTTCGTATAAATGACCTTCGCGTCTTACATGAGACGCGAACGCAAAGTACGCATGCGTTAATTTTTGGCGCGCCACGTTGGATTGTCGTTGCTGCGGGCAACATTCACATGAAAACGAGTCAGGAACAGAAATAAGACGGGAACCATTTATACGAGCTGTTCTTGTCTTATATAAGACATGATCGTCTTATGTAAGACGCGTCTTATTTTTCCTCGTATAAATGGCCCTAATGTGTCGTTTATGGAGGACGTGGACATATACAACAACAAATTTTCCTTTCTCTTTTTGAACATGGATAAAGTCCTTGAGAATTCAACTCCAGGAAAAGTCACCTACATTTGATAAATTGAGCGGGTCCAAATAGACGAGATAAAGTTTGAGAGAACGCAAATGAGTTCTTTTTTTTTAGCGACGTCATTTCACTGCCCTCGTCGTCTTCGCGGCTTTAGCTCCCTTTGTTTGGCGAGAACGGGCAAATGCGAATTAACTTTTGGATTCATTTGCAACATTCGCGTAATAAAATTTAAAAGATCAAAAAATTCCAGTGGACAAATTGCGACAGATACGCGTATGTTGCAGATGAATCCACCCTAAAGTAGTCTCTGGACTAAACGAAATTCTTTTTAATCTTTTTAGGTGGCTTCCGTTCTCTCATTGACGTTTGCAAGCAGAACGATTAATAATCCTTTAAATTAAGTTAAAATTGGATGGGTAACGTAGTAGTAACATAACCTTGGAAATAAACTTAACCCGTTCCTTAAAAGACCTTATTGTTTTCTTTTCTTAAACATAGACGTAAACGATAAGATAGGGCGAGTCATTAAGAAATAGGGAGGAGGAGGTGGAACTGGACTGCACTAGTGAAGTTCGAATCATCATTTCTACACGTTAACTGCTACAATTTGGGTGAACCGCGGGATGAGTGATTGTAAGGGCTAGTTTTTTGGAGCAACATTTTTCTTTCTTTTTTTTTTTTTGTTAATTCAACGTCAAAATGAATAACGTGTCTGGGGAATCTTAATAATGAATTATTTTCAAAACTGTTCTGTAGGGCGGAAAATTCATCGATGCCTTCGGCGAATTTCCGTGATTGGAAGTGTTTGAAACGAACTTCGGAAGTTTCTCGCAAAAAAAAAAAGTAGTGTGATTTCCTGCGGGGGGGGTACTCCCTTATATAAGCTAAATAGGTATGTGCCGCCCCGTCGGTTAGGGTTTTTGCGCATTATTTGGTCTGAAATCGGGTATGGCTTTCGAGGGAACTACGGGAGTGTATGCACGTATTTATCGTTTCAATTCCAAATAGGAAAGAAAGAAAGAGAACTATGTGAATTCGAAATAGATTTAAGAATTGTTTTGTTTGCGCTCTAAGTAATGATAACGTATTTTCTGCCTAAAGGCCAGGTCTGAAAATGGGTGTGGATTTTAGAGGTCTGATCTGAAAACGGTTGTTGAAAGTAACATTTTTGATCTGAAATAGGGTCAGGATTTGGAGAACTTGGCGGCACACCCCCACCAAGAATTCCCAGGAGTATCCCCCGGGTGTGATTTAAATTAACATCGACGTAAATTAAGATGTATTAAATTAACGCGATGTTTTTTAAAATCGCGTTAATAAAGTGCATCGTTAATTTCCTATAATAAGGTAGTTCTTGATAACAGATTAAAAAAAGTAGATAAAAAGTACTGATCGTTGCCGAGAAGACTTGGTCGTAAAGAATAATGAGACATACTTAACAAGGCCTTCGCTGAAGCTAATGTAATATTGTGTCCAAAAAAATGGTGGTATGGTAAATATGCTTTTCTCAAAATTCTGCCTAATTTTATTTCAAATTAATAAAAGACTGTAAAGGATGTCTTATTTTGTCTGAGTTATCAATTCAGTAAATTCATAGAAAGATTACCACGCAGCCTCATACGCATAATATCTCGTTGACTACTTGTTGGCTAGTACACAGGCCGCTAATTGCGCAAGTGCCTGGGGTGTGTGAGATGTTTTACTCTAAGGCAGTATGGAAATCTTTCTCTCATACAAATAGCAACGAAAATATATAGGTTACTTAACTGCGCCGATACAATAACAGTGAAAAACTTCCCTTTTCCGCCCGGAACGGTTACAAACCTCCCATGACAGATAAATTTAGCTCATAGTCGATAAAATGAAATGGAAACGGTCGTTTCTGACACAAACCCAAGCAGTTAACTGCTGAGTTAATACTGCACGACAGTTCCACTCACTTTTAGCCCTGAAGTACACCGAATGAACAAAGAAACTTTTTCAACGAATATTTAAGCATAGTTTGTTGGACTACGAGCTTATATATCTTACGACCCGACCGAGAAACTGTGTATCGGAACGATCACTAACTGGGGAGTCGGTCAATCTAACAGTGAAATTGTCGTTGTAAAACAGTGATCGAGGGTGGAGGCCCATAGTTAAGGAAATGTGGTAATCTATCCTTCCGAGAAAATTTGGTAATCACGTGACCGTACACCGACCGCCCGACCGTCCCTCCGCACCACAGGCATACCAATGTAAAATAACTCAATCAACAGGTATGGCAACCCAAATGCAACTCAAGGTTTTATTTGGAAGGAAACCACATGGCCGCCCGGACTTTTAGAAAGAACAAACAACAACAAAGTCGTGTCTTTTTCGGCGTTATTTTTTGTATTTACACTAACGTGGATAACAGAGAAAGAGCTAGAGTGAGTTATTGAAAACAAAGGAGACGAATTTCGTAGGAAGAAAATTTGGAAATTTAAAGCGGCGGTGAGAAAATGAGAAATGTTAGCGGCCAGAAAGGTGAAAATGAGCGGCAGTGAAAAATAAAAGCCAACATGAACACAGGAAACAAAATATTGGGTAAGCATATACGACAATTCCTCCATAAAAATAATGTGTAACTAGACTGACTGCCCCTCGGTATCTGAGGACGGATGTTTTTCGAAATCGAGGCTACATTTCGCTGTTTCAACATGACTGACTTGTCACATTTACATCTTAGGCTCATGTGAGAAGATCCTGCAGAATATTGTGACGAACTTTATCCTTTTTAGTCTCCCCGCAGTTGTCCTTTGGGGTTCGTTCGTCACGCATTCATTTCTCCCCCACAGAAATGAATGCGTGACGAACGGGATGTAAGTTTCAGTGAAGGGCAGTCAGAGGCTCACAAGACCTCCTCGGCCTTGGAGCCGTGACGTCACGCCCATCCTTTCTCAGACTTTGCTTGACCAACATGGCTGACTTATCGAAGCCGATCGCGGCAGATCCTGCGAAACATCGTGACCAGCTTTTTGAGCGTTTTGAAGCCCTGAGAACAAAAGAAACCTTCTGCGATGTAAGAGTTGCGGTAAAAGGCAAAGAATTCAAAGCTCACAAGGTTGTGCTAGCTGCAGCAAGCCCGTTTTTTCTTTCACTTTGGGAAAGCAACATGATAGAAAGCAACGAACAACGAATCGAAATCAAGCTTGAAGAGGCGACTGCTTCTGTCATGGAAGACGTGCTACAATACATCTATACTGGAAATGCTTCCGTCACCGAGGAAAACTGCCACAAGTTAATTGCCACGGCGAATTATCTGTTTCTACCAGGGTTAAAAACATTGGCTGTTGCTGTTTTAAAGGGGAAGTTGACACTTGAGAACTGTGTTTGCAACTATTATTATGCTGACAAGTATCATTGCGAAGAGCTAAAACGAGCATGTCGCACGGTGATTCATTCAAATTTCACTGCTGTGATGGATACAGAAGATTTTCTGAACCTTGAAATAAAGCAAGTCATGGAATGGGTGTCTAGTGATGACATAAAAGTCAGTTCCGAGAAAGAGGTATTCGAGGGAATTGTTAAGTGGGTATCTTACAACAGAAGTGAAAGGGAAGGATTTTTTCTAGATTTACTGCGCCACATCCGCCTAAGATCCATACCACACAACTTTTTATTGAGGGACGTAGTGAAGGAAGAACTTGTAACTAGAAATAATGACTGCCTAAACTATTTGCTGGGGTCCATGGAGTCAATTATTATTCCTACAGAAGAAAGTCTTACCAAAGGACCAAGAAATTGCCTGAAGGTGCAGGTGGAAGGAATTTTTGTATGTGGGGGTAGGAGGGCTTTGTGTTATCTTCCCCATGTAGACGCGTGGTATCAGATTGGAAAGATGACTTTTGAACATCAAAACCATGCTGCCATACAGTACAGGGAGAAAGTTTACATATTTAGTAAGCAGGAAGTACATGTCTCCTCAGACGTACATGTTATAGAATACATATGTGCCCTCCACAAACTGTTGGGGCTCAATTCAAACAGACTTTGGATATGATGAGCAATTTTCTAGCCTCTCCGTGCTGAGTGGTTATTCATATTTGTATGCATTAACCAATGATGCCGATATCCCGGAGAGCACAGTTTTTGCATATGATCCTGATGAAAATTTTTGGAAAGTAAAAGGAGATGAGGACTCTAGAAATCGATGGGGAGCTTGTGGCATAGCAAATGGACCTCACCTCTACATTGTAGGTGGCACTGATCGGGAAAATTCCACAGCTACTGGAATTACTAAAGTGGAGAAGTTTGATCCAAGCAATGTGAGTTTTGAAGAGGTTGCGCCTTTGAATGAGGCAAGGCATGATGCATTTGGAGCAGCCATGAATGACAAGATCTATGTAGCAGGTGGAATTCAAATGAGAGAACTTAGATCTATACTGCTTAACACATGTGAGGTTTACACCCCTTCAACCAATGAGTGGCATCTGATGGTGAGTCTCCAAGTACCTCGTCATTCTGCAAGCATGGTCTGCTTTAAAGGAGCTTTGTATGTTATTGGTGGATCAAAGAATACTGACAATCAAGTTGCAGCCAGAGAAACGTCTGTTGAAATGTTTGATTTTGAAACAAGTGAATGGAAGGTGAAGAGCACCATACCTCTTAGTCTTGGAAGTGTAGAAGAGAGAAATAAACAAATACACTTCAAAGCTTGTTTTGCAACAATTCACAGAGATGTGCTAGAGAATATCATCGGGACAGACATACATGTTAATCGCAGTTGGAGATGAACTGTTAGTTACTACTGTAAAGCGATGTACAAGCATGTCAACTTAGTTACAATTTATTATGAATCTCCTAACACATTTGAGGAAAAACAACAGCAGGCCTCACTGTGATTGGTTAGATGTTATTATGACCTGGTTAATACCTGCATCCCTTTTTTTCTATTAACCAGTATTTTGAGAAGATAGTGCCGAGAGGAGGGAGATGTCAGGAGGGCCGAGGTTGTGAAAGGAAAAAATTAATATTACTCTTTTATTTACCATTGAGCTTGCTCACTACAATTGGACCAGAAGAAGTTGTGTTACATGTATTCTTTATTTTCTGTATTAGTCATTTGATCATTTGATGAGCAAGTACCTGATCTAGTGAATTTCCAAAACCATTAAAGAATTGCAAGATGCACTTGCTTTCAGCTAACAACACAATCCTTTTCATACCCTGCTACTAATGTTTGCATTTCATTATTCTAATTGCTTTTTTTGAAAACCACCATGAAATTATTGCTACTGATACAGGAGAGAAACCCCCAGGCTCTGCATGGACTTATTTTGTCTAAATTTGGTTTTTAGTTTGTTCTGTTAGGCTGGGTTTGTTTACAAGTTGCACTATAATGTATACTTATTACTTGTTTTTGTTTTTGTTTCTCTCTCTATTTTGTATGCGTGTATAATGGCTTTACTTAGATGGCCCTACTACCCCAAAGGCGTCACAAAGGCTGTAACAATGATAATCAGTTTGGGTTAATAGAGTGTTTTAATGGCCTTTCTGATTGACTCACCTTTGAATACCTCCAATTGTTGTTCTTAGTGTTTGGTTGTTTGGTGGAGGCAAAATGTTCAGTTTTTGGAAGGTGTCTGACACTTTTCTCGTGGATCACTATAAAGACCTAACCAAAACAGACAATAGTGCCTGAAAATTCTCGGGCACCCAAGGAAATTCATTCTAGAGTATGCCAGGTCCAAGATGATCAAACAGTAGATCACACTATCCAGCAGATAAATCTCTATCTGCTGGATAGGGTAATTGGTTTTCCTAATACTTATCCACTGCATACTGATTTATCCAGTGGATAGTGCTTCCATATTTTGAAAAACTGAGGCCAGGTGTTTCACTGCAAAGTCTCCCTGGCTATATCTTAATTTCTGAAAAGATAGGGCACATGAAGGCACTTGAAGCAACCATCACCATCACCTTGGCAGCCAGGCAAGAAAATCTTTCAAATGATTTAAAAATAGTGAGCAACAACGGAATACAAGCTAAGATGCACCTACAACCTGCAACCTGACTTACTGCGAAGTCTCCCAGCAAACGTATGTCCAGACATTACTGGCCAAGTTTGGGTGTGGTCACAAGGCATAATTCAGCCCCTCAGTGGTGGAGGGGGGGTTTCGATAGGAAATTGGGTGTGACCCAAGGGCGACATTCGCCTCTTCCGTGGGGGGTGGGGGGTTCTGACAATAGTACATAGCAGCTGTTCTAGACATCAAATCCCTTCAGACACCATGAATTGTCTATTTCCCAACAACACTTTCCTTCCAAGGACATATTATTTTTTCCAAATCTCCCAGCCAACAAAAATTTGCCTGAAGAACAGATATTTTGAGGAACAGATCCATTGGGTGCCCCTGAGCATTGATGCCTCAGCTGATGCCTGCGCTTTAATAAGTTTGAACCAGTTCAAAACTCATAAAACTCTGCTGCTATGTAGATTCTATTGACAATTTGTGTTATCAGGAGCACGTATTGTTGTGTTATGCAGTTGGTCAACAAGATTGGACTCGTATGTGGTATACAAACATGGTGGAAGCTTTCGTTTGGGAACAAGAAAAGACATTCAACGAGCTTCTCAAGGCAGGTCAGGGTGAGTGGTGGTGGGGGGGGGGGGGGGGATGGGAGGGAATCAGAGAAGCCTGTTATCCAACACCATTATAACCCACTGAGAGAGGCTTGCGCATGAAGGCCCAGGGATATACTTCAGCATAACAATCAAAGAGCTGGTTGCTCATTGCTTTTTAGGCCGGTTGAATGAATGTTTTATTGTTGTTATTATTATTATTATTATTATTATTATTGTTATTGTTAAAAATTTTTTAATCGAAATGAACAGGAGCTTATGAAATAAAATGACTTGTAAATAGTGCTTTGACTAAATACATATATATTTTTTCTTCTTCAGCGAAATTAATTGTAAATAGGTTTTAATAGTTAGTTTTATTATCAATAAAAGGTTATTATTATTATTATTATTACTAGTAGTAGTAGTAGTAGTAGCAGTAGCAGTAGCAGTAGCAGTAGCAGTAGCAGTAGCAGTAGCAGTAGCAGTAGCAGTAGCAGTAGCAGTAGCAGTAGCAGTAGCAGTAGCAGTAGCAGTAGCAGTAGCAGTAGCAGTAGCAGTAGCAGTAGCAGTAGCAGTAGCAGTAGCAGTAGCAGTAGCAGTAGCAGTAGCAGTAGCAGTAGCAGTAGCAGTAGCAGTAGCAGTAGCAGTAGCAGTAGCAGTAGCAGTAGCAGTAGCAGTAGCAGTAGCAGTAGCAGTAGCAGTAGCAGTAGTAGTAGTAGTAGTAGTAGTAGTAGTAGTAGTAGTAGTAGTAGTAGTAGTAGTAGTAGTAGTAGTAGTAGTAGTAGTATCATTATCATTACCGGTATTATTCATTTATTTATTGCATGCACCTTTTTATGTAGCGCTTATCGATGGTACATCTTAACTGAAGGCCCGTGCAACAGACACAAGCGGTGATCAAATCAATCAATCAATAAACTTTATTTACCCTCGAATTTACAGTGTAGCACTCAAGTGCTAATATCTTCGAGCCAACTACATTAATAAATAATTATAATAAAAAGTTAATTCTATATAGCAAAAAAGATAACTAACTAGCTAGACAACTAACTTGCAAATTAAAGTATGGTTGGGAGTTGTTACGTCCGCTTGCACGTACACCGGCAACATTGTTAGATGTTACTTAGCTTTGCACGGGGTTTCAGATCCAATGAAATGAGAGGCCATATGTTATTTTTTAGTGTATTTCGAATTCTGTAAGCGGGGTGATCATTTTTCTTGCTTTGCAGCATTTCTACACTTGCATTGTCTCTTATCAAGAGACTATAAAGGGGACAGAGAGGGCATCCCCCATATACACCCTATTCCATAGGTAATTCGTCTCGAGGTATTTTTAGAATCGGGATAAAGTTACCTCGCGCGAGGAGTGGATGTTTCGTAGAGGTTTCGCATGACCAACCGCCGTGCAAAACATGTCGGGCGAGAGGCAATGAAAGCGTAAAAAGATCGAGAGCATTCCTGAATATTGAAGCGAAATGAGTCGGCGCTCACCTGGGAAAAAGGAATCGCTGGACTCTTTGACAACCCCTGAAATCAGTTTAACTCGAAGTTGTCGTAACCTCAGTGCTTTAATAAAATGAGAAATTTCGCCGGTCTATTGAAATCGGTCGTTTGTACAATTTAGGGAGTTTAAGATCCAACGACGCGGACGACAACCAGAACGTCAAAAAACAATAGGTTTAGTTAGCAAAACAACAACTTCGCACGTGCAACACACTTTTTTGTTCATTTCTTTCCGGTTTTTGCACGACTACGACGTGAAAATGCCTAATTTCGCGTTTTATGGAGGACGTAAATAAGCAACGACGAAATTTTATTTCTCTTTCTGAGCTTGAATATGGTCCCTTGAAATTCAGCTTTAGGAGGGTTCGCCTACAATTGACAAAGTAAGTGGGTAGGAATAATCGCTATAAAGACTGAAAAAAATAAACATCAAACCAGAAATTGCTCTCTTCAAACTGTAAATTATAAATGATCCTGAGAGAATATTCAGTGTGTTAAGGATTTCCCTGCTCTACTGTTAGCTCTATACAAGAGAGGAAGGGCGATTCTTTTTTAATTTCGGTTTCGCTGACACAGCTTTCGCAGAAATCTCGCTGTAGTCGTTTTCGTCGACAAAAGGAATAGCAAAATCGCTCTCCACGTCTTCACCCATTTTGTTCTGCGTCATTTCGTGAAGGACGCGTGGCTCTCAGCGTGGGTCATCCACGCGGAACACATTCGCGCTATGTGATTGGCTGTTGTCTAATCCCCCTTGAGATCTGTGGTATTAAAAATAACTCGAGACGAATTACCTATGGAACAGGGTGTATATGGGGGATGCCCTCTCTGTCCCCTTTATAGTCTCTTGCTCTTATCCAAATAAGAGAAAAATCCAAATAAGAGAACAATCAAACATAGGAGCAGTACAAAATAGGTTTACTCAGAAGATCTCAGATAGATAATTGCTGTTTTCGTTTGCTGGAAACTTGTGAAATGTTCATGTTGATCAACAGTATGCCCTTGGGCGAACACCCTAAATAGACAACCCTCGATCCCACAAAGTAGAATCTGAATGACACATTAATAAGCTTATATATTTTAACCACGCAAATTTTTGTGATTCACCGAGCCTGCAAAGAAGGCGTATTTAACTAACAAGTCGAGATTTCCTTTTTACTATATCGAAGAAAATATATATACCAAGGCGAAACTCCAAGAGGGGATCTTATCCCATATGCAACTAAATGTCAAAAGCGGTTCGTTCATATTGAGTATTGTCATCTTAACTTTTTTTAGCAATAAAATAACAAGCCCTATTTCCTATTTTTGTTCCTTAGAGTATACATTACACCACCCTCAAAAAAGAAAGTAAATTAATGTTTTCTTTAGAATAAAACGGTCTTAGACGATCGATAAGACTTACAAAATACTTTTCAGTTAAATTTAAATCAAATTGCTTTGGGTGTTTCAGTTGTTCGTGAAAGAAAGAATGACCTTCTCTGTCATGTATATTAGGGTGACATTGTGCTCCTTTAATTAGGGGTTTATCCCGGCTTAGCGTTGACCTAGCAACTTTTATTACAGATTGATCTGAATCGTCTTCTTCTGACTCTCACTTCCCTTTCCAAATATTGTTTCCATTGTGTGTTCGTTTGTTTTTTTAAATTCCGATCTGGAAGGTGATCTGCGCCCTCATATAAGATTGCGGTCAGTTAGTAAATGAGAAAAGTTTTTTAATCTTTGTCTGAAGAAAATTAAATTTCAAGAAAGTGACTGAAAACAATGAATACTTGAGACCATAAGATCGAAGTTTAGCCATCTTACCGCAAGCGGCAATCCGCGGTTTGCGTTTTGCGGTTTCACGTTATCCGTCTGCCCATATTTAGGATTTAAGATTCGCGGCTGCCATGTTTGTTTTTATTCATTCGTTCACTTCTATTGTCGCTGAGAAATCGTCTTCAAAGTTACGTTTCTATGAAAAATAGTTCAATAATTAATTAGCGAAAGAGCTCTGAAAAGGAGTATTTATCTCAAAAGTGGGATTGTGATGTTTTACACAGCGAAAAACCTTGCGGTAAACCACTTACCTCTAGAGAGTGATTTAGCCGTACAAACGTGAACCTCAAACCGCAAACCTGACAGCAAGGTCCTGGTCACGTGACTTCTTGGCGTTTGCGGTTCGCGGGAAATGCGAAAAACCTCGATCTTAAGGTCTCTACTCGTTTCTCAAAAATCGATTTAAAAAAATCAATAGAAAACTATTGTATCAGTCAAAATCATGGTTGGGACACCCGACATTATTGTCCTTTCGCCCTCCCAAAGGGACGAACAGAAGGCGCCGCGCAGAGGCGTTCCGTGGAAGCGTCCCAACACGAGGTTGGTCCAGTGATATTTGTCTAGCTCGGCTAGCAAGCTAACCATTGGAGGAGTCGCGAGAAGTCACGCGAGAGCAGCTTGCGAAAGGAGACGCGAGTGCGGCTTCGCTCGCCATAAATGGAGAGCTTGCTAGCACGCAAATTTTTGTCTGATGCTGTAGCTATTACAGCGTCAAGTTTACAAATAGCACAGCGGCTGTTTCAAATGCAAAAAAGTCTCTACAGGGAAAAAAGCTGTACATATATCCGGTATTAACCTCCAGGTATCATGAAATTCCAGGATTGCTCCTGGACAGTCCAATAATTAAATAACTGAAATTACTGGTATATAATAAAGAAACACTATATGGTGTCTTAAAGCTAAAATTTCTGTATCTTTTCTACTTCTAATTAACATTTCAAACTCAAAGTAGACAGACTGCAAATTATCGTAGTTGCTAAAAAAGATATATCTACGTGTCACAACTGCATATTAGCTTTCGAATCCGACAAAAGTATGCTATCCATTTAATAAGCATTCACATCCAGGGCATGGCCAATAAGAGAAAAGCAATGTATTACCTTATTTAGGATTTTAAATTGCTTTTACATTTAAGCTACAATTATTTTCCTTTCATTTCAAATGCGAACACGTCACCTTTGAAGAAAGGAAAAGGCTAGGCAAGAACATTGTAAGTAAACGCCTATAATAACAAAGTTTCTAGATTCCGAGACTTGGAAAAAATCACTTTATTTCTTAAAAAGTTGACCTCTATTTACTCGTACATGTCTGTAATTTCAGGTATGCTTCAAAGGGTACTATATCAACTTACGAAATTTACTGTGTAAGACTAATGTTACTTATACTGAAACAGAGTTATGCTTAAATATCTTTAAGTTGGAGCCAGATTTAAATTCTAACACGGGGTAATTTGCGGGAAAAATTCATCGCAACGGTACTGGATTATTAGGGATAAAATTAACAGAAAAAAAAAGAGGTGTAGCCAGGATTTTTTCAGAGGTACGCTTACCTCACCAATTTTCCTGCCCCTATTAAAACGAATTCGCGTTGTTGCAAACTTTATTGCGTTTATTTCCAACTTGCTCAATGTGGATGAATTTCACTGGAACCGCACTCAAGCTTGACCATAGTAAGAATAATTGACCATCGTGTGTTTATTTTCACGTCCTTTAAACTACGAGGCATAAAAACTTTCACTTCTTTACCCTCGACTTTTTACAGGTACGCACGTGCGTACCGTTCGTATCCTCCTGGAAATGCCAGGGGTATACTCGGCCTCCCACCCACAAGTAAAAGTTAAAGTATCTATGGGCCAAAACACACGGAAAATGTTTTCACAGAAAAACTCAAAACGAAACTTTTAACCTTATAATTGGGCACAGTGGGTAAGCAAGCCACAATAAATCATAGTTTGGGAAGCTTTGGTTTGTGTCCCTCAAGGAGACGCATCTTTTTATTTTTTTTTTATTTTAAGTTCCCTTTATTTTTCTTTTATTCAGAATTCTTTTTCACTGAGGCGCCTTTATCATTCCATTATGTAGGTATATGTGCATACTAATTTCATATTGCCTCAATGAACCATTTTCAAAATCAAAAAAGTGATTTACCAGTACCTAACTTTGAATTTCCATCTCTCTGGAAGTCAATAATGGCGAGATTAATGTACGTTTTACACTGTACGCAGCGTAATACGGGCCTATTGTAATACGCCTATATCTTTTGCGTAACCCAACAGTGAAAAAATCTTTCTTTAACCACATGGAATCGAAACATGAATGTTTTATTTTATATTTCTTAGGCGACGTTATGAGGGGCTGAGGAATGTGTTACCAGGGCATTAGGGTGGCTTCAAGTTATCCACTTATCCAAGCCAATGGATCAATTTCCATGTAAAATTCAAACTTAGCTGCGAGGCTTGGAAAAAAAAACAAAAACAAAGGAAATGACCTTAAGGTCCAGGGATAAGATGACGCATTTCTTAATTACTATATTCCCTTAAACCTCACAGCCAAGTATGAATTTTATGAATTTATCGAAATAGACCTTTAGCCAGTAAGTTTTGTTTTCCCATTTCAGACCACTTGATGTTACCCTAGAGAAAATGTTTCTCTTCAAATGTCGTCCCATGCACGTTAATTCACGAGCATATGTATGCATAGTTCAAGAAAAGACAAAAGACATATTCCCTAGAGAACATCACGTAGCTATAGTCATTATTGGAAAAAACAAAATATGCAAGCTAAAAAAGTCTATTGGCCTATTCATCATTTTCACATTGCCAATAATGCACCTTGGTTACCCCCCCGCCCCATCTCCTGCAAAAAAAAAATCAAAAGCGTTTAAATACAAAATAAGATCGACCTGAGAGAGGTTTTGTAAGCCCTCGAGAGTGAGCAACGCCCACAAGCCCTTGTCTTCACTAAAATCGCTGGACACAAAACCTCCCTTGGGTCGATGTTACATTGTCACAACCGCCTTTTGTTTTCGATTTCTCCTGGGTATTAAAGTCATTCCAAGAGAAATGCAAGGCAATTCTTATGCAAAATTTCAAAATTTGGGGGTTAACAAGGTCTATTGAGGGTAATGTGAAAACGACGAATTTTATGGTTTTCATTGCAGCAAACACTGATACATCGCTGAGATGAGTTTCCTATTTGTGGCTGGATCACTCTTTCTTTTTACCACCATTGAATTGAGTGTTGCGGGCGAGGGCTCCACTCCGAAAATCAAAGAAATTGTACTAGGAAGATGCTACGAGTATCAATTGAATACTATTGGTCCAGAAGCAGATAACTGGAAAGACTGTAATGAGATCTGGGAGGCCTTTCATCAAGCCTTTGCTTATAAGAATCCATGTACCCTAGCATTCGATGATTACCAGCCGTTCTTTGATGCAACTGGAATGCAAGAACTTACAAAGGTTAGAAAAACTGACAAGTGTCTTGCTGAAGAAGGGTGGAGCTTCTCTCAGATAATGTATTTTATTACAGGGGAGTGTAAATTAAACAAACGTCATTTCAGTCAAATCCCTGATTGTGATACAATGTTTTGAGTTAGAAATATTTGTTATTTCGGAAACTTTAGAAACAATCTAATCAGTTCAGGTACGTTTACACACGGTTTCCAACTGTATACGGCAATAATAGCTTCGAAACTTGTAAAGTACAAATAAGATCTTAGAGTGCGCAAGCAGTATACGGAATGGCGAACAACGAGTGACGTAATTATATAAATGCAAACTGTGAAAAAAAACATAGCACCAGGAGCCGGCTCCTGATAATACCTAAGGGGACACAACGAACTACATGAAAAACGTAAACCGTACCTGATGATAATAAGAAAGGCTGATAATTAACAATTATTGAATGGTGCGGTCTAGGAGGGTGTTATCGAGGCAAACAAACCTTGAATCTAAATAAGGTCAATCCAAGCCTCGTTTTCACCTGTAACTGTGAATTGGGCTTTATTAGCCGATTATTAAGCCAATCAAAAAACGGTGGGGAAACATTTTTTAATTAATAATATTGAAAGTTACAGAAAAAGTATTTTGCATTCAAAGGAGTAGGATAAGTACCGGAGTCATGAAAACTTTCCTGACAATGTTTGTGTTCAAATAGCACCAGTATAAGAGAACACTTGGCCCAGAAATAGGAAAAAACTTGTCCATTTTCTGATCATGACTGGTATAGCGAACCACTTATAATCGGTTTGAGCAATATATTTCTCAAATACACAGCCATATTCGAAAAATCCTCAACTCATTGTCAAGTGTCAGTCTTCTTACAGCCGCACTGGTGCGATGATGTTGAGTCATCTGCATACTAGTTGAAAACGGGAGGGAGTTGCCTCTGGTTTAATTCTATTCAGAGAGAATATTAGAGGGCTCTACCCAACGTTACCCCTAATTTGCCGCCTTTCTGCTCGTTCAAATAATTCCATAGTTATAGTACATACGATTGAGGGGTTAAAAGCACAGTCAAGTAGTGACTAAACCAGCTAACTTTAAGGTCTAATAAGCCAGCGCCATAGTGGTAACGTCTTGCATGGTATCATATGTGGGACACAGTCATAAGAAAACCACCCTGGCTATGTGACGTGGTTTTCACTTGAAATCATGCCTTTTTTCTATGTTGAGGCCGATCTTCTTTCCGAAGAAGATCAGCCTCAAAATATATCCTTGCCTTTTCTTCAGAGTTTGTTCTGGTCTGGTACATACAAAGTTGCGCATGTCTATTCTGATTCCGGTGATCGATATACAACTCTAGAAGATACCTTGGCCGGGTAAGAATCAGCTTCATGTTTAAAATATAACATTACAGACGGCTTTAGGAGTTTTTAGATTGTTAACAGTCCCCTATTTTTCCGTAAGATCGTCGAGATCGAGGACTTGGCATTGTTCTCTTGCCCGCCCCCTCGGTACATATGAAACCAAGATGAACGCTCGTACCGGTAAGCACTCGCTCCTTACGATCTTAAGAAACAACAGGGGACTGTGAACAGTCTAAATAGTAGTTTTAGGAACGCTTACAGTTGGTTATAACTGGAAGGCCAGACCACGGTCCAGTCGAAAAGAGAATTTCACACTAAATTGGGTCTGTCCCCGCCAGATCAGTCTATTCCTAATAGCATACACGGCAGTGATAGGTTTTTAGCCAAAACTCTCAAGGAAACCCTGACCTATTTTACTTTCAATGATCGACTTCTAAAAAAGTGCAGGCCTGAGTTCACACATTCTTCGTAAAGTTAGTTATAGTATTTACAGCTTTAATGCTAGTGGAGCCGAGCGAATGCCTGAGATAAATAATTTAAATCAAACTTAACAGAGTTAAGCGAATCCCAACTGGCCGGAGATCCTCTGGCAAACCAGCGGGCTCAGTATTTACAAACGTGGTCGAGGATTCAAACTCGGGACTACCAAATTCAGTAGCTGTCAGGGCGGGACTTAAACTGGGGACCTCTGAGTTACAAGTCCAGCGTTCTTACCACTCGGCCACGCCACCTCCTTACCAGCCTTACTCTTCGCTGTCCACGTTAGCTGGCCAACACCATTGACTGACAGGAAACTGCTGGTCTTCTAACTTTCATCGGGGGCTCAAGATGGATGATCCAATCAAACAGCATACGTAACTGATTATTACCATTTCTTCATTTGTGTATAAGATTACTATAGCCTATGGCAGGCTCAACCATTCATTTCAATACTTAGAGATCTATTGAGCCCCCTCTGACTGCCTCACGATCAGTTCATCTGAGAGAGTTGGTCACAAGACACTGTCAGATCAACTGATCCTCTACGTGAGTTTGTTACATTATAGGTAGGCAAGAGTTTCGTAATAATAATTACCAATTATGTACGTTTTACGTCTACAACCTCTTGCAGGTATCTGGTGAATGGACTGACTTGGTGTGGAAATGAAAACCTCTCTCCTTGAGACTCCGATGGGATTGACTACGATTCCTGTCCAGATTGGAGTGAATGTGATTATACGACACCTTTCTGGGGCCTCGCGTCAACGACGGTAAAGTATCATCATGTACTTTTCTCTCAAACTTTTCTCGTATTTTTCTCTCAAACTTTTAAAGTTGTCGTTTCTTTAACACTGTGTTTAACAGAAATAATATCTATTAATTTGTTCTTCTGTCCCGCCAAGATTAGCAGTTGCTACCTGCGGGTCAGTGTAATTACTTAAGTTAAATTCTTGAAATAAAGTTTTGTTGTTGTTGTCATCGTACAAGTTTTAACGAGTTTTATAAGCTCCTGTAGGTGCTACATAGACACGCAATGATACTTTAAGTTTATAGACAGCCGCGGGCCAAGTCATTTAATTAATAACTTAAACAAACTAAATTCTTATATTTGTTTTTTAAAGTTTGCAAGACATGCTCGAGGAATTGCTAGAGTAATGCTGAATGGTTCCAGGGTCGATTCAAATGGAAAACCTGTTCCTTACAGAGAAGACAGGTAATCGTACCTGCGGCCAAGTAGTTGTTACAAATCATGTAATTGACTAAGCCGGGGCCACGGAACTAGAAGGAAAAGGCGGGGGTAGGGGAATTTTCACCCATATTTGAGTCCACATATTTGATTCACCTTCCGAAAAATCACAATAATTAAAATTTACTGTGAGGCTCAAAATTCTCAACCTTAAAATAATAGCCAAGGTCATAAATTTGAAACATCTTTCGGTGTTGACAAACGCTGGGGACAAATGACATCGAAACGTTCCGAAGATTCACTTTCGCAAGTCCCACTTTTTATACCTCCTCTGAATATAATCCAATCGAAATGGCTTTAAAAAAACCAGGAGGCTGTAGAGGAATTGGTTAGGTTTTTTCGGTCCAAATCTTTCCAATTTCCTTCCTTTATTACTTTTACCAAGAGAGGACTCAAAGGATTACATACTTTCTTATGAACAGAGCACAATAAGGTACATAATTACGCTATCTATAATATTAATAATATAATAAGAAATTTCGTTATTTTATTTTGTAGCTTCTTTGCCAAATACGAGCTGCCAAATCTTCAAGTGAACAAAGTTTCCGAACTCAGGATCGTAGTGGTTCACAAGAACGGCCCTAAACGGTGAAAAACAGTAAGAATGTGTGTGGGAAAAATCGGCTCACATAAGAACGGCAGATACGCGTCTTATAAGGTGTAACTAGCCGATTTTGGTATCACTTCAGTGAGGTGTTTACTGGGATGATGCGCCAAATTTTTTAGCCTTACAGGTATTGTTAGCTGACGGCTGTTCCTTAAGGAAAAACTGCAGAAGAGAAGAAATCAGAAATGAAAAACAAAACAAAAAAAATAACGTTACCGACAACTTTTTTGTCTAAAGTAAATCAAGTTATTATACCTTTTACTTGGTTTCAAGAGAGAATTCTCTCTTGGTGGTTGCAATTGTCTGTTTTTGGATAATATTTTTTTATGGATGAAATAGAGCTATAGGCCACTCCTACTCCAGTCTTTGATTTAATTCCTCGGGGGAATCACTCAAATTTTCTGACCAGCATCTCTGGCCTCTTTCATGGAGGCAGCACTCGCCTCCTTCTAACGAAAGATATGCTTTATTCTGGCAGAATAATTTATAATCATTTATGGTATTTTTTTAAATTCTCATTTCAGAACTGAATTATGCTACTTTTACCAGATTAAGTTTACGTTATAACTCATTTTGCAACATGCCATATCATGATATAAATGTGATTTTTTTACAGTTTACGCAAAGGTTGTTACACTGCCTCTATTAGAATGCTTAAAAAACACGCCAGAAATAGAGGACTTAAAGTAACCTGCTACGACGACCCAAAGTACGTGGTATCTCAGCTTGATATTAATCTCTAGTTCTCAAAGCTATCATCTCACCAGGAGCCTATTACCCAGAGCAACCAACTTCCATGTACTTGTGTCAAAGCGTTTTCTCTGACTGGTTTATTTTTTGAACGGTTTTGGCGCGAACTTAGAACGTCCAATCATTTATATTTTAAGTCGCACGAACCAGTCAGCACAAAATTGGAGCTTTTATTATTATATCATGACTTAAGTTTTCCTTTTTCATTCGTCGTATGTGCTCATTCACGGAGTAGGGCTTCCATTTTCAGAAAAAGTGCTCTACAAGGTATCTAAAAATATACCGGTTTGTTAAAATTCCGTGACATATACCTAGTGTGGGATTTGCTCCCTCGGGGTTATGGGCTCCTGTCTCATAAGACCTGGGTCATAGTAGGAGCTCATAACCTATGGGCTCCTGGTCTGTATAGAGAATAAAAAAGGCGGTTGACGAAATGTCATATGAAGTCGAAAGTCATTAGAATCAATCAGGGGGCACCGATTCCTGAGTACTGGAGAAAACAGCGACTTTTGCGGCAAAAGTGTCTAGGAGGCTTCGGGTGATCTCCTCTTATGAATTTAAGGCCATCAAAGCCAACTTGTATCTGTCAAATTATTTGACCGTGTTTTTTTAGAATTGTAACCGTAATAAACCCTACTAAGTAAGAAAATTTCAGGGTACTTACCGTGCGTGAAACGATGATTCATCTCAATATTTACAAGGCGGGTCTACTCACCTTCGTCTCGCCATTGTAAATCGGTGCCCCCCGTACAGTTCTACCTCTCATACTTGTATTATAGTATTTTATCTATCACCAAGAGCCATTGATGTCCCTTTATGGATCTTGCTATAGACCATAAAGCGCAAGCAGAAATCAAGCTTTATATCAATATTTTACCTTTTTGTCTTGCCAGTGACGTGCGCCATATTTTGTGTACGGACGATCCTTTCTCTCGTAAATGCCTCTTTCTCCTCTTTAACTCTTGGAGACATTAAGAGGTAAGAATGATGACGCGGCTAAATTTCTGTGTCTGGATGGACTGTCTTACTAGATGATAAAACGCTGGCATGAGTGAAATTAGTATGCGTGGCAGGCGCAAAAAGGGGAAGGTGGGTTGGGGGGGGAGAGAAAAGCGCGAAAGCGGGAAAAAGGGAAGGGAGGGTCCCTTTCCCTCTCTCCTCAATCCCCCTCCCTTTTTCTCTTTCTCCCTATCTTCTATCCCCTTTCTACGCCCGCTAAGCAGGCTAGAGTGAATATGCAGCTATTCTGGCTGGGCAAAGTAAAAAATTAAATAAATAGATCAATATACAGTGGATTCTTTTCATTAAAACAAACTTCCTATGCAGTCAAAATCTCACCTTTTGTGATTATAGTTTTATAAAGTCTGCAAACTTAGCAACTAAACAATGCAATTTTTAAACACTCAGTGCTGGTTGTAAGCACACACATACTCAGACAAAAAAAAGTACAGTGTAAGTCAGTACACCAAGAGAGATTGCATGGCTTTAAAGAAAATTCTGGAAAGCCTAAGAAGCTAAAGTCTATAGCACGAGTATCCAGCCTCTTCGGCTTCTGGGTGGATTCATTTACAGCAACAATTGGTTATGAGCAGGACAACAGCTCTGCACGTGCATCACGCTTTTTAGTGCATTTCTTTGACGTCCACTGCACGACTAGGAAGTTAAAACCCCTTAATAGGGTCATTTATACGAGGAAAAATAAGACGCGTCTTAAATAAGACGCTAACTTTCCGTATAAACGGCACATTTCGCCTAAAATAAGACGCGGCTTAGCTAAGACGCGTCTTATTTTAGAACAGCCCTTAACACCTGTTCTTAGATAAGACGCGTCTTAGCTAAGACGAGAAAAACCTCGTATAAATGACTTTCGCGTCTTACATAAGACGCGAACGCATAGTACGCATGCGTTAATTTTTGGCGCGCCACGTTGGATTGTCGTTGCTACGGGCAACATTCACATGAAAACGAGTCAAGAACAGAAATAAGACGGGAACCATTTATACGAACTGTTCTCGTCTTAGATAAGACATGATCGTATAAATGGTACAGTTCGCGTCTTATGTAAGACGCGTCTTATTTTTCCTCGTATAAATGGCCCTAATGTGTCGTTTATGGCGGACGTGGACATATACAACAACAAATTTTCCTTTCCCTTTTTGAACATGGATAAAGTCCATGAGAATTCAACTCCAGGAAAAGTGACCTACATTTGATAAATTGAGCGGGTCCAAATAGACGAGATAAAGTTTGAGAGAACGCAAATGAGTTTTTTTTTTTTAGCGACGTCATTTCACTGCCCTCGTCGTCTTCGCGGCTTTAGCTCCCTTTGTTTGGCGAGAACGGGCAAATGCGAATTAACTTTTGGATTCATTTGCAACATTCGCGTAATAAAATTTAAAACAACAAAAAATTCCAGTGGACAAATTGCGACAGATACGCGTATGTTGCAGATGAATCCACCCTAAAGTAGTCTCTGGACTAAACGAAATTCTTTTTAATCTTTTCAGGTGGCTTCCGTTCTCTCAGTGACGTTTGCAAGCAGAACGATAAATAATCCTTTAAATTAAGTTAAAATTGGATGGGTAACGTAGTAGTAACATAACCTTGGAAATAAACTTAACCCGTTCCTTAAAGACCTTATTGTTTTCTTTTTTTAAACATAGACGTAAACGATAAGATAGGGCGAGTCATTAAGAAATAGGGAGGAGGAGGTGGAACTGGACTGCACTAGTGAAGTTCGAATCATCATTTCTACACGTTAACTGCTACAATTTGGGTGAACCGCGGGATGAGTGATTGTAAGGGCTAGTTTTTTGGAGCAACATTTTTATTTCTTTTTTTTTTGTTAATTCAACGTCAAAATGAATAACATGTCTGGGGAATCTTAATAATGAATTATTTTCAAAACTATTCTGTAGGGCGGAAAATTCATCGATGCCTTCGGTGAATTGCCGCGATTGGAAGTGTTTGAAACGAACTTCGGAAGTTTCTCGCCAAAAAAAAAAATGTAGTGTGATTTGCTAGTGGGGGGGGGGGGGGGGGTACTCCCTTATATAAGCTAAATAGGTATGTGCCGCCCCATCGGTTAGGGTTTTTGCGCATTATTTGGTCTGAAATCGGGTATGGCTTTCGAGGGAACTACGGGAGTGTATGCACGTATTTATCGTTTCAATTCCAAATAAGTAAGAAAGAAAGACAACTATGTGAATTCGAAATAGATTTAAGAATTGTTTTGTTTGCGCTCTAAGTAATGATAACGTAATTTCTGCCTAAAGGCCAGGTCTGAAAATGGGTATGGATTTTAGAGGTCTGATCTGAAAACGGGTGTTGAAAGTAACATTTTTTGGTCTGAAATAGGGTCAGGATTTGGAGAATTTGGCGGCACACCCCCACCAAGAATTCCCAGGAGTATTCCCCCGGGTGTGATTTAAATTAACATCGACGTAAATTAAGATGTATTAAATTAACGCAATGTTTCTTAAAATCGCGTTAATAAAAAGCATCGTTAATTTCCTATAATAAGGTAGTTCTTGATAACAGATAAAAAAAAGTAGATAAAAAGTACTGATCGTTGCCGAGAAGACTTGGTCGTAAAGGATAATGAAACATACTTAACAAGGCCTTCGCTGAAGCTATTGTAATATTGTGTCAAAAAAAATGGTGATATGGTAAATTTGCTTTTCTCAAAATTCTGCCTAATTTTATTTCAAATTAATAAAAGACTGTAAAGGATGTCTTATTTTGTCTGAGTTATCAATTAAGTAAATTTATAGAAAGATTACCACGCAGCCTGGTAGGCATAATATCTCGTTGACTACTTGTTGGTTACTACACAGGCCGCTAATCGTGCAAGTGCCAGTGGTGTGTGAGATGTTTTACTCTAAGGCAGTATGAAAATCTTTCTCTGATACAAATAGCAGCGAAAATATATAGGTTACTTAACTGTGCCGATACAATAACATTGAAAAACTTCCCTTTTCCTCCCGGAACGGTTACAAACCTCCCATGACAGATAAATTTAGCTCATAGTCGATAAAATGAAATGGAAACGGTCGTTTCGACACAAACCCAAGCAGTTAACAGCTGAGTTAATACTGCACAACAGTTCCACTCACTTTCAGTAGCCCTAAAGTACACCGAATGAACAAAGAAACTTTTTCAACGAATACTTAAGCAAAGTTTGTTGGACTACGAGCTTATATATCTTACGACTCGACCGAGAAACCGTGTATCGGAACGATCACTAACTGGGGAGTCGGTCAATCTAACAGTGAAATTGTCGTTGTAAAACAGTGATCGTGGGTGGAGCCCCATAGCTAAGGAAATGTTGCAATCTACCCTTCCGAGAAAATTTGGTAACCACGTGACCGTACACCGACCGCCCGACCGTCCGTCCGCACCACAGGCATACCAATGTAAAATAACTCAATCAACAGGTATGGCAACCCAAATGCAACTCAAGGTTTTATTTGGAAGGAAACCACATGACCGCCCGCACTTTTAGAAAGAAAAAACAACAACAAAGTCGTGGCTTTTTCGGCGTTATTTTTTATATTTACACTAACGTGGATAACAGAGAAAGAGCTAGAGTGAGTTATTGAAAACAAAGGAGACGAATTTCGTAGGAAGAAAATTTGGAAATTCAAAGCGGCGGTGAGAAAATGAGAAATGTTAGCGACCAGAAAGGTGAAAATGAGCGGCTGTGAAAAATAAAAGCGAACATGAACACAGGAAACAAAATATTGGGTAAGCATATACGACAATTCCTCCATAAAAATAATGTGTAACTAGGAAGTTTGACGTTTTAGTCGTACAAAACAGCGTTGTAGTCGTGCAAAACAATGGCAAGGGAAAGACAAAAAGCATGTGGCACGTGCAAAATTGTTTTTCGCTAATTAGAAGAAAAAGTGTGCTGCACGTTCAATTTGTTTTTTTGCTAATTAGATCTCTTGATCTTGATGCCATTTTTATTGTCCTCCCCGTTTAGCATTACACGATTTAATTTTTTTTGTTTACACGTATTATTAACCAGAGCTTTGTTTTTAGCCCTGGTTAAATCTATATATCAAAATCGTGGAAGTACATGTAAGCTTAAAATAGCACACTAAAGTGACTACATGAGATCAGAAAAATTGTCAGCTGGATTGCATGCTTCGCTTACCTTTTCAAAACTCTCTTCTTGACACACTGAAAGTATTGCTTTCTGCGACCATAAATCTCAAGTAAAACGGCGCCAATGACAGAACTCGTAAGCGATTATGGTACTGTTTCGAATCATTGGACTAAGCCAAGCAAGCTGAATACAATACGTGCAACTTCGCTTTCACGACAGTTAGTATCACGTGACCACGTTTCCATGACCGTTTCCTATTTGGAAGCTATCATTTCGCCCCATGTAAGGGAATCCAAGAAAGATTCTGGATTCTACGGATTCCAGGTAGTTGGTTTTATTGGATTCCAGTGTTTGTCGGTAGAAATTGGATTCTGGATTCCGGATTCCAATCGTTTGTGGGATTCCGGATTCCTTGAGCTGTATTCCGGATTCCATAGGCAAAATTTTCTCGGAGTACACAAGCAAAAATTTCCCAGATTCCACAGACAAAAATTTCCCCGATTCCGGAATCCGGATTCCTTACATGGGGCGAATCATTTGAGAAATTAGAGAAATTTACGAGAAATTAATACGAGGAATTTTTCTGCGTTCAGCTGTCAGAGAACTCTACGTTTGCTAGCTGTGTAAACGACTCATGACCGCCCATGAATGGAAATTCCACTCTTACCTAAACGCGATAGGCACATTGCAAAAAGTAACAAATACGCTGACTCGCCCACATGGCAAGTGAACATCATATTTCAGACACTGATTCTCGTGGTTTTGGGCTGTGTTTTGATTGGGTACTCGAGATGAGGTTAACCGCGTGGTATAGGTGGAGAGGGTAACTCTGCTGTTAAGCTGATTACTCCGGTGAGTTGGATATTGACATCCGAGTGATTTTTTTGTTGTTGATAGTCAGCTGGACCGTCACCCGACAGACCCGACCCGTGACTTCGTCTGGGTCAATATACAACACAGCTGTTAGCTGAATACAGCTGTTTCGAGAAAGGTTGTCAGAAGAAATGCGCACGCGACAATCCCGAAAGGTAATATGGGATATGATCAATACATTGTTGGTAACGACTGTAACTGTCGAACCTACTTTTGTTGCTTTCCTTTCACACTCAAACATATGTCCGTGGCCTTCCGTGCCATTCTTCCAAATTTCTTTGAAGAAAAGTGCCCTCAAAGCCACCCACAATACCTTTCGGGATTGTCGCGTGCACTTTTTTCGACAACCTTTCTCGAAATAGCTGTATATGAGCCCCAATCCAGCCCCAGAAAGCCTGTATATAACGGCCCTGTATTACCCTGCACATTACGGCCACCTAACAACCAAAATTCAAAGTTTTCAACAGCCGTTTCTCCTCTCTCGTCGCTCGCCTCCCCCCGGACCTCCTAATGGCGATGAGCGAGGAAAAAACGTCTGTTTTTGCACGCTAAAGTTCATTGAAACGCTGAAAGTTGCCTTATATCAGTTATATTTTCTGCACAGTTGACTGAAACTGCAAATGTCAGAGATGTGGCTTTATTAAACCCATGATACCGACTCATGATATCGATAGATCAGATAGATGCGATGCCATACAATAAATACAGCATAAGTAAATAAGGACACTGATAAGTCTGATAACTGTGATAAGTACACAGAGTACTCAGCGTACGCCAGTTGTCAGCGTTGTCTGAGTTATTCTTCCATCCGTCAGCTGATCAGTATTCCTGCTGCGTACTGTTCACAGTGTCCATCGACCATCGGACACTGATCATGCTGACTGAACAGGTGGTGACTCAAGACTCTAAGGACTGACCGACTGTGTGAATATAGCGACTGTCAGTCCTGTGTAGCTCGCGCACTCTTGGATATGGGTCGTTGGCTTTGAAATCAGTTGTGTGAAATTTTCGATTATGGGTTTTGTCTTTTCTTGTCTTTTTTTTATTTACTTTTTTTTCATGTTTTTTATTGTGTGTGTGGCTTGATTAGTAGGGTTAATACAACCACAGATACCACAGCTGATAACAATCAGAACGAACCAAGAGAGGATAATAGGGACAGAGAAGGCATCCTCCATACACACCCTATTCCATAGGTAATTCGTCTCGAGTTATTTTTAGAGTCGGGATAAAGTTACCTCGCGCGCTGCGTGGATGTTTCGTGGAGGTTTCGCGTGACTAAACACCATGCAAAACATGTCGGGCGAAAGGCAATGAAAGCGTAAAGAGGTCGAGAGCATTTCTGAACATTGAAGCGAAATGAGTCGGCGCTCACCTGGGAAAAGGGAATCGCTGGACTCTTTGACAACCCGTGAAATCAGTTTAACTCGAAGTTGTCGTAACCTCAGTGCTTTAATAAAATGAGAAATTTCGCCAGTCTATTGAAACCGGTCGTTTGTACAATAAAGCACGTAGCAATTCATGTACATGTAATTAGTTTTACAAATTTGAATTTTATTGTAGTCTTTTTTAAGTTGTTAAGCGCTGTTGATCAGTGAATGTCAATAGCGCTCTAGAAGTTATTATTATTATTATTATTATTATTATTATTATTATAGGACGCCAAGTGTTATGTTTGTTGAATAATAAAAGACTAATAAAGGAACAAATATCAAACCAGAAATTGCTCTCTTCAAACTGTAAATTATAAATGAACCTGAGAGAATATTCACTGTGTTAAGGATTTCCCTGCTGTTCTGTTAGCTCCATACAAGAGAGGAAGGGCCATTCTTTTTTAATTTCCGTTTCGCTGACACAGCTTTAGCATAAATCTCTCTTTAGTCGTTTTGGTCGACAAAACGAAAAGCAATATTACTCTCCGCGTCTTCCGCCATTTTTCTGCCTCAATTCGTGAAGGACGCGTTGCACTGAGCGTGGGTCATCCGTGCGGAACACATTCGCGCTATGTGATTAGCTGTTGTTTAATCCCCCTTGGGATCTGTGGTCTTAAAAATAACTCGAGACGAATTACCTGTAGAATAGGGTGTGTACGAAGGATGCTTTCTCTGTCCCCTTTATCCTCTCTTGGAACGAACACATAACCATTTGTAACCTGGAGAACCCACATTGGCGTTACGTCAGTGTTACAATTCTGACAGTTGTCGAGCTGAGACTGTCAGCCGGGTTTCAGAAATTTTGATAATTCTTAGCTTACGGAAAGCTAAGAAATTTCTAGGGGCCGAAATCGGAATCTAGAGGTTACTACAAATTCCGAAGTTCTTAGGTAAACAAAACACACAAATCCCGAAACTCTGAGCCCAACAAACAGCCACCACGAAACATTTTCGAAATTTTTCGCTGTTCTAATAATAATAATAACAATAATAAGCGTGGTTTATTAATAAAATCGTCGCGCTTAGAAATAAGCCAATTGCGAATTTATTTTACAAAGATGTAGATATTAATAAAAAAAAGAATTAATTTAATCTAACTACATCGTGTTCAAAATGGACTGGGCCTTACAAATATGAGAAGATATAATGCAATAACTTAGCCATAAAAAACTAGAAACTAGAAATATATATCAAGTTATACATTAAATTCCCATAAGTTGCCTAAATTACATGCCATGAGCATAAGGGCACATCGCCGGAAAAAAACTTCGTTTAAAGCGTTCAGTTTTGCAACTTATAAGGGATGGTCTGTCTTTGTTGCGAAGGGAGCGGCAGTGCGCCTGCGACCGAGTCGGTGGAACAAGATGGCGAAGACGGGACTCGGGCTCTCGAAACTTTTAGGCATTGTTGAGGGCTCCGAAGAGATATTTCCGAGAAAAAAGTCGTTGGATGCCTCTGGTATTAATTTTGTGACATGGATCAGCAAACTTGCAACATTGTCAGCAGCGACGGAATTATTCTTTCGCCGGGATACCGTCGATATTGTGGGTCGTTTCTTGAATGAAAGTTTAAACTCCTCTTTTGGTTACATCGTTTCTTTTGTTAACGAAAATGAAAATTCTAATGATTCGGATTTCTGATCTGATCTTGAATTTTATTTAGCAAAGAAAGGCACCCTAAATGGCGCACCAAACAGAAGGTCCACGGCCCACGACACACGACTCATGACGCACCACCCACGCGATTTAGCCACCCGTGTGCCACCTGTCTTCAGTTTTCTTTGCTATGCAACCCATGAGTGAATCTTGTGGATAACATGTGACCGTTTTGACCGTACTTGCATTGGGGTCTTCAATCCCAAGAAATTCTGCGCATTTTTACCACTGAAACTGCGACATTTCCAGGAGGAATCTGTTTTATGTGTAGAGATGGAGACCGGGCAGAAATGCTTTAATATTTTATTTCCTTAACAGAAGAGAACCGCCGGCAAGTTAAAATCGTTCAAGCGGTCCAGCGCGAAAGCGTGTCAACATAGCGACGAGACTTTGTCGAAAAAGGAAAGTCAGTTATAAACCGTTACTTTTTAGCTTGCTCGCCGCGTGTTTCCGTTTTTTAAGGCCAAAGCTTAGTTAGTCCTTTACGACGCGCGCGAATCAGGTCGCATTTTCTGTGAGTAGTCATGTAGTCAGATTAGAGTTCATATTACCTCTATCCCGTGTATGGGAATAATGGACTTTCCTTAATGGAGATTAGAGAAAATATCCACATTACTAGATTTTAATTCCTTATTTTCCATTATCCACCGGTATTGTGATGAATAATAAGCCGTGCATATCTCTGAATAACTTAGAGTAGTCTTGCAGTCAGATTAGAGAGGCATATTACCTCTATCCACAATACGGTTAAATATAGGAAGCAGTTATAAGATACTATGGCCCTTTCCTCTGGTCGAAACTTACGCTAGCCTGGGACCAGGCTCCGCATTGGGGAAAAAGGAGAAAAAAATCGGCGTAGGCGAAAAAAAACGGCTAGCGAAGCTAAGCTAAGTCTGGGGATAATCATCGCACTATTATTTTTCCTATTTGACCTCGTTTCTTGCCTTTTTCCCCCACTAACTGTGGAACCTGGTCCCAGGCTAAACTTATACTTACACAGCAATTTTAAAGACTTTAAAAATTTTAATGACTTTAAAAAACGATTTCGCATATTACAAATGCTTTGACCTGCCAAAATCATATCACCGATAGAATTGTTCAAGCTAGCGTGAAATATGCGACTCAGTCTAGACGTGAAACCGTCGCGCTAATCGCTCCTCGCCGCTAGGGACGGCTTGGCGAAACGTCCTTAGCGGCGAGGAAGAAGGAGTAACGGCTGTATTCGCACTGAGGCTGTCACAAACTAGGGCGGAGCTCAAACATAGGAAATCCGTTTTGTCGAGCAATATGAATACAAAACTGACTTTAATTTGAACGAGTGAAAAGGCTTCACAAGCGGCACTAAACAAGTTTTTGTGTAAAATAAAGCTTGATTAAACGGGCAGAAACATAAAGGGGGTAACGCAACAGTTTGTTTCGACAAACTTGAAAACTTGAATATATCACGCTTGAAAAAACGCGTAAAAAAATTAGTTGTTCTCGTTCCAGGAGTGGGGGAGGGGGGGGGGGGTGTACTCCTGCGAATTCTTGGTGGGGGTGTGCCGCTCGGTTCTCCAAATCCTGACCCTATTTCAGACTAAAAAATGTTATTTTCAACACCCCTTTTCAGACCAGACCCCTAAAATCCATACTCCGTTTTCAGACCTGGCCTGTAGGGAGAAATTATGTGATCACTACTTAGATTATTAGCGCCCTCTACAAATCTATTTCGAATTCGCATAGTTCTCTTCTTCTTACTCATTTTGAATTGAAACGATAAATACGTTCATACACTTCCGTAGTTCCCTAAAACCCATACCTAATTCCAGACCAAAATGGGCAAAGTGAATACTCGTTTTCAGACCAAAACGGCGCAAAAACCGTAGCCGATGGGACGGCACATACCTATATAACTTATTTAAGGGAGTACCCCCCCCCCCCCGGACTAATCTGTGGAACTGACCACGAAATATGCGGGACCAAAAGTAATTTAAACATGGGTTTGGTGCGACAGTCAGAGAGAGTGAACACGTTTTCTCTCCTTTTTGAAGAAGTGACTCACTCCTTCAAAAAGGAGAGACAACGTGTTCACTCTGTCACACGCACTGTCGCACCAAACCCATGTTTAAATTGCTTTTGGTCCCGCAGATTCCGTGGTTAGTTCCACAGGTTAGTTCCGAGATTGCATCCACATCTGTAAAGGTGTATAAGTTCGTTATAAGAACGTTGCCTTCAGTGGAGTATAACATGTACGATATACGTCGTATTCTGCATGAGAGCGAGGCTGAATGGAATAGCTCGTTTGGGGTGACGTGATCAGCTTAAGAGGCTCTGCTGTTTCTCTGTTAACTACCATTTTAAACGCAAAATTATGTACCTATCCCACTGGCACACATCTAGCACTATTCCAATACAGTCAGTTGGTTTACACAGAACTCAAGGGTAACGGTTTTCTGATCCACTGGGAATTAGCTAAGGATAATAAATAATGTATACTTCTTAATGAAAATTGGAGTTCATATTTCGTGTACCGGCCACAATTTACGATAAGGGGTGGGGGGGTTTCATGCGAAAACTAGCACCGGCGCGAGTTTCATAAAGGATGACTTTTTGATTTCGTGTCGCGCTGTTTAAATGATGACTGGGTCATTTCATATCTCGGTATTTAAAGGTACACTTCATGCTGATAAAATACACGTGTGATTCAAAATCGCAAACATTACACATGCGCTACCCGTTCCAGTCCACCGGCATCCGGCAGACCGATTTCACATCGAAATCGCGTTCACACGATACCGTTGCCAAATTTCGTACCGGAGTGGAATTCTCGCCCCGGTACAACAACCGGGGTGAACTCACGCCGGGGTGACTCGTGCCGGTATGACATTTTGTGGTTGTATCACGTAAACAAATATAGAGCCATGAGAGGGAACCGGAGTGAACTCACTCCGGCGCGAAAGTCGCCCCGGTGTCATGTAAACACCCCCTAATAATCAGCCGATTAAGAGGTCATATCATCACTGTCCACATTAAATATTTCATCGAACCCCGAGAGGCCATCGTTCACTTTGTATCGAAGCCAGAAAGAGGGGATATTCAAACACGCCTAAAAGGTTAGTGGTATCTTACTAATTAAGCTGTTATGAGAGCGGAATATACTGTACCAACGTTTTTTTTTTATTCAATATTTTTATCCAGAGGCATCCAATTTAGCAGAGCTAGTTTAAATAAAGCCCTGATACAACACAAAAACGAAGACATGAAAACATTAAAACTATACAATTAATTAAGTTACAAAGGCAACATTTACTGGAGGCGTTACTGTTATGGCGCTTTAGCTTGTTTTTAAATTCACTGAGGGTCTCTACTTGTATAATGATTCTCAGTAGGGTGTTGTAGGTCCGAGCACCGTTTACTCTGAAGCTACCTTGGTATTTAGTAGTTTTTGCGAAGGGAGGGCGCAGCAGATAATAATAATAATAATAATAATAATAATATTTATAGAGGGAGCCCAACTCGCCAAGGCGGTTTTCGGTGGGGCCCTCATGCATAAATCTAACTAATTAATTAATTATTACGAAAAAGTAAAATATGTTTACAAGTAAAACAAATTTAAAAATTTAAAATCTTAAAATCGATTATACAAAAAATATCAAGGTTAAAAATTAGCTGAGATCTTTTAAAAAAGTTTTTAACTTGGATTTAAAAATAGATAAAATGTTACACTCTTTTAAATCATTTGGAAGGCTGTTCCAGTCTTTCGCGGCGTGAAAAATAAAAGTTTGTTTACCCCAGTTTGTTCTGGGTAGGGGTAAGCGAATATCATTAGAGCGTCTTGTATTATATGAATGAACAGCTTGAGTTTTAGTAAAATTAAAGTTGAAATCGGTTTCTCCAATAAGACACTTGTGGATAGCAATGCAGCGATGAAAAAACCTTCTTGTGGACAGTGACTTCAGATCTAGACTCTTCAGTGCTTCAGTTGACGAGCTTCGGGGTGGTTGCCCCAGCATAGCTTTAGCAGCTTTATTCTGTAGAATCTGTAGTTCTGACATGATGGTGTCATTGTTCTTGTCCCCCCATATAACGTCTCCGTAATCAAAAAGAGGGAGGATTAGGGCATTGTACAAGGCAACTCTAGCTTGTAGCGGCAAAAGATTCTTGATTCTCCAAATTAGGCCTATTCTCTGATTAATCTTCATGCTGATAGCATCGACATGATCTGCCCAGGACATAGACTGTTGAAGCGTTACGCCTAGGTATTTGAATGATTGTGTTCTTTCAATACTAGTGCCCTCTACTTTAACCGAAATGCCTTGAATACGATTCAGTTTCTGAGGACTTCCAAAGATAACAAAATTACATTTGGATATGTTTAGTGTCAAGAGATTTCTAAAGAACCACTCAGACACTGTCCCCAAGTCAGCATTGATGTGATGTTCAAGATCACTGACGCTTTTGGATGAGTAATAGAGTACAGTATCGTCCGCATAAAGAATAATATCGCTTGCCAGATGACAGTCCGGAAGATCATTCACGTAAATTAGAAACAATAAAGGTCCCAATATACTTCCTTGGGGTACTCCAATAGGCATTTCGGTAGATGCAGAGTGAGCATCTCCAACTGATGTAATTTGTGATCTGTTTGTGAGGTACGATCCAAACCACTGGGTGGTAGAGGTGGTAAGACCGATGTTGGTCAATTTTTGCAGCAGCAGGGGATGATCCACTGTATCGAAGGCCTTAGACAGGTCCAGAAAAACAGCACCTGTAAAGGAACCAGCGTCCATATTCTGGAGGATATTGTCTGTGAAATGAGCTAAGGCTGTTCCAGTTGATAACTTCGGTCTGAACCCAAATTGCTTAGATGTAACATGACGGGCTTTGCTCACCAAAAAAAATTATGCAAATTAGGCTAAGGGTAGATTGAATCTACCCATGGCTTATGATTAACTGAAACAGGAGATCACAATTCGCGCCTTCATACGACTGAGGTGTTACTTTGGAATCCTCGGTAATTACTTTTTTCGCACTTGCCGACATCCAAAAACACCCGGCGTGGGAATCACGAGACGTGTAAATAAGACATTTCTTGACATAATAAAAAGGTTTTCCAGATACGGACACGCATTTGTTGGCTTTACTCGCGCGGAGACACACGTCAACTGTTACTTCTCACGCGAAATGGTATTCAAGGCATGGCTCTACTGTTAAAAAACCCCGCTCTTTATTGATCGCACAACCATAACTATAAAAGGCGATAGCAAGAGAAATAACTATCACTCGAATGGGATAATCGAAGATCAAGAACCAAACCTTAACGAGAGCGGGGTTTATATCTATTACTAAAGAGAAACTGAAAATGAAACATAAACTCTTTGCCGACTCAGAAAATATTACGAGAAGCTAAAGTTTACAACCCGAGAAACATTTTAATGACGGCCTAAAATCTATTCTTGCGGGAGGAATGAAATTATTTGCAATTATGTTGATCGAACAGTGTACTCTATTCTGTCTATTACTGTGTAGTCGGCAGAATCATTATACAAAACGGCGTCAGCAACGAGGTTCGATGTGATAAATTAAGTACATTTACTTACCTGTGATAAATTAATGTTTACTCAATGAGAATGATTTACTCTCTGAGAAATTACGATTCCCGAAACAGGAACATTTGGAATTCTTGGACATCAGTAACTACTACCGACTTATAACAGCTTCATTTTAATAGCGACTTGATTCTGAAATAATAAACCGTGAGATCTAACGCAAAGCTCAAAGGGCACGTCGAAGGGAAGGCAACCAGAGGGTTTGAAGTAATCTGGTGGCCCAATCTTTTCTCCGCATGACGAGCTTTGAAGCGCGAAAAATTTTTATGCAAATTAGCTGGCTGCACATTCAATGTGCAGCCACCTAATTTGCATAAGTAATTCAAAACCAAGGTATGACAGCTTTAGGCTCTTGAGGTGTCGGCTGAATACCCTAGGACTTCCGTAAATTGCCCACAAAAGAGTAACTCAAGCTACCATAAACTGAAATGAAAGTAACCGCAATATCCGATTAAAGCAAGGTTTAAATCTTTTTCTGCTCGGCTAACCCTCTTCCAAGGCACTTACTATTTTGGTAATAATAAAACGGCATAAAGATTTTACATCGCGCCTTTTTCAGTCTCGGGCAGTAAATTATAGTATGAAACGGAGGTAAACTCAAGAATTCAGTTTTGTGACTGCCCTGCAACTTTGAAACTATTTAAGCCGCTTCCTAAAAGGCCGGGAAAATGTTTTTCGCAAAATTCGTAAAAGTAGCTCCTTATACTCTAATTTAACATTACCAAATTTAACAAACGCGCTAACTACTTTATGGTCCTGTATCAGTATGTAAAGGCATCAAATCCTTATAAAGCCGACAGAAACAACAATTAATATAATTTAAGACTTTTTTTGTACTGCTTTTATATCAAGCAAATGAAATAGTCCTGGCGATATGTCATTATCACAAAATCGCCAAATTCAGTGGTTCCTAGATCACTAACACAAAATACTGCAATACATGTTCTTATACTGCTCTTTTACTCCGCTTTGTTAAGGCAACACTCGTGCCATAATCAAGTTCGAGCGCGGCCTAAAAAATAAAATGGATTGAGAGAAAGCGGTTAATTGACCATGAATATTCAAACAGAGTAAGAGTTGAATAAGATTATCACCTCCATAAGTCAAACAAGTCAATGTTATGTATTTTTTAGGTATAAATTAGCCGGGATACTACACCATTGATTAGAGTGTTTTTGCAAGTTAACTGTAGATTTCTGGTATACACTACCCAGTATACTACAGGAATGATTAGAGCATTTTTACGAGTTAACTGTAGTTTTCAGGTATACACTACCCAGGATACTACAGGAATGATTAGAGCACTTTTACGAGTTAACTGTAGTTTTCAGGTATACACTACCCAGGATACTACAGGAATGATTGGAGCATTTTTGCAAGTTAACTGTAGATTTCAGGTATACGCTACCCAGGATACTACAGGAATGATTAGAGCATTTTTACGAGTTAACTGTAGATTTCAGGTATACACTACCCAGGATACTACAGGAATGATTAGAGCATTTTTACGAGTTAACTGTAGATTTCAGGTATACACTACCCAGGATACTACAGGAATGATTAGAGCATTTTTACGAGTTAACTGTAGATTTCAGGTATACACTACCCAGGATACTACAGGAATGATTAGAGCATTTTTACGAGTTAACTGTAGATTTCAGGTATACGCTACCCAGGATACTACAGGAATGATTAGAGCATTTTTACGAGTTAACTGTAGATTTCAGGTAACACTACCCAGGATACTACAGGTTAATACTATGCAACGCAGATAACAAAAGCTCAGGAAACAAGGGGACCCTGCATGACCCAGCGAGGCTACTTGTCTGCGAAATATTTTGAGAAAAGAGCTGACTCTCTCGAGTGTTGAACTATAATAGAATAATCCAGAATTATAATTTTAAACATCAAATGCTACTGATATAATTATTAAGTTTTCTTACCTGTCTGGAGTCTCTTCCACTGATGTCAATGATCTGGGCGCCAAACAAACGCGCGCGGTACATATTTCCCGCCACAAATAATTAAAAGCACTTTCATGAGACGGTGATCAAAATCAGTCAAAATGCAAAAAGCAAAATAGGAAAGCCGGCGTCAAATTGCTAGAGGCTAGCGATCGTTTGTTGGGCGGCGTGTGATAGAGTGAAACTGATAAAATATGGAGAAATCTGGACAGAATCGTTTTGTAATACATTATCAAAAATTATGTGAAATACATCATCAGAAAACACGTGCGATAAAAATGATTTCCGCTCGATATTTTTTCTCGGTATTTTTCATCGACAAAAAACCGAAATATTAAAAATCACGACTTACCATCAATTGTTCGGCTAAACAAAGCTAAACTTACCAAAGTCGATAACCAAGTAAGGATTTCCTACAGAAATAATTTGCCACTCTCGTTTAGCAGTGTAGTGGTCGAACTTGACGTAGGTTAAAACGAATTCGTTTTGCCGGCATCTTCCCGTTAAATTAAAGTAGATTTAACACTTGCCAGAAGTAATTAGAAATCTAGCCATTTTGCTCATAGCTTCGCAAATGCAACCAGCGTTATATAGTAAAGCGACAGACACTTTAGCGAAATATTCACACGCGACAGTCGCGACAACCTCAGTAAATCTAACAAATGAAACAAGATACTGAGAGAAAAAAAGGGCTTTATTGATTGTTTCCGGCAAGCGGTGACAAGTAATGTACGAGATTAGAGGACCTCCTGGTCAGAATTTTTTTTGTAGCCTAAGCCCGTCATGACTAGCCACGGAAAGTTAACCCTAAGATTCTATTTTGCTAAAGTAATGCTTTGATTTATTTAACGTACGATGATTGACTCGGTTGTGTTTTACAAACGCATTTTTTTGAAACCCAAGCTTCTTAATTAAGCCACAGAAAGGAAATTTTTGTCGTCGATTTTCATTGACAAAATCATTTGTAAGAACTAATAGACATGTGAATGCTATAACTTTTCATTTGACGTTTTACAGTACGGATAGCTTGGTAACAAGCGGCAAGATAATTTCATTTTTACGTACATATATTGGCATCGTTTGAAACTAAAGAAGAATACTAATAATAAAAAAGTTTTGATGGTGTTATCATGATTTTGGTTAAAACAATTTTGTCACACTGTGTCGCTGAAAGTTTATCTCAGTACCCAAGCAATGATTTTGTAACTAAAGTAAATTCTATGTGAATTTCTGAAAGAAAACTAAAGCAAATCAGTGTACACTCCATCACCTGCTGCATATAGCCCTCTGTCAAAGAAAAATAATTATAAATCACTCAGTAATGATGATGTTCATAATAATAGTAATAACAATATTAATAATAATAATTATTATAATAATCTATCATCAGATAACAATAGCCAATAAATGAACTGACTACCCAAGAGAAACAGAACCAGTTAGTACTACAAAATAAAAATGATAAAAATTAGGTTCTGTCATCAGACAACAACAGCCCATAAATGAAATGACTACCCAAGAGAAACAGAACCAGTTAGTACTACAAAATGAAAATGATGAAAATTAGGTCCTGTCATCAGATAACAACAGCCCATAAATGAACTGACTACCCAAGAGAAACAGAACAAGTTAGTTCAAAATAATAATGATAAAAATTAGGTTCTGCCATCAGATAACAACAGCCCGTAAATGAACTGACTACCCAAGATAAACAGAACCAGTTAGTACTACAAAATGAAAATGATGAAAATTAGGTCCTGCCATCAGATAACAACAGCCCATAAATGAACTGACTACCCAAGAGAAACAGAACCAGTAAGTACTACAAAATGAAAATGATGAAAATTAGGTCCTGCCATCAGATAACAACAGCCCATAAATGAACTGACTACCCAAGAGAAACAGAACCAGTTAGTACAAAATGAAAATCATGAAAATTAGGTTCTGCCATCAGATAACAACAGCCCATAAATGAAATGACTACCCAAGAGAAACAGAACCAGTTAGTACTACAAAATGAAAATGATGAAAATTAGGTCCTGTCATCAGATAACAACAGCCCATAAATGAACTGACTACCCAAGAGAAACAGAACAAGTTAGTTCAAAATAATAATGATAAAAATTAGGTTCTGCCATCAGATAACAACAGCCCGTAAATGAACTGACTACCCAAGATAAACAGAACCAGTTAGTACTACAAAATGAAAATGATGAAAATTAGGTCCTGCCATCAGATAACAACAGCCCATAAATGAACTGACTACCCAAGAGAAACAGAACCAGTTAGTTCAAAATAATAATGATAAAAATTAGGTTCTGCCATCAGATAACAACAGCCCGTAAATGAACTGACTACCCAAGATAAACAGAACCAGTTAGTACTACAAAATGAAAATGATGAAAATTAGGTTCTGCCATCAGATAACAACAGCCCATAAATGAGCTGACTACCCAAGAGAAACAGAACCAGTTAGTACAAAATGAAAATCATGAAAATTAGGTTCTGCCATCAGATAACAACAGCCCATAAATGAACTGACTACCCAAGAGAAACAGAACAAGTTAGTTCAAAATAATAATGATAAAAATTAGGTTCTGCCATCAGATAACAACAGCCCATAAATGAACTGACTACCCAAGAGAAACAGAACCAGTTAGTTCAAAATAATAATGATAAAAATTAGGTTCTGCCATCAGATAACAACAGCCCGTAAATGAACTGACTACCCAAGATAAACAGAACCAGTTAGTACTACAAAATGAAAATGATGAAAATTAGGTCCTGCCATCAGATAACAACAGCCCATAAATGAACTGACTACCCAAGAGAAACAGAACCAGTAAGTACTACAAAATGAAAATGATGAAAATTAGGTCCTGCCATCAGATAACAACAGCCCATAAATGAACTGACTACCCAAGAGAAACAGAACCAGTTAGTACAAAATGAAAATCATGAAAATTAGGTTCTGCCATCAGATAACAACAGCCCATAAATGAAATGACTACCCAAGAGAAACAGAACCAGTTAGTACTACAAAATGAAAATGATGAAAATTAGGTCCTGTCATCAGATAACAACAGCCCATAAATGAACTGACTACCCAAGAGAAACAGAACAAGTTAGTTCAAAATAATAATGATAAAAATTAGGTTCTGCCATCAGATAACAACAGCCCGTAAATGAACTGACTACCCAAGATAAACAGAACCAGTTAGTACTACAAAATGAAAATGATGAAAATTAGGTCCTGCCATCAGATAACAACAGCCCATAAATGAACTGACTACCCAAGAGAAACAGAACCAGTTAGTTCAAAATAATAATGATAAAAATTAGGTTCTGCCATCAGATAACAACAGCCCGTAAATGAACTGACTACCCAAGATAAACAGAACCAGTTAGTACTACAAAATGAAAATGATGAAAATTAGGTTCTGCCATCAGATAACAACAGCCCATAAATGAGCTGACTACCCAAGAGAAACAGAACCAGTTAGTACAAAATGAAAATGATGAAAATTAGGTCCTGCCATCAGATAACAACAGCCCATAAATGAAATGACTACCCAAGAGAAACAGAACCAGTTAGTACTACAAAATGAAAATGATGAAAATTAGGTCCTGTCATCAGATAACAACAGCCCATAAATGAACTGACTACCCAAGAGAAACAGAACAAGTTAGTTCAAAATAATAATGATAAAAATTAGGTTCTGCCATCAGATAACAACAGCCCGTAAATGAACTGACTACCCAAGATAAACAGAACCAGTTAGTACTACAAAATGAAAATGATGAAAATTAGGTCCTGCCATCAGATAACAACAGCCCATAAATGAACTGACTACCCAAGAGAAACAGAACCAGTAAGTACTACAAAATTAAAATGATGAAAATTAGGTCCTGCCATCAGATAACAACAGCCCATAAATGAACTGACTACCCAAGAGAAACAGAACCAGTTAGTACAAAATGAAAATCATGAAAATTAGGTTCTGCCATCAGATAACAACAGCCCATAAATGAAATGACTACCCAAGAGAAACAGAACCAGTTAGTACTACAAAATGAAAATGATGAAAATTAGGTCCTGTCATCAGATAACAACAGCCCATAAATGAACTGACTACCCAAGAGAAACAGAACAAGTTAGTTCAAAATAATAATGATAAAAATTAGGTTCTGCCATCAGATAACAACAGCCCGTAAATGAACTGACTACCCAAGATAAACAGAACCAGTTAGTACTACAAAATGAAAATGATGAAAATTAGGTCCTGCCATCAGATAACAACAGCCCATAAATGAACTGACTACCCAAGAGAAACAGAACCAGTTAGTTCAAAATAATAATGATAAAAATTAGGTTCTGCCATCAGATAACAACAGCCCGTAAATGAACTGACTACCCAAGATAAACAGAACCAGTTAGTACTACAAAATGAAAATGATGAAAATTAGGTTCTGCCATCAGATAACAACAGCCCATAAATGAGCTGACTACCCAAGAGAAACAGAACCAGTTAGTACTACAAAATGAAAATGATGAAAATTAGGTCCTGCCATCAGATAACAACAGCCCATAAATGAAATGACTACCCAAGAGAAACAGAACCAGTTAGTACTACAAAATGAAAATGATGAAAATTAGGTCCTGTCATCAGATAACAACAGCCCATAAATGAACTGACTACCCAAGAGAAACAGAACAAGTTAGTTCAAAATAATAATGATAAAAATTAGGTTCTGCCATCAGATAACAACAGCCCGTAAATGAACTGACTACCCAAGAGAAACAGAACCAGTTAGTATTACAAAATGAAAATGATAAAAATTAGGTTCTGCCATCAGATAACAACAGCCCATAAATGAACTGACTACCCAAGAGAAACAGAACCAGTTAGTACTACAAAATGAAAATGATGAAAATTAGGTCCTGCCATCAGATAACAACAGCCCATTATTTTATACTTATATAACGCCTAATTTCTTTGTATTTGTCTAGTTTGTTGTAAATTATGTAGCCTGGCCTGCCTCGAATAGCCTCGCTAACTGCAGGCTAGTCCCAATGTATCTTTTGCTATATTTTCAAATTTAAATAAAGTTGAAAGTTGAAGTTGAACTGACTACCCAAGAGAAACAGAACCAGTTAGTACAAAATGAAAATGATGAAAATTAGGTTCTGCCATCATTGCCATCAGATAACAAAACAGCTCATAAATAAAGTGACTACCCAAGAGAAACAGGACCAGTTAGTACAAAAAAATAATAATGATAAGAATTAGGTTTTGCCATCAGATAACAAAAGCCCATAAATAAACTGACTACCCAAGCGAAATAGAATAATAAAGCTAAATGTTTTTTTTAAAATTGAAGTGACTTAGAAAACAGAAATACCTCACTGTATTGGGAATGATTTGACTAAAAACAAACTTACCTCAAGTCTAATATCACTAATATGTATCTTAAGTCCGTTTTAGTCTGACCTCTACCTTAAAGAAAAAAAGAATTTACAAGGCCAACCGGTGGAATGCTTTTCTGGCGAAGAAGACTAGTGATCAAACGCACGTGGAAGCGACATACACAGTAGCTGGCATCCTGCTGAATTCCACTACGGCACAGGCCGATTTGGCGGGTTCAAGTTCCCGCGTTGCCACGTCTTTCAACAGGAAATCTCCTAAATATTTCATTTCTGGAGAAACCCGTCGGACGGACTCAACATATTTCTTTTTTGAGTGCATACCAATGTTTTTTGGGGGTTGTAACCCTCGACAGACTTGAAATGGCAAACGAAGGCTCGATCATACCTCACTTCAAATTGTTTCGAAATCAAAACCACAGCGCTTTTGAACTTTGAAAGTCCCACCGAGGTAGAATATTAATTAATTAGTAATAATTTAACTCTGTTACATCGCATGATCCCTGCCTGACCCTCAAAAACAAAAACAAAAATCGTACATGATCGCTGCCGTCCATTCATTTGAGCGGCACTGGAAACAAGTTTTGCGGTGCCTTGTCACACACGTCCCGTCATGTCACACGAGGGATTTTCTGACTTCGGCACTCGAGTATTTATTAAATATTTGCGCATGAAATATGGGTTGCTCCTTCAAAAATTTTATCAAAGTGACAAAGGAAATATGAAATGCTTTAACGTAATGTCTTGCCTGGCGTGCCCCGTCCAAATCACCGGCAGTCCGATCTGGATTTGTTTATGTTTTACAGACCAACAGTAAGTCTAAATTAATGTAAATTACTTTCTACGGGTAGATGAAGCGAGCTTTTATTTTTAAGATACATTTCGAATGATCAAATCTTTTTAATTTTAAACAAAAAGGTCACGTCGCAAAAAAAAGGTTGCGTGGGAGGCTGTCTCCTCGCCTTAATTGCCTCGCGCTCAAAGGACGCGTCTCTCGCGGATACTTGGCGTCTGGTTTACTTATTATGTTCCGGTCTTAATTAATTTTATGACACCATGCAAACACCTTTCTATCGCGTACCAGGGCATCAATTTACGGCGCCTGCTGAGATTTTTTTTCTTGAGCAAAGCTCCTCATGATACCATTGTTCTTAAGATAAGCGTACAGTTGGGTGTGCACGGCTTTTTCTAGAATTTTACTGATCGTTGGCAGCACAGTAATGGGTCTGTAATTGTTAGCATCACAGCGATCACCTTTCTTGAATAACGCTGCCACTTTTCCAAATTTCCAAAGAGAAGGAAAGGTGCGAGTTTCCAGGGAAAGATTAAATAATCTAGTAAGACTGGCACTGATTACTGAGGCTGAATACAGATCATATAGATATGATCACGAATATAGAATATAGATCACGGCTTCCGGTGTTATAGCCATGGAAAGGTGCGCGTGCCTAAACTCTGTAAGTAAGTACGAATGCGCCATTCCGTGAAGACACTTATGGACTAAGACACATTTGAGATAATTTCTGCGTACTTATAGGCTGGGCCAAGTGTTGATTTCAACTCCTCAGCCCCGATAGATCGACCCGGCTTCAATAATACATGCGGCGAGTCTATTTAGCTTATCTAGATAGGCTTTTCTCACAATCCCACAACCGTCTCCCAGACAGGCGAACAGCAATCGAACAATGGCAAGACAAAAGTATTGTAGAGCACTTGACAAGTTGGCTCGGGAAGAACCTTACGCGCTCTACTCAGAATACCTAAGTAGTTGATTCTAATTATAATTCAGTCCAGAAAGTCATTACTGGAAATTCGAATTTTAGAAAAAAAGAAAACTTGTTTGATTCATTCGTTAATGCCAGGAATGGAGCCTTGAGGTAAGGTTAAAATTATTATATGTCAAGGGCACCCAACTACTGTTTTCTATAAAAGATATGTTCGCACACATTGCTTAGAAATTTCTATAGCTCGAGAAAAACGAAACTTGATGGTCTTATTGGACTTTCGCATTCTATAGTTTCAACAATTTTCGGATATTGGGCCGGTTTTTTATTCGTATAAAAAGAAGCCCTAAAATTTTCGGCTTTGGATATATTGACAGAAACGGCTATTAGCAGGTAGGATTTTCGGGTGAACAATGGGAAAGTCCTAATGAATTCGAAAAGGCTAATGGTAGGGGGCGATCCCACACCTATTTGAAAGATTGTTTTTTATTAGCTGGGAAAACAATAGGGATTGTCATATAATCTACTAATTGCAGATTAAAGGGGACTAGTGAAATAAGAGGTTTAGAACGGTTCAGGTCTACAAGGATGACCGAAGAGACACAAAATAAGCTAAAATATAGACCTTCTTGTAAAATTACTCTACTAGTTAGCCGTAAAATGGTTTCTAATGCAACAAGCATACCAAATCAAATCAGTTCTGAGTTTACTCCGCTAAGAGACCGAGTGCATTATTTATTGGAGAGAATTTTTATATCCAATCGTCTCAATGGATAAAGGTCTGTTACAGAGAACTCAAGCTTAACGGATTTCTGATCCACATGAATTACCTTAGGATGCAAAACATTAACTAAAAAGCTTTTTAAATCCCTCAATAAATAATGTATACTTCTTAATGGAAATTGGAGTTCATATTACGTGTACCGGCCACAAATGGTTTTGCATACCAAATCAAATCAGTTCTGAGTTTACTCCGCTAAGAGACCGAGTGCATTATTTATTGGAGAGAATTTTTATATCCAATCGTCTCAATGGATAAAGGTCTGTTACAGAGAACTCAAGCTTAACGGATTTCTGATCCACATGAATTACCTTAGGATGCAAAACATTAACTAAAAAGCTTTTTAAATCCCTCAATAAATAATGTATACTTCTTAATGGAAATTGGAGTTCATATTACGTGTACCGGCCACAAATGGTTTTGTGATGACTATATCTAATAATCAGATAATTACCTCAATATAGTTATGATACCACTGTCCACATAAAATATTTCATCAAACCCCGAGAGGCTATTGTTCACTTTGTATTGAAGCCAGAAAGAGGGGATACTGTATTCAAACACGCCTAAAAGGTTAGTAGTATCTTATTAATTAAACTGTTAGAAATTTCTCTGGAGCTTGAGAAAGGCTAAACATTATTGTCCTGTTTGTCTTTCGTTTTTCCATTAACTTTTCTAAGATTTTCGGCCGTGATATTGGGGTTTTCATATTTTACGCTCCAGATTTTTACGTTACTCGTGAAAAGGAGACTTAAAATTTTCGGCTTTGGGTATATTGACGGAAAGAGCTATAATGTAGAAAATTCGAGTTCTCTCAAGGCTTTTAATAGCAGATAAGATTTTTGGAAAAAAAATGAGCAAGCCATAATGAATTTGAAAAGACTAAAGGTGCCCGTCAAGGGCGGATTTAGGAGTCGGCCGGAGGGGCCGCGACCACCCCTTTTCTTTTTAAATTTTGTATTATTTTGATAGAATTTTCAGAAAAATAAAATAGTATCTATATAGCTAGCAAGTGTCCCGGCCAAAAATATAGATCTTCTTAAAACTACCCTAGCTAGCTGTGAAATGGTTCTCAAGCAATTTGGAGAAAGTCATCGTTGGGTGCCCGTGAAATATCATTTACAACTAAAGAACACAGTAAAAAAAGACAAGAAGTTAATAAGATCAAATTAAAACCCCTTAGAATGAACACAGAGGAAGGAGCAAAAAACAATTACGAAAATACAGACAATACAAACTAAAGGAGTCCGAAAATCATTTGGTTTCATGTCGTTCCGTGGTGTGATTACTAACTAAAATAAATTATGTAATAGAACTAGCCTGCAAAACAGGCGTATTTTGCGGTACTATCGATTTGGATTTTCGACTGACCGAGAGTTGGGGCGAGTCAAAAAATGATTCCAAGGGAGAGGTTGAAGAGAGAAGCTAATTGGCTAACCGCGGGAAAGGAATGTGGTTCGACTCTGAGGAGCCGTTTGTAAAATAAAAGGGCTTGCTTTTCCTCCTGGCCACAAAAGCGAGCTATGGTGCGAGACTGACGTGCAAGCCTCTTATTCCAGCTAGTTCCAGTTCTTTATGTGGTTCTCGGTCACTTTTTGAATTGAGTAATGGCGGCAAAACAAACCTGAACTTTATGTTTAAAATAAGTGGTCTTCCCATTGGAATTTTGAATGGAAATTTAGCCATGTAAGTATTTATTACTTCTACTTTTGAAAGCTGAACTACTTATCAGTCTCTATTATTAAGCAGACCGTGACGTTTTCAAGACAAATACCTTCTTATCTTTACAATAATGTCAAGTGCAAAATTTGCTGGTTTCTGTAGCTCGCGGCAAGTGTTACTTAATCATCCAAAATCCAAACAGACACCATCGCCAAGACACCAAACTACCATTTTACAAAAAAAAAAATGCCAACAGACAAATGTGGCGGCTATACCCAACGACTGTTTTCTGTAAAATATATGTTCGGAAAAACCAACAATGCCTAGAATTTTTTGTGAATCGTTGAAGATGCTTGCTGTACAGGAGAAAAATTGCTATACCAAAAATACTGTGACAAGAGACTGATTTTCAGTACTGGTTTCATTGGTCTTTCGATAGTATTTTAATAGAGAGTACAAACTGTTGAAATGTCAATAGCGAGACGTCAGTCCGAGACTTTAGAGTCACGTTTATGGCAAACGGGCAGATCCAGGTTGAGAATTTCTCAAAATATAAGCTAAAAGAAAATGAGCAGAACTGAAATCTTATTGCGTAGTAATTAACAATGAAGGACGAGAAAGGGTAAACTTGATCACGTCACGTACAAATTCACGTTTGCAGTAAACGTAAATCGGGTGATGCTCGATTCAATCTGTCATACGTAGCTGCGAGGCTTGTGGAAATAAAATCAACACAAATATAAAGGAAATAACCTGAAGGTCCAAGGATAAGATGACGCATTTCTTAATTATAGAAACTTAATTCCCATAAGCCTCAAAGCCAAGTATGAATTTTATAAATTTAAGTACCGAAATAGACCTTTTTTAGCTTGTGAGCCTTTTGTTTTCCAATTTCAGACCACGTGATGGTACCCCGGAGAAAACATTTTTTTTTTGTCAAATGTCGTCTTATTATGCCAGTTTCAAACGTCTTGCTACTGCCGTGCTAAGCTGGCTCGACTGTGGCTCGACTGCAGCACGACACTAGCACGACTTGGTTAACTTTCAGACGTCGATTTTTATTCAGTCGAATAAAACGGCTGTTGCAGAAAACAAAACACAAAGATAAAGAAACGATTTTGCAAACTTTTAAATGTACTGTAGAATTCCGAAAATAACCCCTCCATGTATAGGCCCCTCCAAATATAAGCCCCCCATACCGGTAACGCAAAAAACCCTTCGTTAAATCGCGCCTCCAAATATAAGCCCCCCGGGGCTTGTACTTGGAAAATTGCCCTCAAATACAAAGTAAAACAAAGGTAAAACGGTACATTTACTTCTAACTATCAGGCTAGCCCAAATGATTTTGAAACGCAAATATCCCTCCGTAGATAAGCGCTTCCGTATATAAGCCCCTCCAAAAATAAGCCCCTCAAAAAGGGCCTTTGAAAAATACAATCCCCGGGGCTTATTTTCGGAATTTTTGGGTATTGTAATGTATTCATAATTTATGAATTGAGTTCGGCACGACAGTAGCGCGACGTTTGAAACCAAGTCGAGCTACTGCCGTGTAGCACGACCTGGTTACAAACGTCGCGCTACTGTCGTGCTAAAGTTGAATTTAATTCGATCAATTTAGTTCGGCACGGCAGTAGCACGACGCTTGAAACGGGCCTTACACACGTTCATCCACGTGCATAAATATGCATGGTTAAAGAAAAGACAAAAGACAAATTCCCTAAGGAACATCACGTGGTCTTAATTGGAAAAAACAAAATATACAGGTTAAAAAAGTCTTTTGGCCTATCCACCATTGTCACATTGCTAATAATGCAAGCGTTGTTTTCAATTTCCCCTGAGTATTTAAGTCGTTCCAAGAGAAATGCAAGGCAATTCTTATGCAAAATTTCAAAATTTGGGGGTTAAACAAGGTGTATTAAGGGTAGTGTGGAAACGGTTTTCATTGTAGCAAAGACTGATACATTGCTGAGATGAGCTTCATATTTGTGGCTGGATCACTCTTTCTTTTTAACACCTTTGAGTTGAGTGTTGCGGGCCAGGGCTCCACTCCGAAAATCAAAGAAATTGTACTAGGAAGATGCGACGGGTATCAACTGAATACTATTGGTCCATAAGCGTTTAAATGCAAAATAAGATCGACCTGCATGAGAGAGATTTTGTGAGCCCACGAGACTGAGCAACCCCAACAAACCCTTGTTTTCGCTAAAACCGCTGGACACAAAACCTCCCTTGGGTCGATGTTACATTGTCACAACTGCCTTTTGTTTTCAATTTCTCCCGGATATTAAAGTCATTCCAAGAGAAATGCAAGGCAATTCCTATGCAAAATTTCAAAATTTGGGGGTTAACAACGTGTATTAATGGTAATGTGAAAATGATGAATTTTATGGGTTGAAATTGCAGCAAAGACTGATACATCGCTAAGATGAGCTTCATATTTGTGGCTGGATTACTCTTTCTTTTTAACACCATTGAGTCAATGAGTGTTCCGGGCCCGGGCTCCACTCCGAAAATCAAAACAATTGTACTTGGAAGATGCTACGAGTATCAATTGAAAACTATTGGTTCAAAAGAAGATCAATGGAAAGACTGTAACATGATATGGATGGCCTTTCATCAAGCCTTTGCTTACAAGGATCCGTGTAAACTACTACCCGAAGTTTACCAGCCGTTCTTTGATGCAACTGGGATGCAAGAACACGAAAAGGTCAGAAAAACTGATAAGTGTATTGTTGAAGAAGGGTGGAGCTTCTCTCAGATAATGTATTTTATTACAGGGAAGTGTAAATTAAACAAACGTCATTTCTATCAAATTCCTGACTGTGATACAATGTTTTGAGTTAGAAATATTTGTTTCGGAAACTTTAGAAACAATCTAATCAGTTCGGGGGCGTTTACACTCAGTTTTTAACTGTATAACGCAATACATTACGTATATATTGTGAAAATAATAGCTTCGAAACTCATAAAGTACGAATAACATGATAGATTAATGCGCAAACATGGAGTATACGGAATGGTGAACAACGAATGACGTCATTATATAAATGCAAACTATGAAAAAATTACATAATACCTAAAAGACATAACGAACTTCATGAAAAAACGAAAACCGTACTGATGATAACAAGAAAGACTGGAAATTTAACAATTAATGAATGAGGCTGAGTACAAATGTATCTTATGAAGAATTATGGAGATCGAGGAGGGTGTTAGCCGTTGAGGCCGTAGGCCGAGGCGGATAACACCCTCCGAGATCTCCATACGAAAGCAGAATTCAATAATTGTTTCATTATTCATTCAAAATAATTCCTAGTTTAAAAACATAGCTAACATATGAACATGCTTACCTCCATCGATGTTAGGTTCATCTTTGATAGTGCACGTTTAGGGTTGTTCAGCTCCGCATGTCGCCCTTCGAGTTGTCCTCTTGCTGTAATTGCATTGTTTTCAGCTATTATTTCGCCTAGTTCTTACTCTTGAAACGAGTGAAACGTCCGCCATTTTTGTTTCCACAACCAAAACAACTCAACCTCGCCCCCAGGTCTTCTCGGTTAATGGTGCATTAACCTGCAAGGAAGCTGCACTTTTGACGTCTTGGGTTAATTAATGGCAAAATTCTTCCAAATTTGGTCATCAGTAGTTGGTTATGGTGAATTATGCGTGTGCCTTTAGCCAATCAGAATCGGGAAATATTTTGAATGAATAATAATGGTGCGATCGAGGAGGGTGTTATCGAGGCCAACAGCCTTCTAGAATATTTCCTAGTTTGCAACACCCTTACCTCCTCGTCTAGACTTTCTTCAAAATATATTGCATGTTGCACAGTTCAGAATATGAACTGAGATCCTTTTTCCTTGCAGATACTCGTCAAAAAGCATATTACATCCATCGAGCAATATTTTTGCTTATTTCTGCATTTGTTCCGTACTGTTTAATCAGTAATTCGTCAACTTCTTCCTCGGATAGCAGTGATCTCTTTCGAAATTTCCCTTAGATCCGCACTCATGCAATATTAAACAACAAGTCGGCCTGTCGTTGCCTGGAAACGAGGTTGCGATTGTATATTGATGGCACTATTTTGGCAATATGCCATCCTGTCGACTGTATATTGCCGCAACTTCCAAATTTGGTCAGCGCTAGCTCAGCTTATGAGGAACAGAACATTTTACAATTGTGGGCTTAGTACCCTAGCCTTTTAGTGAAGGTGAGGCTGTGGTTGACTTTGTATTGGTGCAAACTTCTTTCCTTTTGTTATGGAAATCATGCTTAAGAATACGAGTTAGCATAAGAATATGATAAAAGCGAGGAGGGTTGTATCTAAAAAAGGTCAACTCCAGCCTTTTTTTTACCTGTAACTGTAAAGTGGGCCATTAGCGGGTGAATAAAGCCAATCAGAAAGCGTGACGAAATACAGTACTTTGCATTCACCTGTAACTGAGAAATGGGCCATATTAGCCGATTATTAAGCCAATCAGAAACGGTGGGGAAACATTTTTTAATTAATAATATTGAAAGTTATAGAAAAAAGTATTTTGCATTCAAAGGAGTAGGTTAAGTACCGGAGTCATGAAAACCTTCCTGACAATGTTTGTATGCAAATAGCACCAGTATAAAAGAACAGTTGGCCCAAATAAGGGAAAAACTTGTCCATTTCCTGACTGGTATAGCGAACCACTAATAATCGGTTTGAGCAATATTTCTCAGACACACAGCCATATTCGAAAACTCCTTAACTCATTGTCAAGTGTCAGTCTTCTCACAGTCGCACTGGTACGATGATGGTTGAGTCATCTGCGTACTATTTAAAAACGGGAGGGAGTTGGCGCTGCCTTAATTATATTTCAAGTCATTCAGGGAGAATATTAGAGGGGTCTGTCAGACGCTGCCCCTAACTTACTGCCTTTCTACTCGTTCAATATGCTGCATACGATTGAGGGGTTTAAAGCACAACTAGTAAGTAAATCAACTAACGTAAAGGTCTAATAACCCGTAGTGGTAACGTTTTGCATGGTAGCATATGTGGGACACAGTTATAAGAAAACCACCCTGACTATGTGACGCGGTTTTCACATGAAATCATAAATTTTTTCTATGTTGAAGCCGATATTCTTTCCGAAGAAGATCAGCCTCAAAATATATCCTTGCCTTTCCTTCAGAGTTTGTTCTGGTCTGGTACATACAAAGTTGCGCATGTCTATTCTGATTCCGGTCATCGATATACAACTCTAGAAGATACCTTGGCCGGGTAAGAATCAGCTTCAGGTTACTTCTTCTTTTATTTTAGTGTCACCTGTTTAAAATATAACATTGCAGGACGGCTTTAGGAGTTTTTAGATTGTTAACAGTCCCATATTTTCCCGTAAGATCGTCGAGATCGTGCACTTGACTTTGTTTTCTTGCCCGCCTCATCAGTACATTTGATACCAAGATGGACGCTCGAACAGATAAGCACTCGATCCTTACGATCTTACCAAACAATAGGGGACTATGAACAGTCTAAGGTAGCGATCCCTGCCCGAGCGCTAAAAACTGGGGGGCTTCCGAATGATAAGTCCAGCGCTCTAACCGCTCGGCCACGCCACCTCCTTGGCAACCTTACATTAACGGCTGTCCACGTTAGCTGGCCCACACCATTGACTGACAGGAAACTGTTGGCCTCCTACTAACTTTCATCAGAAGCTTTTGTTACCTTTTCAAGATCGATGATCCATAATAAAACAGAATACGTAACTGGTTATTACCATGGCCATTTCTTCATTTGTGTAGATTACTAGCCTAGGGCAGGCTCAACCATTCATTTAACGCTGTTCCGACGTCAGGCATTATACACCAATTTTAGACACCAATTTTTTAAAAGTGGGACTAAAACTGATCTCTCAAATTATCGTGGAATTTGTATTTCTAGTTGTCTTGGTAAATTATTTTCCTCAACTCTCAATCAAAGACTTCTCGAGCACACATTCAGTCACGTGACATACTTCATAAATCTCAAATAGGTTTTAAGCAAATAATCGAATAGCCGACCATGTTCTTACACTACGAACATTAATTGACAAATATGTTAACTGTTACAAAACGAAAATATACGCATGTTTTGTGGACTATAGAAAAGCATTTGATACGGTCTGGCACGAAGGACCCTTATACAAGCTGTTACAAATAAATGTCGGAGGAAAATCCTATAAAGTCATAAAACGTTTACACTCAAACTACTCTAGACTACCTGTTCTATTACGATTGGAAATAGCCAAACACAACCTTTTCAATACACTAGAGGTGTGCGTCAAGGCTGCATTTTAAGTCCTCTTCTCTTTAACTTATACTTTAATGATCTGGCTTTTTCATTCAACAATATTTTATCTGATCCGTTTGTGACCAAATGCCACCAAACCCAATTCTCATTTTTATGCTGACCACCTTATTACATTATTGCGATCGAAATTAGGATTGCATTGCCTTAACAAACTATCTTAAGCTTCATATTGCAACTCCTGGACGCTTAAAGTCAACCACAAGAAAACCAAGATAATGGTTTTCCAAAAAGGCAAAAACGAATGTGACGATGTTTTTCACATAGCGTTGAATGAAATGATAGACATTATACAAGACTATACTAACTTAGGGACTCGCATCTCATATTCCAGAAATTTTACACTTTCACTCGAACATCTTCGACAAAAAGCCGTTCGTCCCTCTTTTTAGTCTAAGACGCCACAATGATTTTAACAAAATGAAACCTTCCCTTTCAAGTGAAATTTTTGACACAATGATCTCACCGATTTCAACCTACAATAGTGAAGTTTGGGGTGCCTTTGTGAAATCAGATATTAAGTCATGGGATAGCTCCGGAATCGAAAAACTTATTTACACTTTTGTAAACGATATTTAGAAGTCCATAACACGTCATCCAATGTTGCATGCAGAGCTGAAATTGGCAGATTCCCTTTGATCATTGATTTCAATACTTAGAGATCTATGAAGTCCCTCTGACTGCCTCACGACAGTTCATTTGAGAGAGTAAGTCTTAAGACAAGTCAGACCAACTCATCCTCAGACCTACTCATCCTCTAGGTATTAACGAGGAACGTATAAACTGGAGGATTAGTTAAGAACTTGAGTTCTTCTTAAAAAAGAGGCCTTTCATTCAATGAAAATACTTTTTAAAACACTTTTTAAGATAAAAACAATTAGAACAATAATAAAATGGACAAGTCAACGCGCTCTTCAATTTTTTTTTAAATTCGTAGAGAAGGGCTTCGTTGCCATTGAAATTATCAATATGCAATTTACTGCTAATTGCAGAGCTGTGTTACATTGTAGAAAGGCAAGAATTTCGCAAATATTATCATAAAACCAATAATGTACGTTTTACGTCTAAAACCTCTTGCAGGTATCTGGTGAATGGACTGACTTGGTGTGGAAATGAAAACCTGTCTTCTCCAGACTCTGATGGGATTGACTACGATTCCTGTCCGAATAGGCTTGAATGTGATTATACGAGACCTTTCTGGGGCCTCGCGTCAACGACGGTAAAGTATAATCATGTACTTTTCTCTCAAACTTTTCTCGTATTTTTCTCTCGAACTTTTAAAGTTATCGTTTCCTTAACACTGTGTTTAAAATATGTAGTAATATTTATTAATTTGTTCGTCTGTCCCGCCTGGAGTTGCTACCTGCGGTTCAGTGTAGTTACTTAAGTTAAATTCTTGAAATAAAGTCTTGTTGTTGTTGTCATCGTACAGGTTTTAACGAGTTTTGTAAGCTTCTGTACATGCTACATAGACACAAGCAGTTACACGCAATGATATTTGAGTCAATAGACATCCGCGGGTCAAGTAATTTAATTAATTACATTAATAAACTAAATACCTATATTTGTTTTTTAAAGTTTGCAAAACATGCTCGAGGAACTGTTACAGTAATGCTGCATGGTTCCAGGGTCGATTTAGATGGAAAAATTGTTCCTTACAGAGCAGACAGGTAATCGTACCTACGACCAAGAAATTCTTACAAATCATGTAGTTGACTAAGCTGGGGCCACGGAACTAGAAGGAGAAGGCGCGGGTAGGGAATCTTTTCCCACTTCTACGTTAGGGTGAAAAAAAAGTGAAACAATTTGTTTCATCTGGGTGAGTCCACCAATTTGATTCACCTTCCGAAAAAACTTCATAATTAAAAATCACTGCGAGGCTCAAAATTCTCAACCTTAAAATATTAGGTCATAAAATTGAAACACCCTTGGGTGTTGACAAATACCGACAAATGACATCGAAAATTTCCGAAAATTCCCTTTCGAAACTCTCTTTTTTTATAAACCTCCTCTGAATATAAGCCAATCAAAATGGCCTTAAAACTAAAAACCACGAGAATGTAGAGGAATTGGTTTGGTTTCTTTGGTCCAAACCTTTCCGCTGTCCTTCCTTTTTTCACCTTTACCAAGAGAGGGCTTAAAGGATTAGTTACTTTCTTATAAACAGAACAAAATAAGCCAGATAATTACGTTATCTATTTTTACTAATGATATAATAAGTACTTTCGTAATATTATTTTGTAGCTTCTTTGCCAAATACGAGCTGCCATATCTTCAAGTGGGCAAAGTTTCTGAACTCATGATCATAGTGGTTCACACAACCGACCCTAAAGGGTGAGAAACAGTAAGAATGTGTGTGGGAAAAATCGGCTCACATAAAAACGGCAGATACGCGTCTTATAAGGTGTAACTAGCAGATTTTGGTATCACTTCAGTGAGGTGTTTACTGGGATGATGCGCCAAATTTTTGAGCCTTACAGGTATTGCTAGCTGACGGCTGTTCCTTAAGGAAAAACTGCAGAAGAGAAGAAATCAGAAATGAAAAAAAAAAAAAGCATTACTGACAACTTTTTTTGTCTAAAGTAAATCAATAAGTTATTATAGCTTTTACGTGGTTTCAAGAGAGAATTCACCCTTGGTGGTTGTCTGTTTTGGGATAATATTTTTTTCATGGATGAGATAGAGCTATAGTCTTCGATTTAATTCCTCGGAAGAACAACTCAAATTTTCTGATAAGCATCTCTGACCTCTTCAGGCAGCTCCCCCCCTCCTCCTAACGAAAGATATGCTTTATTCTGGCGGTATATAATTTATAATCATTTATGGAATTTTTTGAAATTCTCATTTCAGAAATTATGCTACTTTTACTAGGTTAAGTTTACGTTGTTACTCATTTTGCAACATGTTATATAATGATATAAATTTGATTTTTTTTAAGTACATCTGTTGGTTGTGACCATGACTCTATCATTAACCTTATAAACGACGCAGAGCAAAGAGGACTTAAAGTAACCTGCTACGAAGACCCAGCGTACGTGGTATCTCAGTTTAATATTAATCTCTAGTTCTCAAAGCTATCATCTCACCAGGAGCCTATAACCCGGAGCAAGCAACTTCCATGTACTTGTGTCAAGGTGTTTTATTTTTAGAACGGTTTTGGCGCGAACTTAGAACGTCCAATCCTTTATATTTTAAGTCGCACGAACCCGGTCATCACACAATTGGACCTTTTATTATCATATGACTTACGTTTTCCTTTTTCATTCGTCGTATGTGCTCATACACGGAGTGGGGCTTCCATTTTCAAGCTGAAAAAGTGCTCTACAAGGTATCTAAAAATATACCGGTTTGTGAAAATTCCTTGACATATACCTAGTGTGGGATTTGCTCCCTCCGGGTTATGGGCTCCTGTCTCATAACATCTGGACCATAGTAGGAGCTCATAACCTATGGGCTCCTGGTAAGTATAGAGAATAAAAACGGCGGTTGACGAAATGTCATATGAAGTTGAAAGTCGTTAGAATCAACGTAAACTAGCAAGCGAAGAAACCCGATGCCTGATTACTGGAGAAAACAGCAACTTTTTGTGGCAAAAGTGTCTAGGAGGCTTCTGGTGATCTCCTCTTATGAATTTAAGGCCATCAAAGTCAACTTGTATCTGTCAAATTATTTGACCGTAATAAACCTTACCGTGAAGTAAGAAAATTTCGGGGTACTTCTAGCTTATCGCGCGCGAAACGATGATTCATCTCAATATTTACAAGGGGTCACCTTCGTCTTGCCATTGTAAATCTGTACCCCCGTACAGTTCTACCTCTCATACGTGTATTATAGTATTTTATCTATAACCAAGAGCCATTAATGTATGGATCTTGCTATAGACCATAAAGCGCAAGCATATATCAAGCCTTATATCAATATTTTACCTTTTTGTCTTGCCAGTGCCGTGCGCCATATTTTGTGTACGGACACTCCTTCGTCTCCTAAATGCCATTTTCTCCACTCTAACACAAAAAAGTATGGTAGCTTGCGTTAACTAGGAGATATTAAAAGGTAAGAATGATGACGCGGCTAAACTTCTATGTGTCTGGATGGACTGTATCATTAGATGATAAAACGCTGGCATGAGTAAACTTAGCCTGCCTTGCAGGTGCAAAAAGGGGAGGGGAAGGGAGAAAAGGCGCGAAAGCGGGAAAAAGGGAAGGGAGGGTCTCTTTCCCTTTCTCCCCAATCCCCTTCCCTTTTTCTCTTTCTCCCTATCTCCTATCCCCTTTCTACGCCCGCTAAGCAGGCTAGAGTGAATTATGCAGCTATCCTGGCTGGGCAAAGTAACAAAATTAAATAAATAGATCAATACACGGTGGATTCTTTTCATTAAAACAAACTTCCTTTGCAGTCAAAATCTCACCTTTTGTGATTATGGTTTTATTAAGTCTAAAAACTTAGAAACTAAACAATGCAATTTTTAAACACTCAGTGCTGGCTGTAAGCACACGCACATTCAGACAAAAAAAAAGTACAGTGTAAGTCAGTACACCAAGAGAGGTTGCATGGCTTTAAAGAAAATTCTGTAAAACCTAAGAAGCTAAAGTCTATAGCACGAGGAGCTTTTTAAAAACTTTTAAATTTAGTTAGGGTAACCTCGTACCCAGACCTCTTCAGCTTCTGGGTGGATTCATTTACAGCAACAATTGGTTATGAGCAGGACAACAGCTCTGCAGGTGCATCACGCTTTTTAGTACATTTCTTTGAATTCCACTGCAGGAATACGAAGTTTTGTGTCGTTCATGGAGGACGTAGACATACAATGGCAAATTTTCCGTTCTCTTTTTGAACATGGATAAAGTCCTTAAGAATTCAACTCCAGGAAAAATCACTTACATTTGATAAATAGCAGGTCCAAATAGACGCGATAAAGTTCATTTGAAAGGAGGCAAACTAGATCTTTTTAGCGACGTTTTCCCTGCCCTCGTCGTCTTCGTCTCTTTAGCTCCCTTTGTTTGGCGAGAACGGGCAAATGCTAACTAACTTTTGGATTCGTTTCCAACATTCGCGTATAGATGTCGCATTTGCCGGCTAGAATTTTTTATTTTTTTTAAGCCTAAAAACAATAAAACATTTCAGTGGGCAAATGCGACAGATACGCGTATGTTGCAGATGAATCAACTCTAAATTACTCTCTCGACTAAATGAAATTCTTTTTAAACTTTCAGGTGGCTTCCATTCTCTCAGTAACGTTTGCAAGCAGAACGATAAATAATCATTTAAATTAAGTTAAAATTGGATGGGTAACGTAGTAGTAACATAACCTTGGAAATAAACTTAACCCGTTCCTTAAAGACCTCACTGTTTTCTTTTCATAAACGTAAACGATGAGACAGCTCCCAAGGGCGAGTAATAAAAACAACAACGCTATAACAGCAGCGTTCAGTTTCGCTTGCTTGGAGATTATATCGAGAAATGAGGAGGCGATTAATTCTACACGAAACGGGATTTATTCGTTAAAGGTTTTCTACTTCTTACTTTATCGTTGTCGATACTTTTTATTTGTTTCTGAATTGATTTAGGACATGTTTACATGCAGACGGGGGACCCTAGGTAGGTGAGGTAACCCGCCTGTCCATATAATCTCTCATTTAATTTGATCACGTTTACATAATAGGCGGATTGCCCGGGCTTCCCAGACCGGGTAAACCTCTCAGCCGGGGTCAAATTTTGCCATGTAAACGTTTCAAGGTGGGGTAACCCGCCTACCCAGGGTCGGATTCGTGATACATTAAATTCGCGCGAAATTCACTTTGGCGGTGGCTTTGCATCATTATTGAAGGTGACAATAGAAAGCCACAGCACTGAAGGTTGCAGCAAAAGCAGCACGTGAGTGTAGAAGAGCATTAATCGCCAAAACACGTGGTTTGCCAGCATATTTCTTGTTTAAGTGCTAAGCGACCATTCAATAATCTTGAGAAAGTGCACCCCGGGATGGTGGGGTTGTAAGATTGCATGTGAAGGAGGTTTATTTTTTTAACCCCATCTAAGCGGGTTACCTCACCTACTTGGGGTCCCTCACCAACCTCGTCCCCAGGGCGCTTTTCCCTGGCTTTGGAGGTGGGGCTCCACCTCCAAAGCCAGGCAAAAGAGCTCTGGGGACGAGGTTGGTCCCCCACCTCAGTGTAAACAAACCCTTAGTACGCGTGTTAGCGACGACCGGAAATACGTCTGCGGTATGCGCGTGTATAAATACACGAAAATTCAAGGGCCTCGATTCCAGAGAAATTACATCATTGCCAGAGATCAAAGAAGTGATTTACATGGCACGTTATTTTAATCATCGCCGGAAATAAAGGGCATGCTCATCACAAGACTCATTTGCATACAATGACCTTCGCAGTTTTGCTAATTAATTAAATTTTGTTTCGACCACTCAGAAGAGTTCACTTGTTCCAAAGTAATCAACGCTTTGAATAAGTGATAGAATTCGTGGACCGGCACTTTTCGGAAAAGCTCGAAACTTAATCTTTCCTAAGCTCTCTTCGCAAAATATGCGTGGCTTCGATCACGCATCGATTCTTATTCCCAGTTTCCACGGTCAGTCTGCTAGGAACGCCTGGCACAACGACCCCCCTTGGCCCTTGTGTGTCCTAAATACGAAGAAAAACGCGTTGCAGATTATGAGTCTCGCTGCTTACGCAAGCGAGACTAAATAGGGGAAAGGTGGAACTGGACTGGACTGGACTGCGGGGTGAACCGCGGGGTGAGTGATTGTAAGGGTTGTTTTTCTGGAGCAGCATTTTTGTTTTATTTTAAGTAAAGTAAACTAACTAAACAAGCCCTAAAGTGACGAGTATCACGTAAACACCTAATGTGGCCCGTATTGTGGCATTAACCTCGGTGGGGGGGTGGGGGGAGGGGGTACTCCCTTATATAAGCCATACAGTTATGTGCCGCCCCAAAGGGTATGTTTTTTTTTTCTTGCGCCGTTTTGGTCTGAAAACGGGCATAGAATTTTCCCACTTTTGGTCTGGAATTGGATATGATTTTCCAGGGAACTACGTGAGTGTATGAAGGTATTTATCGAAATTATTCGCCCAGCTCCCCCAAGCTCAACTTCGAGTCATCTGTTTTGTTCCGGACAGAACGTGAAAAAAGCTTTGTCGAGTCGTTGGTTTTAGCCGGTGCTTTCTATACCTTTGATTACTTTGACTATCCACTGACTATCGACGAATCAAGGCAATGATGAAAGGTGCCTAGCACCATTTTGTACATACGTCGCATTGAAACGGATGTTTACTACGCCATTAGTGAGTACTTCAGGTTAATAAGAGGGAGGAACAATGAAGCGTTACCCGGCGGCTTTGACCAAGATCGATTGAAATTTCAATGAGCTAAGCCTTTCAGTACCAGTACGGGTTCCCTCTGTTTCATCTTAACCTAAATTTAAACGTTTATTCACCAGACAGCCGTAACTTCTAGAAGGTTGTTCCATAGTTAATTAAAGTTGAGTTGGTTAAGAAATCCTTTGTTATATGTTTTTGTTATCTTTTTTGGACCTGACCGTGCACGACGTTCAATAGCATTCCTATAATTTTAAACTTACTGACCAACAGAAACATTGCATTAGTTTATTCAGTCACGATTTCTGAACAAAAAAAGAAAGGATTGTGCACGGTTAGGGAGCTTCCAACATAAGCTACATCACCATTGTTTTCAATTTTGATGTTTTCCGGTTTCCTAACCAGCCTCCGGCTACTAACTATGGTTGTTCTTATTCCAAGCTCAATGTCTCAATTCCAGCAATATGGTGCAAAAACAGCCGCATTAGGCAGTAATAAAGTCACGAAACACGACAAAATGATGTATATACTAGATGGACCTATCATTTTCAGCTATGGACCTTATTCATTTTGCACGTGGCTCGCGGGGAGGGCTTTACTACTGCGCGCACGTCTAGGCGGAAAACATCTAATCTCGTTTTAGCTTAACTATTTGAACAGCAGCCCAACCAAGCCGAAAGATACACCATTCTTTGAAATTGCCATTGATAAGATCTTTGATAAGACAAAAGCGATAAAAAAGAAAAGTGTAGCTGGCGCCGAGCTGCCCGATCAAATGGTATTGTATTATGGCCCCCAGGAAGAGTCTAAAGTGAAAGCACTTGAAGTAGCCCACAGCCAATGAGAGTTGCCGACGATAAAAACTATATATTCTTGAAGCAATGTTAAAGTGCAGAAGAATTAAAGTGGATTCGTTTGCTTTTATACGCGTATAGCCTTCTCATTATACATACTCCTTGCCATGGGATATTTTGTTGTTTTTCATAAAAAAAACAACAACAACAACAACAACAACAACAACAATAATGCAAAATTCCAACAGGCAAATGTTGCAAAGCAGTGAATCCACCCTTAAACAACGCCCTTCAATCACCTCTTGAAATAACTAACGCCATTGGCCGGGCTATGTCCAAATGAACCCCTAAAATACAAAAAAATTGAAAATGCAAATTCCTATACAATGGATAGTTTAATAAGTAGCTCCTAAGAAACAAATTTCACATTCGTTCCTTTGCTACTGAGAGGTGCGGTACTTGGTCATAGTCTGCAAGAAAGAAGCTGAGATTTCACTCCTCTTGGAAAGGTGCTTGGGAGACATATTTGTTTCATACGAAGCTCTGATTTTGTCAATTCATAAGTAATTTCTCGAGTTAAAGATCGAATAAGCAGGCGTAATTGGGCGGATATATAAATAAACAATTAAAATGAGAGGAATTCTTAAGACAGCTGCCGGGGACAGCAGCCTCTTTGAGTTTATTCTTTCTAACTAGCGCGGGCTTCTACGTTAACTTTTGTCGTTGTTGAATCACTAAGTCTTTCTAGTTATTTTGGCTGAAAAGAGGAGCGACGCAAACACGCGTTATTTTCGGTAGGACTTCCTGAAAAATTTTCTTTTCGAGCTACGGTTCAGTGGCATGAATTCATTAAGCGCCGGTCCCCTTAGCGGGAAACGCTCTTCTTTCTGCTTAACACTGATTTGATTTACGTGCAGGTTCTAATAGCACGTCACAGTTGATTCTCCCTTTTGTGTCTTAAGCCATTTGACATAGTTTATTGAAGCGCGACTGAACGATAAGGAATGATCATTTTTAAACAGCAGAGTTCCACCAATGAACGGATGAAATTTTTTAGTTATTTTTTTAGCTGACTATGCTATTTGTCTATTTTTTCTCAGTGAACTAAAGATGAAGACGATTTGTATTGCAATTTTTGCTATTCTCATAGTGTCTACGACAGCGCGATCTTATCGCAGAGGTAAATATCACTCGGCGATAATAAATGCAAAAGGCACCGATACTAAGTCGATTTCGAAAAAAGAACTTGCAGGGCTCAATCATTGATGTGTGGAAAGACTATTTGGAGCCAGCCTTTCATAAATGCTTCTTTCTCGTGGCACATAAATTAAGCGATAAACATGATGCTGATTAAGCCTCTCACCACTGTATCCTCGCACCTCTTTTGAAAAAACCTCTTAATATTTCATTGAAATCCTGTATATCGCAGCTTTTTTGTTTAAGGTCCATCATCCATTGTTATTTTTGTTTGTTGATCGTTTTGTCAACCAACCTTGTGAGGCCATGTTACAGCTGTACAGCGCTGCGAGGCGCCTCTCTCAACATTGTCCCATGCAATTTTTATTGGCTATTCTAAGCTGAGGAGGATGACTGGGTCGGTGCTGTGTGCAATTGCACTCTGGGACTGTTTGGTGACACTATCTCTTCTTATTGGCTATTACAAGAGCGAACAGGAAACTGGGTCTAAATTCGTCCAGCAAAACAGTCCCATGGTGCAATTCGACTAAACAACGACCCAGTCTCCACAGCAATCTTAAAATGGCCAATTGCACTCTGGGAAATGGCCAATTTAGCATACACACAATCATTACATACATACATTTTTTTGTGTTTTGAGGTAAAAGTACAATTATAACATGTTAGCTTAAGTAGCGCAAGAATTACTGCGCAAACAACAGACAAGGCGTAATAGGAAATGTTTGATGATTCAATTATCAGTGACTTTTTCATTCGCTGGTCTGAATTTAGCGCGAAAGTCAAAATTTGTTTTTCAACAAAACATTTTAAGAGTGCAAGCAGATAAATAATAAATATTACTGATTAAAATTGAAACGTTTGCTGTGGGCATGTGGGCACTTCAGCCTCAAGCCAAAAGGCGGCTCAGTATTTACTCCTCCTCTTCACTTTCTTTTTATAGGAGACCAATAAAAAGCAGGGTTATCAAGGGCCCTTCTGTGTTTCTTCTAAACTCAAATAACAATTCTAAAATATTTTTTTAAAATAAACTGCTATTAGCTGTGTTAAACAGGTCCGGTAATACTGCCAGTATAGGTTGATATCATCAAGAGCTTTTCTTTTTTCACATTTAGAAGCAAGGCGTGGTAGTAATGTAGGTAATAAACAAAGTTATTACGATGAGAATATGTTTACTAACAACGCCGCCTTTGAAGATGCTTTTGACGACGTCAGTGATGAGTTTGAAGACCCAAGGTGCGACTACTCCTGCATGGGTGGGTGCAATGGTGATTCTCATTGCATAGAAGAGTGTGGCTGTAAAAAGTGAATGGTTTTCACGGATAGGTGGGTTAAAGATTTTTTAGGAAGCTCGGTAAAGATGTGATAAATTATCATTGAGCTCATGCGACGACTTTTATGAGACGAATGATATAAACGGGCCGGGCCTGAGTCTTCGACAGGGTTCGATGCTAGCGCTTTGGCCTTACGCGATAAGCATCTGGTGAAGGCTTTACACACTGCTTATTTTACGGGAATAAAGAAAAAGAAAAGGATTGAATGGACCAGCTGTACATGTTAACAACTTGCAAGGAAATGCTTCTTCGATACCCACCTGATAAGTCTGCCTTTTTCGCACCTATATTACTTATAATAATAATTTTTTTTCTTCATTTTTAGTTGTTTGTGATCTGAAGACCACTGTTTCAAGCACAATTACAACAATGCTAGTTATGTATCTTGTGATTGGTCAAAACGTAGTCTGACTAGTAAACTTGAGAAATAAACTTCAGTGACGTTACTACTGACTTGACATAGTTTTCTCTAACATAATCCACAGATAAATAAATACAGTAATAGCCCGCGTATAAGAACCTGAATTTTTCAATTTAGCCTAAATAGGATCTTATATAAATGGTACTTAAAGCAAATTTAGGCTACCGAGGTTCTTAAAATAGGTTCTTATATTTTCATATGAATGTCATCTGAATATACTATATATATATATATATTATAAATATCATCTGATAATACAGTATAAATCATTTATTTGTACCATAGAGCAATGCCTATAAGCAGTTCAGTGCAGTACAGCATATGTCCCAGATGATGATCTTAATTCAGCAGTTTCTGCCTATACACTTTTACAGCAACCCCACTGATAAGAACCTAACTTAAAATTTTAGCCTAAATAGGTTCTTATGTGGAGGGTGCTTAAAATAAAAATTTTAGCCTAACAGGTTCTTAAAACCCAGGTTCTTATACGCGGGCTATTACTGTATTGCCTTGTAGAAAACTTAGCAAAAAGCTTCATGTTTGTTGGCATCAGGACATATTAGACTTAAAACTTGCTTCAATCTTTACCTAATAAAAAATTTGACCAACAAATCTATCTGTGAGAGCAAGTGTGAGTTTATGTCAATGGTTCTTTCCCTTTACAAAGGATAATAAAATTATATTTAACAATTATTCTTCGAGCCAGAATGGGCTCTGAGTCAATAGCGCATGGGGGCCAAAGGCCGAATGGGCTATTGACTCAGAGGCCATGTGGGCAAGAGGAATAATTGTTTTAGTAAAATCCAACTAATTGGTAAAAAACATCGAGACAAAACAACTTTAGCTAGTTAAAGCTAGACTTCAATCCTTTTTTGCCGCCAAAAAGCCAGCGCTTTTCGCTACTAGTGGGCTATAACATATAGCCTAGTAGTACCTCAACCAATCAGAGCGCAGCATTGATAATAGACCACTACTAGTTGGATTTTACTATAAAGCGATGTCTGTAGTAAGGGAAAGCTCATTTTACCGTGATACTCCATCAGAGATTGAGATTGGCCTTAACTTCGCCTTGCGTGTTTCTGCATGTGAAACAAGGGATCTTTGTGTTAGCCTTGCTTACAAACATTTCACATACACACGCCCGATGGTTTCCAAAGAAAAAAATAGTCGAAAGACACTGTGTACGTGAGCAGTCTAACATTGCGTCCACCCTTAATTCCTAAATGAATTATGTCAAGAGAAAAAGCGAGGTGGTGTCATATTTCTGGTTAATCCTAGGGCAGCGATCTTCCATGGATTATATTATTAAAGAGCGGTCCAATTAGTCTGCCCTAGATTGAAATCTTGGACTTAACTGAGTACCTCTACTCCGCAGAGGCGCAAAGGGGCATTGCGCGGGTGAGTGAGGGCGCAATCTTTCGGTTTTCGCACCTGCGCTCACTTCGCGCAGCAGACAGATATCCAATAACGCCTCATTGAACCGGGAAAAGGGTAAATGTCCGAAAATTTTAGATGCAATTTAACGTTTTAAGAAAGTGAGATTTTTTCTTAATCCTCTTTCCATCACATTTTTGAATCGGAGAAATTAAGGTTTCCTTTTTCTACGAAAATTAGTCCAACATGAAGAGTAAAATGTGAGAAGCCGGTTAAACTTCAGTTTTTGTGTCTCTGACTTTTTTTGTTTTGACGGGACATGTACTAGACCTATATGTGAATTTAGGAGTTAAAAGTCGATTTTCTTATTACGCCACTATCTAGAGGAAATATATATGTTAATGATTCTTTGAAATAGCCAATCGGATTTCTATAAGACTAAATTCAAAATGAGTAAAATTGACAGCCTTCAAGCGAAGGGGTCAATTTTATAAAACTTCGGAAAACGATTAGACCCTGGGGAAGAGCGAGGTTGGTGCAACACTTGTAAATTACACTTGTTAAAGTTTTATGAAATTAACCCTAAAATAGAAGGAGATACAAAGAGCTTTTGGAAGGACTTTAGAACGACTTTGATCCTTTGACTTTGGGCCTGTTTCTTGAAAAAACCCGGAAACTTTTCGGGGCCGAAGGCAAATATTAAAATCACAACCTGTTGAATAGTATCACAGTTCCCAGCCCACAAACCAGTCAATTTTGCTTCGTTAACTGATAGTTTCATTGTATTACTTTCGTTATACTACTACATGAGAAATTTCTGCAATTTGATTGGCTTGGAGCAGCAGCATTTCAGCTTAATTTGAAATACCTACACGTGAAAATTACAAACCTTTTGTGGGTAGTAGTATAAACAAATAATAGCATGATTTGTACGTGATATTTGGCATAAATACCACTTGTGATATTTCAAAATTGTCTCAAATTTCACTCACCTAACGGCTCGTGAAATTTCGTATAACAATTTTGAAATATCACTCGTGATATTTATGCCAAATATCATTACAAATCATGCTATTACCTATACAAATTATGAAACTTTGATCTTGAATACAAACACAGCAAGCACAAAATATCTTTCCGGGCCCGAAAAGTTTCCAGGACTTCAGAGAAACAGGCCCCAGCCTGCCCCCCATAGTCTCCTTCGCCACAGCCGCTTAGGCTGGAGTCATGCAACGCTCCCCGCCACTTATCGAACCGCGCGAAAAGTCTTTTGGATGAAGCTATTGTGTTCTTGGCTCAACAGGATTAAAGAAGTAAAAAAAACTACTCTTCTTCTTTTTTTTAACTTCGCGGTTACACACCAATGCTTCAACCTGCAGCTTTATTAGAGAGCATTAATCACTAGAATTGACAACGAAGATTCCCGAGGAATCCAGAGAAATAAAATCTTTCATGGATAATTATATATAACTCGTACAAATGCTACGACATCTTAGACAAAAGTGATCGCCTGTCAAATTCGGTTGTAGATACATTAATTTAATGCAATTTCGAGTTTTTACATAAATTCTGCTGTCTTTAGAACTAAAATAAGCACTTTCCTGGGATGGGAGTGGCTCATTTGCACCCTTAGGTTCCTTATACACGTCATAAGTAGCTGGTGCTTGGAAGTAATAGGAGCGCAAGAAGAGACCAGGCCCTGGAGGGAGACACGCCAGGGTAAGGGGAGCTCCCTCACCCCTGGGGTGTTCCCGGTGCGTCCCGTTTTCTATCGCACCCATTTCTTCCAAGCGCCTGCTAAACGGGGCAATAGGTACAAGTTCCTTCAAATAATGCCCTTTATTAGCATGAAATAAGACAGCACAGCAAAAGCCTCTGGAACCCTGAAATGAGTTGAGGGGGAGAGGGTTATAAGACAAAAAATTCCGGAAAAAATTCTTACAGTGAGGGAATATCAAACAGAATTTCAAGGCTGTGAATTATCTAAAACATAAAATTTAAATATCATTTTAGGAGAAGTAGGTTCCTCGGCTAGCCGATTAATCTTCTTCAATTCATACCAGCAAATTCGCCTGTTTCTAATTCCTTTTCCAATATTTTGTTTTCCACTGTCCAGTTATCAAGGTCACACTGGACTGACACACACATCACTTATACAAATTTCTATTGCTACAAAACACCTGGTTACTTTGCTAAGCAATTTGACTTTAGTACAATAATAATATAAATTCGTAACAACTTGTAAAAGCCACCAATTTAAATGCAATAGGCTGGCATTGAGAAAACCCAATAAATCTTTGAAATTACGAATATTCGAACGAATATTCGTCAACGTGTAAGCAATTAGTTACTTTTAAACCGCTACGAACATATCCTCTATTCGACACGAACGCACGTTTCTGTTTGTGATAAAAGTTTTGTCCTTTCACAGTCCTAGATCCCCACACCAGAATTGTCCAATGTAAGGCAACCCAGATTCCGGAATCCGTATCTTGGACTCTGGAATTTCGGGGTCCGGAATCCAGGAGTCCACTGCGTCAAATCCCGAATGCAAGAATATCTTGGATTACTTCACATGGAGGCGGAGGTGAGAGTAAACCAGCTACAAAGTGTCAAAGAAAGGGGAAACGGTTCACATCGCTACGACTGCGAATATTGTACGCTGTAAGGTATCGCATAAGATAACTTTGTGAAGGACTTTTGTCAGAGGTCCTTCTACAACCCGGTGGTAATCTAACGGCAATGAGTTTCCTTAACCCTTTCACTGCCAAATGTGGCCAAAGGCAAATTTCGAGCAAATTTCCAATTTCATTTCCTAAAACAAAGAGTATCATGTGAAAGTACAGGCAGAGAGCTTTCATTTGAATGGTCACATCACAGGATTTCGTCCACAACTTCAAAAGTGAAAGGGTTTACATCGCTACGACTGCGAATATTGTACGCTGTTAGGTATCGCATTAGATAATTTTGTGAAGGAGTTTTGTCAGAGGTCCTTCTACAACCCAGTGGTAATCTAACGGCAATGAGTTTCCTTAACCCTTTCACTGCCAAATGTGGCCAAAGGCAAATTTCGAGCAAATTTCCAATTTCACTTCCTAAAATTTTGACAAACAAAGAGTATCATGTGAAAGTACAGGCAGAGAGCTTTCATTTGAATGGTCACATCATAGGATTTCGTCCACAGACTCAAAAGTTAGAACCACCTTGTACAGCATAATAAACAGTACCACAGCAAAAAACTGCTCAGTAGTTTTTATTTGAATGGTCACATCGTAGGATTTCGTCCACAACTTCAAAAGTTAGAGTTACCTCACAAAACTCTATCAAACACTCTGGCAGTGAAAGGGTTAAAACTTGTTATTAATTTAATTTAGGAGGGTAGGAGAAATCCCTATGCTCAACGGCAAAATCCAATACGCATGTTTTTCGGCTGTTTTTTTTTTTTTTTTTCACCCCATCCCACGTTTTTCTGGGAAGATTCGCATTACGCGCGAATATACTGACAAAATATTGTCGTGGCCAACCCCGCATGATACGACAGTATGGTCACTTCTGTTAAATTAACTGATATTGGTCCATATTACATTAATATCTGTCTATGGAACAGCACTAGCTTGTCGGCTGAAAATACGAACTCTTGAAGAGCTCTGTGTTGCACTGGCTATTACTTCCATCCACCTTAAAACAAAATCAAAACCAACTATGTTAATCGATAAACAACAAAAATGTCAAAAAAAGTCATTTTCGCTGATGGTAGGTAACCTATTAAAAATTAACCTGCGATTAGATTCGTGTAAGAGAGAGTAATTGGACAGAGAGGGAAACGCCCTGTTTAGCCATTGGGACATGCGAATTTCACCAAGGTTATTTTTACACCAATTTTAACGCTTTAATTGATCGAAAGTTGTTTTCCGGAGAGGTCTGCAAACTTTAATTCAGCGTTGTCAAGAGAGAATTAAACAGTCGCCATTACTGATATTCTGCCTTTTTTTTGCTTTGAGGACCTGATTTCTGGACTTGGTTAAAATATGCGGACGTATCAGGAATTAAACTTTCATTTCATTGCAACCTCTAAAAATAACTTCAGTGAAATTCACATATCCCGGCCAACGCTATAAGTTTCCCTCTCTGTCCCTGATTATACTCTTTTGATTAGTGAGTGGGAGGAGCCATTAACAGCCGACGAGCTTCAGCCCCCAATCCTCTCCTCATAAAGGAGTGTCTGACCGTAGTTAAATCAAGAAAAACAAATGATAACGTCACAGGAAAGCGGGGTCAGAATATAAGGAATTTGTATGATGTAAGTGTCTTATTTCTTATCTTTGAACACCCAAGAGGAACTAAAAAATACCTTCTGCCCTCAAGACCTGTGATTTTCTCTAAATAAAAAAAAGGGTTTTAATGCTGCTGACTTTATAAAAGTTATTTCACGTAAATGTAGTATCATAAACCCTCCTCCGCCATAAACTACTGGAAGAATGGGAGCGAGATTTCTGGGATTGCTTTAGTGGATGGACAATGTAATCAACGATTGGCTAATGGTTCCCTTCTGATACCACAGACCAATCATAAAAAACGATTGCCCACTCCAACGACTCCGGAAATCATTGCGCAGAAAGCTTGTACCAATTATTTTCCCTGTTATTAATGAAGTTGTAAATTCCTTTCTAAGCCAAAAGGTTTATTTGACCCATACCTGAAGAAGGTGTATTCGTTTTCTGCTCTGAAGAAATAGACGTGTGTCTTGTACTGGAGTTTAAACACCAGCTCCTTATCAATACCATCAGCCTGTAAAGATAACAGGCGAAAAGTACTCAAAAATATCATTCAATTTCAGTATTCTTGATGATGCCGTTGATCGACAAAAGCTTACATTTTTAACTTTTAATTTTAACAAAAGAGAAAGGCCTCAATCAAACTTAAATTATAAATAATATGACCTAAAAAATCAAGATGGCCATGGTTACGGCCTTATAAGATCAGACCATGCTTGGGAATACTGGACAAAAAGGCAATTCACAAAATACAGACTTGTCTTCTTTTCACATGAAAGCTAAAATAACGCCCACAAAATGTTTGGTTGACCACAGCTGAACTAGACCCACTCAAATTTACTTTCATTTTCTAGAACCTAATTTAACTAGTCACAACTATTAGTGGCAAAAGGTGAAGAAAAAAAATTTTTTACGATCTTAAAAAACAAATAATACTATGCACAAGATCTCTTAGAGAGGTTTTATTTTCATGGTAACACCATAGAATTTCGTTCAAAGATGTTATAGTTAGTTAGAGGGAAAGGTCACAAAGCCACATCAGTGAGCCATTGCGGAGCCTTTCTAATATCTTTCTACTTTCTTTGAAATATTAGAAATATATTGAGAAGGCGTTGAACGTTGGTTATCCCTTACCTCCACTGGTCTGCCAATAGAATAACCGAGCAGCGGCAAGCTAGCCAGCGGAAACTCGTCCTTAAAGGCATAAAAATAAAAATAACGATGATGATGATAAAACACTTCTGAGCAGAGGTATTGCCTCTTTACGCTTACAGAAAACAAATGAACGGAAAGCCAAAAGGTAGTTAATGAGAGCACAGCCGACAGCACTTTACAAAACTTCGCGCCGATTCGTAGGTGTTGCGGTGAGTGCGTTGGATGAAAGATTACTGCCTTTGAGGGTTTCACAAGAACTTTCTCGATCATTTGCTTCATCGAACCTTTAGAAATAGATCTACAATTACAAATGACTTTTTTCAGTAATTTTAACTGTACTTTTCTTGGCCACATCAGGATATGAATGAGTTCCAAGTTAGTTCCAAACCAAACAAAGGGAAACAGACAGCATGTTAAATTATGGGGCTAAACTATGGTAAGATACGGAGACGGGATTTAGAATATTAGCATTATTCTCGATGAAACAACAGTGTTTGTCTGCTAACTTTCTTATGTAATAAAAAAACTGTTAGTTGTCTGTTGTTCATACCTCGTGCGTCTTGTAAAAGAACAAACAGAAGTTTGTAAAAACAACCCACAACTTCTGCCATCGATTTCCTGTCTTGAATTTCCTAAGCAATTCACCACTCATTTGATTCTGAAAAAAATACGTTGAAAGCATCAGTGACTTTTTCCCTGTGGTCACAGCTTCGTTACCAGAGTATCTCTACAAGGATTAAGGTTATGAATCCAAGCTGGCAATACAATACTTACCCTAACTGAAAGAGAGTGTTCTATCATACTAATACTCGTGTTTCTATGCCAACAAACTCTTCGCGTCGACATGGTGTGCGTGTGCGCATGTCTTTTATCCAAACTTGAGACGGGACTTGAACTAACATCCTCATCAGACCCCTCACCGTTTGTTCTCGCTGTTATTTCCACAGGGGTGGGTAGGGGGAGCACCTTACCAATTGGACCCGTCTGGGGGTAGGGTGAATCTCCATTTAACAAATTGGCTGAAAACAGAGGTATGGTGTTATAAGATCTTCTGTCATCATAACTAAAAAACTCACGTGTATTCCACCAAAGGGTCCTTCTAATTTTTTATCAACATTGAAACGCTATCTTTAAACCTGCGCACAAGGAACTTCTACGAGTTATGCTTCTTTTGGCCTGATAGGTGTGGGTCACAATGTACTAGCAAAGCCTTAAGCACACTTGTGAAAGGAACCTTTTGAGAGATGTTGATCAACAAATATGACTACTGAACAGGTAATAATGCCATGCTGAATGAGCATCGTCTCACTACGATTTTCTTCTGATCTTCAGTATAATTCCCAAATGACATCAAATGGTAGCGAGATCACATCAGAGTGCAAATAGATACCTTGTTCGAGATCATTATAGCATTCTTCACACACAAATCTTGTTGATCTCATGTTGGGTGTCCTGTAGGCCAAATTGGACCGCTTCTGTGAGCAACTTCCACAGAACACCTGCAAATGAACAACCTCCTCAGTTTAAGGACTGCATGGAATAAGCACACGATTGACGTTTTGACCTGGCCCAGGTTGCTCAAACGTCATGGATAGTGCTATCCACCGGATAAATAGCTATCCAGCGGATAAATATTACGAAAACCAACTGCGTCATCCACAGGAGAGAGATTTATCCTGTTGGTAGCGTTATCCACCTTTTCAACGACTGGGCCCTAATGTTCACCTCTGGATTTCTTTCAAAAGCAAATAAACGGCAATTTGAAAGAAGACACTGCAGTTAATCAGCACTTTTCCTTTTACAGCAAAGCTTTAATTAGCAATTAAGGGCTGAAAATGAAACCACTATAACTGCTCAACAAAAATTTTAATTATCACATTACTCTCATGAGAGGCAATTTCAACAGCTTTTAAATCAACACCGCCGGCAAGAACTGATCAACAGCCTCCGAGGAATTAAAAGTTATATACACTTTAGTTCGTGTGAATGGCTGACCCATCTTGCAAGAAGGTCGAGTAAACTAATACAAAAGTAAAGTAAACCTAAAGCGTTAAAAACTCACCCTGACTTTGGCCAGTTTTACTGCTTTTTTCAGATCCTATTTCAAAATGAGCAGATACAAGATTAAACATAGTAGACATGAGGGGATACAGTCAAGATGAAAACTTCACTTATTTAAAAAAAGAAACGAAAGCAGCCATGGCATTGAAGCTAAAAACGAGTTTAGACAACTACAATGACTAAGATGGCAAACAGATGAAGCGAACAATTCAAAATACTTAGAGGAAACAACTTTTTTATCAATGGTGCAATTGGCTATTTTTTTTGGCCGCGCGTGAGACTGAGCTGTGTTGTCAGGTCGAACCGCATTGTAGGACTGTTTTTAGGGGACAAATTTTAATCAGTAATGCATTTCGATACACTACCGACACACAGTCTCACGCGCCACCTAATGGCCGAATGCCAACACTTGTTCCTTTTACTAAACCGCGTAGGAATTGTCCTGCCTCAGTGCCGAAAGGTAGACTAAAACTAGGGCAAGCGGAGGAAGAAAATCAGTTACCTTACTTTCTTGATGCTCAACCATTTTAAACCTTACCTCCATCCATTTGTATTTCTCCTCTTCTGAGCTGGCAGCTAACAGTAGCTCCCTGTCATCTGTGATCACCGCAAACGAGTAAAGACCATGCATCTCGGGGCCATCATTATCCAACTGAGAAACAAAAACAAATTATTTACATGCTTACAAGGGGTTGGACCACATATTAAACTTTTCAAATCGTTGCCAATGCCAGTTGAAAATCCAATTTTGAACAGCAGCGTTAGTTCTTAAAGAGACAAGGAAGGATGAAGGGGATTGATTCAGTGATTCATTCCGGGCTCGTATCCGCAACCTCCCATTCAGCCGGCAAACAGCGCTTAACTAACTACGCTAACCGGAGGGAGGTGGGGTAGTGATAAGCCACTATGAAGAGGAGCATCCACAAGGCCACTTCCGTCTGGCAAATAATACAGTGACAAATATAAAACAGTTATGGCTACTGCAAAACCTTAGTTACTTGGAGCTAATTATATTACCTCTATGGAGTCCAACGATATCTGCCCTCTTATTCTGAACTGGTTTGTTAGCGTTACACCTTTGCATGTGTAAATCAGAATATCTGAAAACTAACCACAGACAGACAATAAGACCAACTTAACAAAAATACAAAGGTAAAACATCATCTCTATCTTCTTTTACTTAACATCTCTTTAAAACAAAAAGACAGAGCTGGTCCTTTCCGTTGTTTCCCTAACTGAGATGGGCACTAACAGTGCCAGTTCGCACGGGTGTTAGTAGTACATCTACAAAGATTTACCGTATTTGAGAATAGAAGAAACAGAACGAAGCAGAACCATAAAAGAACGATTATGCAGGTTTTATTTTACCAGAAAAAACATTCTTGGTTGCGGTCCTTTTCTATCAATCTTCTGCAAACATCCCTCTCTGATGAAGTCCTACAAGTCGAGGAAAATAATCACTGCTGTTAACTTTAGTAAAGAGAGCAAGTGAATTTGGTTTTTCACTTTAACATGTGATGGCCAGGGCGAACCTACTCGCATAACATGTCAACCTTGCGATTAGTCCTATTTGGTCATAACTAACTTGCAGGCAGGCAAGGGGATTTCGAGTATAAATCCTCGCATGAAAGCACTCTCGCTCGGCCCGGCCACTTGTTCACCATTTCTTCCTAACAAGGAAACTTTATTTTAGGGCAATACGTTGCGTTTTTTGCGTTTATATCTTTACTGTATTTAATTGTAAACGCCAACAAAAATGCACACATGCATATTTGAATAACATCATATCATAGCCGTTGTCGTTATAATCTTTATCATAGAAAAACACCTACCCTTCCTGCTTGAACAAGGTTTTTAATTCCAATGAGATCTCTTTCAAGTTCAATGATCTTTTGGAAATTCTCCTGTAAAGCAAAGGAACAGAAATGTAACGTTACACCTATAATATCATGGTTGACATACTACGCCTTAATTTTGGCACGAAATTTCAGCGTTAATTTATAATCAATTTCAGTCTGCATAGCTGGCGGGATTAGCAGGCGAGTGCTGTAATCTTTAGGGCGGCGGAGCCGAGTGGAGGTTGGAAGCGAGTCAAATTTATTTCACATGTAAACTTACAAAATTGCTATGACAACGTTCCAAATGTCTCAGTGCCAAGATGGCGTCATGGGTGACGTCAGAATCGTTAATATGACAATTAATTATACATTCAAGTGTTTTACCAGCTTTCTGATGCTTTCCTCTACACCTTTGACTGATTCATTTACTTCATCTAAAGCGCCTAAAAAATAAATAAGAACCAATGATCTTAAACACTGATATCATCACACAAAATTTATGTTCACATTAATGAGAGACATTGAAGAAAAGGACCAGACTACTGGGTAGATTACCATTTACACAAACCGCCCAGGGGAAAATGTTGTACAGAAACATAAAACTATAAAATCTGACGTGGTGGGAGAACAACCCGCTACAAAGTACATCCAAATCTGCTGAACTGCAGATTAAATAGAGTGGTAAAATTCCATCACCTCAAATCACAACCCTTATTATCTGAAGCTTCCCAAACGGAATGGCGCGAACCATTTGATTTTCCAACCAGGCAGAATTTCCGGTTTTCCCAAGCAGATGGTAAGTACCCCTAGTCTTTTACCAGCATCATGTACTCATGGCAAACAAGAGGAATGTTTTTAACAATTATTCCTCGAGCCCGAATGGCCTCTGAGTCAATAGTCCATGAGGCCGAAGGCCGAATGGGCTATTGACTCAAAGGCCATGACGGCGAGAGGAATAATTGCTTTAGTAAAACCCAACTAGTCGGTAAAGCTAGACTTTAATCCTTTTTTGCCGCCAAAAAGCCGGCGCTTTTCGCTACTAGTGGGCTATAACATATAGCCTAGTCGTAACTCAACCAATCAGAAGGCAGCATTGATAATAGACCACTAGTTCGATTTTACTAATATTTGATAACCATGGAGCTCCGCTTTTGGCCTCAAAGATTGATGCATTTGCACAATGTACGTTTTCCAACGAAAATAACTCAGTGCTGGGCCTGAGGCAAAATGTTCTTTAGTTGCCAAGGCCAAATTGCTGAGTTTCATCGAAAAAAAAAATAAAACTTAACAGGGTCAATGGCTATGTGAAAAGCTGTAGTTAGGACTGATTCAAATCATTACCTTGAGTGTCTTGATAATCAACGTGCTCCTTTGGATAAAACTTAAGAAGCCCTAAAATTAGAAAACATGGCATTACTAGAGAAAAGCCGACTTTACGTAATTTGACACACCCTACACATTGTCCCCTGTACAGATTCGACCAATTCATTATGTTTTATTTATTTATTTATTTTTGTGATTATCAGTTCTAACTTGATTTAGCTTTTTTAACAGTAGATGGGACACAACAAAAACCCACAGTATATCCTTAGAAATTCTAATAATTTCATTTTCCTACCGGCCGAAAAGAGAAGCAAGTTATTTGGAATGCACGACGCTGTATTGCTATGAAATGACAAACTACCGAACAGTCGAATCGCGCAAGTTAAGACCAAAAAGATCCAGAAAAGCCTCTATTATGATTTGTTCAAGCAATTACCGTTTGTAATATATTTATGCTAGTTTTTATATTTTACTCGCACTTGAAAAAGACCTTGGAGGGGTCGAAACGTCATGACTTTTTAGCGTTAACTTTTATCACAAAACGCATATCCCAGAAATTTCTCATCAATTAAAAAAATCATTCTCAATTCCACTCACTTTCTAGCAAGAACTTGTAATGTACTATTCTCTGTGATGGCTTCAAAAGGAAGGCATTGAATGGCAGGTAGCACACCTTTTGAGTCTGAAAAGAAAACACACAGTGTTCAACAAGTTTATATGGTTATATTAAGCTGCACTTCCATGTCGCTGTATTTGGGAGTCTAATGATCCGGCTCAAGAAGGAAGTGGTTGGTAGTGATGGAGGACAGAACGAATCAGGGCAATTTTAGAGCTGCACGTTGGGGGTTTGTGAAAGATTATAGGGGGGCGGGGTTTGGAAATATTTTGAATTTGGGGGAAAATACTCTCGCAGCTAAAATACGGACTTCAATAATTTAAACTATAACCAAATAATTTCAGCATACCTCAAATTCTTTGTACGCTACTTCAAAGTCCTTGTAGTTTTTTGTAGCATCATCTAACTCAAGCATTACTTGATCGTGTCGCTTCACATGGTGTAAATAACGCTATAAAAGTCCGAACAATAAACGTACAAGTTACGAATAGTGTACATAAACGTTTTAAAACAAGTAGATAACGCTGAATAAGTCAAATACCAAATGCATAACAAGTTACGGATACTGTACACAAACGTTTCAAACAGTCCCCCGATTTAAAGAGCACTTCACTCTAGTGTGGGAAGTGGAGTTAACTTTGATCACCGAAAAAGCTTGAAATGTTGCAGTTCAGTTTCTAGGTAGACATTGGCCAAAACGTATCAAAGCTTACCTTGATCTGCTTCATGTTACGAAGCATGATGTCTCCTATTCTTGGTGTTGTCTGACATCTTGATGGTTCACTTGCATCCCTGGCATGTCAAAAAAACAAATGAAACCTTTTGCTTTATTTCGTCTCTGACAGAAACAACATTACAAAGGGAAATGGACTGAAATTCGCCACTTTGGAAACGGACAAGGAAACTGGGCCAAGTTCTTTATCGCAAAGACTTCTGCGAATGTTACTAGAATTGACCAACAGCTGACCGGCGCATCCCAGAAATAATGCGAGAAAACTCTCATTTAATAGCTACGAAGATGGTGATACCTAAATTGTTAAATCGAACTGAACAAAGGGAACGGTATAGTCATATCTATTCATATTATACGTTCCAGTGAAATAACTACGCAAACCGATCTAGTTTTACAAAGATAGGCAAGACTTGGCAAGTGAAATCTGTTAAATTATTTGTTAGGAGACAGCTACATGCACAGAAATGGTCGCAGGCGTGTTATCCGTCATGGCAGTCAATGCCTGGCTCGAAAGGCTTCCATTTCCGTAGACACCGCCTAATCATAAAATCGAATCATGCGCTTTTGCCGAACGAACTAAACTTTTTTTTTTTTACGCGCGAAACAAAGTCACGTGGCGCTGCGGCTGGCAAATGATGTTCATAGATCTGGGTAAGCTTGTTCAGTGCCCTCTGTGAAATTTAGGGTTCCGTGTGAGAATCTCCTGGGACATGAATTCATTACTTACCACACAGCCATCCTCTGCTCCAATTCTGAAAGGAACGCGCAGTGAAAGTCGTAAATAGGATCAAATGTAGAAAACAGAAGTTTTTTCGTTGGTTCTGGCAGCAATTCCTCTTCGCCGACAACGTCTCGGAAAGCCTAGCAAGACAAAGACAACAACCCATCAATCAGAATGACTTTTACAGGGAAACGTAGTCTTTATTCGTTAATTTCTACTTGAAAACAGTATCTGTAGAGCTGGTATACCGCCCACAAAGAATATAAATGAAGATGCAAACCCGCTCAAGGAAATGGCTACTTGAAACACCCCAAAATAAGAAAAAGACCAACTGCATATTAGTTGGTCATTCTCATATAACAGAACAAGCCACAAGCATCATCTCACTTACTATAGTGATGACCTCTAAATCTTTAACATATCTGTTGATAAAAACCAAACAAAGATAAATTAATGCTTCACAAGACTGAAGTGAGAAACAACTGGAACAGAAACAGCAGGTTCAGTCATGCAGTTCTACTTACGTTCTTTCCGTGTTTAAGAGCTCCCTGGCAACATTGTAGGCAGCGCCATATAATTCCTAATTATTATAAGAGGTAACACAAAACGGTTGGAACATCGTCAAGATAGCTGTTAAGATTATCTTGGAAACTAGAGGAAACGTGAGGTTTCATAAACATCATTACAAGACAACTTAGTGTTGTTACACTATTTACCTTGGAAATATAGGCCTTTTGAAACATTGTGGGAGTGGTTGGAGAAACTGGAGGAGACATTTCCATGCTGCTTCGGAATGGCGACCCGGGCTCTTCAAACACAGTGTCTTTTGTTTCTCCAGCAGAGTCGGAAGTTGTACCACTATCTGTGCTGTGGCGAGAACCTCTGCTACCTGAATAAGAAACCAGGGCTGAGCCTTTATATCCTCACTGTAGATTCATTGAAGAACCTTTAGATTCTATAAAGACGAGTACGACTACGAAAACGAGATTTTCCCAATACTAAGCAATGCGCGCGCGTGAACCAGCGTCATAAGGGAATTTAAGCAACGACGACGGCGACATCAACGAGAACGGCAACTTTAGATTGGCAAAAAAACAACTCTGCACGTTCATCACGCTTTTCTGCACATATCTTTCCACATATCTTTGCCGTCACTGCACGACTAGGACGTGAATGCCTAATTTAACGTTTTGTGAAGGACGTGAGCACAAGACGACAACGTTCTTTTTTTTCCTGAACTTTGATACAGTCTTTAAGAGTTCAACTCCAGAAAGACGAATTAGACGAGATAGAATTAGCGCGATAAAGTTTGAAGCAGTGCGACTTCATTTTTTAATTGCCGTTTTCGTCACCGTCGCCGTCATTGTTGCTTAAGCTCCCTATTTTGGCGGGAAAACGAGCATGATAGCCGTCGTCATTTTGTTATGAGTTTTAGCGAGAATGTCGTAGTGGCAGAAACAAGTTATCAAATGTTAGAAGTTGTATCATTTTGCAAATGTGAAAGAGCTTAACCTCCTTCGGTAAGAATAAGCGTGATAACTTTTCTGGGGAAAAAAGTACAATGAAGCTTTCCGGGGTGTCTATATTTTAAGAGTATGCGAAAAAAACCTGAAGTTAAAACTCTTAGTCGTCCTCGTCCTGGAATCTAAAAGTCTCCATTAAAGTTGTTAGAGTGCAAACATGTTAGCACCAGACAGTTTCAGACTGGCTTCTACTGTTTTACGAATAACACCTAGACTTTTCAAGAAAGAAGTGGTTTTTTCAGGAATTTGATTTACAAACGTTCTAAAAGTGCATGTTCTCGGATCCCACTAGATCACGACCTTTCATCGCTGTGTTTTTAAAACGGTCAAGTTTTTCCATGCATCAACGCCTAGACAAGTTGAATTGCAAAGATCCTGTCGAATCTTGGCAGCGGTAACAAGGTATCCTGGGTTTATTACATGCTGCAAGCGATGCCACATAATAATAAACGTGCTTTGGTAACCTTTCACCCACCTCGTTCTCTTCTGACTCAACGGTTTTACCCAAGACAGTGTTAGAAAGTACGCTGTGAATGCGCTCTTTAAGGTTAAAGTCGCAGACAACAGAAGAGTAGGAGTTGGGTGGGGGACTTATGGGTGCAGCGATAATCTTAAGCCTTATGGGCTCCGAAAACGTCTGATCAGCGAGTAACACTGTACTACGCAATCGTTTCTTCACGACGATAAGACCTGTCCTTTTCGAGATAAAAAAGGAACTGCAAAACTGCAATAACAATACGCGATGTACATGTAAAGCATTTCAGCATTAGCCACGTCAGGTCAAAAGGTGGAGAGGAGGCTTCGCTTAGCCGAGGGCGGGGTTCTCTCGAGTAAAACTGCTTATCGCCTACGAGTTTAGTCCGACTGTCGCAGTCTTCATCAAGGAGTTTTATAAGCTTGCCATTACACAGCGGAAACTACAGAAGACACTTTTCAGATCAAGATAAGAAAGCTACATTTTTAACAAGGCATGAGTAGGGTGTGGAATATGAGTGAAATATTTCCGGGAACTTTATCTTACAAACGCGTGACACAGAGTGTTGTAAGGGGGAAGGACTCAGTGTATAGAGTACGGCTCACTAAACAAAAGTGTTGGTCAAATAACGTACATAACAACAGTGTAAACTTCTCTGCTGTTTCAAAAAAAAGGGGAAACTAAAGTTGAAAAGATTGCCCACAAGATGTTGTATGATGCCCATGATGTAAAAGAGATTTTGTGGAGGATCATCAGTTATATATAATAATACAGTTTACCGAATACAAAGGTCTTTTATTTTGAAGTTTTAGTGTTAAACAAAGCGTCCAGTACTAAATACTTATAAAGATACTTGCAAAACTGGACGAACTTAAAGTGGACACTTGTGAGTTAAATTAATAATCACAAGGTAAAATATTTTACAACCAGTATATATATCTTTTACCTTAACAACCTAAAAAGCTATGCTTCTGAATTTATGATAATCAATAAAATCTAACCCGGCATTTCTAAATTGAAGTCCTCTCAATTTCCGGCTCACTAATTCTCCTTTCATCTTAATTGCATATATAAAAAACATTTTGCCAACTTTAGCCTTGCATTTTTATAACAAATACTGTTCTCTTGAGAAGCTATGTATATAAAAAACTTGACAACTTGACTTGACATCTTAAAATCTGTGTCAAAACATTCCGCTGAACCCAAATTGACAAAACACTTTGAAAAAAGTTTGATATAAGACGTCAACACTTCCTTAACCAACACCTCTTGAAGACAAACGCGCCCATAAAGCGGACATCAACAGTGAAAAAGTTTGTCTCTTGCATTATTAATTCGTTTTCGTCAACTCTATGTGAGGCAAACACTTCTGACACTCACACTCTTTACTGGTCCAAGTGAACGGTTGTAAATAATGTCTCTTTTGAGAAAGGACATATCTGCGGCCGGGTCACAACTTTAATCGTATTGGAAGGAATAACTGTATACAATCCGGCGCTCATGTAAGAATACATTGCATGAATACACCATACCTAGAACTAGGGACATCTAAGTTTTCACTTGATCGGCAATGGGTTTAGCATCCAATCATTAATTCTCTGATGTCAAAAGCTACGTTACAAGCACTTTAAAGAGTATAACAAAAAAAACACACTATAGTTCCACATAATACACAATGTCTCATACAATATGATACGACACTATTGCTCCAAAAACCTTCACTAAATGTGACCATTACGCCAAAGAGGATTATCTCTTATACCGGATAAAGAAGTTGAGATTTGCTTGCACAAAGAAGAGTTAAAAGGATTATGAAAGAGACGCATTGTACCTCTCTTAAAACCTAGTCATGTGTATTATATATGTATCTGTATGTCAGCAACTCTCAATCAAGAATATTTCTCATGGAAGTAACAATATAAAATAATCGCTTAGTCACCCAAGTCGTACCCTAAACTTATAAATAATACAAAGAACATTGCATTGTCGAATAAGTACAATTTTCCTCTTTCCTATTTTCTTTCCTGTTAAAGGTAAAAAGGAGGGTTCAAGTAGAACCAACAACACCATAAATAAAAAACGAGGATGAACCCTTAACATTGAATTGAAATGTTTATCAGTCAAGCCTCAGTGATTTATAAGCCGCTTTTCAGCCAGATTAAAATAATAGTGTCATTCTTTTTAACAACAGGAAACATTAGGAAAGTTTAGACACCAAAATAATACATTCTTAGCATTAATGGAATAGTTTTAAACATCGGCAGGTTTACTCTAAATTTTGTTTGTTTAAACATTTTTAATAGTTAACAATACAAACAATGCATCAGGCATTTTTGTAAACAAAGGCCTTGTTTAGAACATTACCTTGTCACTGAGTTTAAGCATGTAATTTTTTTTATGTATTCGTGTTTTAAACTCTCTTCCTTTTCTAAGAGGCAATTGGAAACTTACAAGAAAATTAATGAAAAGAGCTAACAGCAAGCCAACAACAGCTGCGAGCTGTAGAAGCTTTCCACTGAATGATTGCACTTACTCTTAACCTTTAACTACAAATTAACAAAATTTCCAAATTTCTTTTTGTAAAACAATGAAAAACAAAAAGACCCTCGTGAAAGTACTGCAAAAGAGGTTTCATTTCATTTGAATGGTCACCTTGCAGAATTTCATCTATGGACTCGAAGGTCAAGACCACCTTGGAAGACTCCAACATTCACTCTCAGTTGGGAGCCAAGGGGTTAACATTCCATGAGCAGGTTTAAGTTAGAATTGTTTAGTGCAAGGAAAGAAACTGCGATAAGAAAGTATTGTCCTTTAGAAACTTTTCTGTGGCTCAAGGGAGAGAGTTCAATACAAGAATACATAATTTAAATATTGTCCATTCTTAGCGTGGAAACTGTTACTGTTGTTGACATCAAGGGCCACAGACTTCATCAAGATCTAAAGAAAGGTTAGGGAGAAAAGAATAAGTCAGAGAAAGAAGAGTTAACAAGAAGAAAGTAACAAGGATTCAGAAAATGAAAGAGATTGAGAAACAGAGATACGAAGAAGTGAAGAGGTGTTATTTATAAATGTGCTAAATTGACAAGAACAGAAAAGAATGTTAAAATGTGTGCATAATTTTGTGCACTACTGATTATTTCATAAGCAAGCACCTGCAGTGATCCTGTATTTTATATTTTTATAATCATAATTTCTTTATTTTTATTTTCAACGATCTGATGGTACACTGTGAAGATATGACTTGTATTATTTTAGAAGAAACATCTGTGTTGATGATCATTATTTTAAGACTATAATATGCACCATTGAGAGGGTTGCCAAAAAGACATCTATCTGAAGCAAAAAAGGCTTACAATTTAACATAGGCCTTAAATAAATGAGTGTTTTGTGATGAGTATTAAAGCCAACAATGTAAGAAATGCAAGTAAAGAATACTGAATGTATGTTATGGTGCGAAAACACTACTGAAGCATTAAGTTACAGAAATTACGGTACCTGTTGTAACAACTATACTAGTAGCATTTCTTAGCTGTCATTACTTTAAATCTTTTTTAATTTTTAATTCTTTATTACCTAATGTTTTTAAACTTAGCTTCATGATTATAATGAAAGACAGTTCATAATATGACATAATTCACAGTAAATATGAACCAAAAATAATAAGCCTGTTCACAGACCCTCTGTTTTCTCTTTAGAGACTGTCAAGCATGGTATGAAAATAAAACTGCCGGGGATTTATTGACTGCTACCAAAATTCGTTGAAAATGACAGGCAAACAAAAAAAGTTACTATTGTAGGCAACAAGATCCAAGGTGTCATTGAGAAGACACCTTGGACTTGGCAGTGATTGAGCTATTGTGGAGTGTTATTATATTACTATGTATTTGTACAGTGCAGGCAGAGATAATTGATTCACTGTTAGTAGCAAAACAAGCTCCTTTGTATACAATCCTTTTTGGACAATTCAACAACAAGATCCACATTACACAATTTACTTGAAAAATAAGTTTGCTAATTTAAACAGCAACCACATGTAACACACAAAGCCTGATTAATAAATTGCAATTTCTGGGAGCTGCAGATGTTGTAATAACCAAAAACAACAAAATACAAATTCATGAAAACACATTCAAAATAAATCATCACTAAAACACAACACATTGCACCTAAACAACCATACAACAGTAGTCTCTGTAACACAAACACAAAGTCCGCCCAAACCAAAACACAACTTCAGTTACATTCCTATCCTATTTTATGTGAAACGTTTTTCCGAAGTTAATAATAATTATTAATAACTGGTGCAATGTCAAAAGTAATAAAAATTCTTATTATAGTTATTGTTGTTTCTGCATTAACTAATGCATTGTTGCACAGAAGCCCTGTGGAACAGCTCCCCACCATCCACTTGTATGAGTATTAAGTTGCCAGTTATGATAATGTATTGTACCTACTTACTGACCCCTTACAAGGGAAAGAAACTCGGAGACAACTTTGTTGAATAAGGAGACTAACACAAACAAGGAGAGTGACTGTCATACTGCAAACAACCGTCACCCAAGAACCCAGCCAGTATAACGCTGCCATTTTTACTTCAAGGTAAACAAGTACAGTGTACAAATGTATTACACAAAACCTCTGAGCAGAGTCACTGCTGTAGTAAGGATAGAATTCAATGGCCAGTGCTTAACAAAACCATAATCCATGCCATTTTTAATCTGTCAAACTCCAATAACAAAACTTCATCTACTGTTACCATGCTCAAGATGGTGTTGAAGGCAGACTAAAATAAATTCTTTTTCCAACTCAAAATAACCCATTTACAAACACAAATGCAACTCCACTGTCTGTTTTAAACCATCATGATCCAGATTATAGACTTTGTTCAAATAACTGGCACGTATCTTTGCCTTGAATTATGATGGCAGATGATAGATGTAGTAAAACATGCGTAAGTACTCATCATTACCCCGGCTAATAATTATTATCATTAATCTTATTGATATGATTTTGTACAAACCTTTACTGTGTCTGGTCACTCCTCCATTATGCACTTTTGTTACTATGCTACTGCATGTGATGCTCAACCTTGCAGAATCACGTTTGCTTTCATTGTTTACAGTTTCATTGCCATTGTGTGGCACAACTGCCTCTGGGGCTTTCGTTTCCTCTGTCCTATAAAGTCAATGCCATAATACAAGTATAAGACAATATTGTATGCTTTAATGGAGCTTAACAGAGCCTTCAAGTCTCTCAGGTGCGTAAAGTTAGCCTATGGCACAGTCGCCATGGTGACCTTCCTTGCTGCTGATGAGATGGCTACCCTAGCTTCCCGTCATGCTAGCTTGACAGCAACCTACACCTAAACATCCACTGGCTTAGTGATAATAAAATTAATATATTATTAAAAACCAAGGTGAAGTTTACTACATGTAGATACAGCTCAGATTATTAACTTTAGCAATGCAACTCATGCATGAATTTGACTGAATTAAACTAATGCATTATTCCTAATCAAAGTGTTAGCAGGGTACATGTATGCATGTGACATTAGCTTTTTATATACTGAGCAAGAGCAACACTGTCTTTTACTGTAAAATATACATTTTGTACGTTTTTAACTCATTGAAATCAACACAGCCAATCTTCAGCTTTAAATAAATTACAAAAGCATAGGGTTTTTGTTCAGTCACATAACCACATCTTGTATAACCTCTTTCACTTCTGTAAAGTGCACTCAGTGCACTGTATTATTATAACCTTCAATACACTGTCCACAACTTACTTTTGAAACTCATTTGTTAGCTCTGGTGGCGGTGATGGCAGAAGTTCTGGTGGCGGTGATGGCAGAAGCTCTGGTGGTGGAGAAGGAAATTCTTGTCCAACACCCTCATCTCGCTCTTCGTTAGGTATTTCTCCATCTTCATCATTCTCAGGTGGAGGAGGGGGAGGAGGAAGAGGAGGAGATTGTGGTGGAGGAGATAATGTCTCAACATCGCTCACCTCTACTGGGGAAGGTGGCTTTGGTTGAGGTTGGTACTCAATGCGCACGCAACCTTCAGGGATAACAAGTTCTTGTTCTTTAGTATCTTCATCTCCGTAGTAATTCAAAGGTGTACCATGTTCGAACCCTTCATCTTCATCTTCATCTTTAACCTTGCCTTGCCCTTCATGTTCCACCGCTGGTGATTCATGCATGTTACCAGTTGCTTCCATTGTGTTGGAGACAGCCTGATTTACCGGTTCTGCTTGCCACTCTAAATCTGGCTCTGACGCAGCTTCTGATGGTGTGTCAGACTCCTCTTTCATCATATCAGGTTCATCATCAAGATCTTGCAGAGGAATGACACCCTTTGGATCCGATAATGGCTCCTTGATTATTTCTCCTGCGAGTGTAGGATCTTGTATTCTTGGAATTTCTTCACGTTCTGAATTCACAGAAGTAGTTGGTCCATTTAAGTGTAAAGAAAGAGGAATAGTTTCCTCCTGTTCTTGGAGGGGTATTAGTGGCCGTGGAGGAGTGCTCTCTCCTATTCTACTTTCATTGCCATATCCAGCAAAATTTAATACTCTGGGTGACGGCTGTGAGGAGTTTCCAAAAGAATTTGTTCTTGCGGGTGATTTTAGGCTTTGGGATCTGAAGAAGAGAACAAATAATAATTCAACTTGAAATAAACTTGGAAGTTAATGGGTATGGTGAACAGACCAGTTCTAAGTTGTCCCAAACCTCTGTTTCAAAGCACGGCTAACGTGCAAAGCCACTGATATCAAAATGATTTTTTATTCTCATGCAAATGAAACTCATTTTCAAAAGGAAGGTTTTTCTCTTATCCTCGTTTTGAAAATGAGAAGTTTTTGGAAGTCAGAAATGGCCTATTTTACAATAATACAGATTTTACTCGGACACTGTTTACCTACTTAGTCTACTTGACAGTGGTTTCAGCAACATAAAATTGTACAATAACTGATCGAGTAAGAGCTACATGTACATGTTTTGTCTGTAAGAGCATAGACAATATAAATGATGTAATGATAAAGCAAATATTTCTCTCTGTCTCTTGTGGGCAAGTTTCCAAGAAAATTTGCCAGAAATAGAAGTTTTACATGTTGTTTACCAAGTTAAACTTCATGTTAAACATGTTAACATGATTGATGGTATTGTAACAAGAAACACAACTCAACAACAAATCTTCATTGTCTACACTCTTCAGATCAAAGAAATGATGTCCAATGTTCACTATTGCAATATGCTCACTTGAATTTTGAATATAAGTAATGTTTTAACACCATTTCCATGATCTGTATGATTGTGGACAATGGAAAACTGAAGCTAAAAAAATGTCATGAATTTCTACTCATAAAAAGTTGGTATGTTTAGAATTGAACCTTTCAAACGCTGGCTGTTGTCGAAAAGAAGTCCGACATCCCTCTATAATCTGCTTTTGTGTTCTTCCACTGTATCGATAAGAAGAACCTCGACTTAAAAGTCTTGGGCGAGGTTTGGTGACTGGCTTGACCTGATTTTGCCTGAAAATGAACATAGGACAACAACAACAATCATTATAATTATCTCCAGGTATTAATGACAACAAGGGGGCACTGAAGTTGGCTTAGCAAAAAGAACTATTTTGATTTCATTTTATTGTAGTTTGAAATTGTTTTCTTTTCATGATACTCAGTTATCATTCATTCAACAAAGAACAAAGGTAAAATTAACAGTACACACAACCAAAGATACATGTAATGTACAATAAAACCACAACATCATAATGGAAAAGACCTACCGGAAGAAAGCATGGGTAGTTATAGCTATTTTCCAGAAGCTTTTACAAGCATTTCTACTGGCCATTTGGAATTCCACAATATCTTTGTAGTGACCCTACGGAAAAAAAATGAAAGAAAATCACATGCTCCTTGGTGCTTCAAGCTCAACTACTTTGGCAACAACCGAGTTATGCTAAAAACGGTTTTTGGTTGAGCAATCTATAAATGGGCAACTTTTGAGAGTTTCCATGGACTTGAGTCCATAAAATGACAGCTCTATGAAGACTAGAGATGTTAAATTTGACAATGCTATTGTCCTGAATATTAAAATTCTTTGGTGTCTTGTTCAAATAAAAGGTGCCTTTTTGACTTAAATAACATGACCCACTTTATGCAGACACCCTGTTAATACCAACACTTTCTATGGCTTTCTCTGTGTCCATATTAGGGGCGGACCATTAGAAAACTTATGGGGGGGGGGGGCAAAGTACAAAAAAATATATTCGTGCGAGGGAAAATTACATGAGAAAAAAATTCATGCAAGCCAATTAATCCTAAAAAATATTCATGCTATGGCCCAAAAAAAATTCATACAAGGAATTTGATACCGAAAAAAATCCCAGCGGCTCGAAAATTCCCCTCCCCCCCATAACTTTTCTAGTGGTCCGTCCCTTAATGGGGACGTTTGACTGTGATAAAAATCAAAGGCTTGGTACATGACAGCCAAACACAGGTAAGGAATGTTTTTCTAATTGCTATGACAGCCAAAATGGTTGCCATCAAGTAAACAAATAAAGTGTTGGTCAACAGAATAATGTAAATAATTGAATAAGTACTTACAAATATTTCAGGATGAAGCTTGACAAGAAATCTTTTTCTCTTGAAACTAAGTTTTCTAATTTTTGCCCTAAAATAGACAAAATTATTCACAGTTAAGAAACAATAGTGATTCGAATGCTTACAAATAAACACAGCTTACCATGAAAATGTGTTTATTTTTGACCCATTTTGAAACACGCTAACACCCAAATGAGCAGCAGCGAGGAAAAGCTCAACCTGATCCTTGTCCTGCAAAAAATATTTATTTAAATAAATAAATGATACTGATAATAATAATAATGATGATGATGATGATGACAGTAACCTTACATTGACATTGCACATTTTGATGCCCAAGGAAAAAATTACATGAACAGCTACAGAGGTTTTATTATTTTAACTCAAAAAGGTTCTCTGTAAGGTAATGCACTATGAAATTTAACTCACTCACAAATTAATGTAAACTCTAGTTAGTCAGCAGTGCCAGTCTGCAGGTGCTTGAGACAACAAAATTACATCACCCTGACCAATACTAAACATTATACTTACTTTTTCTTACAGTTTGTACCTATAAGTGATGTATACCTTTTTCACCAACTTTTGAAAGTTGTGAGAACAGTAACCTCTGTCATTCATTCCTTTTCTTAAATGGTTTGTGAACAAAAGATATTCAAACAGAAAAAATGCCAACCTTTGCTGGGTAAAGCATCATGCCATACATCTCTAGCCTTCTTGCAACATCAAGTAGATTATAATCAGCATCCGCTGGCATCAGCCCCCTGGATCATAATATAATATACCATGCGTGAAAAACATTACCACGTTGATAGTCCCAAAGCTTAATTCACAAAACCCTATTGTATGATAACTATAGAGGCCGACATAATAACTTTTAATGGAGGGAGGAGGGGTTGAGTTCTTTTCCTTTTTTGGTAAATAATTAAAAGAACTGTTTCAGGATATTGTTTAATAAAATCAGTTGCAAAACAGAAACATTAAACAACAATTCTAGTTTGCAAGGTTTTCAAAGTCTGACAGTAAACAATTTATTTGTTAAAGGTCTTCAAATTAAATTGCACATGTAGTTTTAAAGTGACATACCTGTGTTCTTTGTGGTAAGTTGATATTCTTTTCTCTGAGTCTGTTGTCTGAAAAAAAATATATTATGATGATCTTAAGATCATGCTTGTTGTTGATAAAATACACCAGTAAATCTAATATTTAATCTAACAAGGGGATTACAATAATGGTGAAAAGTCTCAAACAACAAAAAAAGGTTTTGTGAAACACACCTGACCAGGGAAAAACTGATACTCCGATAAATATCCTGTTCTGCAATTCAATGCATCATAATCACCTAGTTCTCCTGAAAAAGAGAAAAGAAAAACAGATTTACACTGTAAAAATAGCTAACACTTTCCTCTAAGCACCATTTGAGATGTCCACTTGATGTAACTCAAAGAATGATATTGTAGAAACAAATATTAAATACATATAACAGTATCACAAAATGGCTGTAAAAACATACATGTATGTACATGTATGTTTCAAGTGTAAAACCTTTCTTCAGATAAATCACTTGGTGATTTCAAGGTTCCACTGTAATGAGAAAACACCAACCAATATCCCAGTCACTAGTATACAGAGCTCTTGTAGAACTTACCTTGCACAATATACGAAGCCAAAAGTGCAGCTGTGTTCTCTGAACATTTTAACCTTGAATAATTAACAAAATTAAACAGTACATTACTAACACAGGAAGCTGTTACATGTGTTTGAACATGATTTAGTTAAAAATGAACTACAGGCTAAAACAGGTTAAACCTTCAGTATTGTGAATAATAATGTTTGTATTATACCATTTGTCAGTACCATTTGTCTCTGACAAACTGCGAGCCAGTCAATTAGCCGTCTATACTTTATTGTCTCTTGCCAGTCATAACCCTTCATAAATCAAGTTGTAATAATTTTAGGTTTACCTCATTGTAAAAACCTGTGAAGTTTTTCTTTGTTTTCTAGCTATTATTTTCCTTGGCTTTACTGTGTTGACTTCTCAGTGGCTTATTTGTATGTTCATTGTTTTACATCACTTGTGAGTTTCACAGGTTTATACCCTGAGGATGAGCCATAATTTCTGCACTTGTCATGATCATACACCACTAGCATCAACATAGAGGGGCAATAACAAATATTATTATTCATTCAAAATGTTTCGCCAATTCTGATTGGCCAAAAGCACACGTATAATTCACCACGACCAGCTACAAATGACTCAATTTGGAAGAATTTTGTGATTAATCAACCCATGACGTCAAAAGTGCAGCTTCCTTGCAGGTTAATGCACTGTAAACCGAGAAGACCTGGGGATGAGGTTGAGTTGTTTTGGTTGTGAAAACAAAAATGGCGGACATTTCACTCATTTTAAGAGTAAGAACTAGGCAAAATAATAGCTAAAAACATGGCAAGAACAGCAAGAAGACAACTCGAAGGGCAACATCTGCTATTTGGAGAATATTTGCGGACCTGAACAACCCTAAACAAGCACTATCAAAGATGACCTAAACATCGATGGAGGTAAGCATGTTTAAGCTACGTTTTTAAACTAGGAATTATTTTGAATGAATAATAAAACAATCATTGAATTTGGCTTTCGTATTATATGAGGAATTATGGAGATCTTGGAGGGTGTTATCTTCCTCGGCCTACAGCCTGGATGTGTTTGATCTCCATAATTCTTCATAAGATAGTCAGCCTCTTATTGTTAATTATTCCACATATGTAAAGGGAAAGCAACATTTCCATAGAGATAACCATATTATCACCCTTTTTCATTGGACTTAAAAGAATAGTAAGAAAAAAATAACAAATTATCCGGTGACTGCAAATGCACAACCAACTAATCCTACCTTCCATTAAGAAGATCTCGTTTTATCTGTAGACCAAACAAATACCTGCAACAAAACACACAGTCAAACTTTAGGCCTCGTCTGGACTGATCCAAAGAATTATATTAACAACAAACTGAATAATGCAGAACTGGAGTTTATATCTTGTAGGTACCATTATGTTATATTATATAGTACGAGGGACTAAATTAGGGTATGACATGGCCGCAATAACAGGAGACGTACATGTATTTACAGTGTATGCAAAGAGGGACTAGGCATTGATGTCTCCGCTGACCAAAGTTACATGTACATAAGGAAATATCAATGCTTTTTGTCATTAATCTTCAATGTACAGCCTGTACTTGATGTCTGCACAATCCCTGGAAAATTAGGTACTCTTATGAGATAACATACATGTATATGTACAGGGAGACGACATAAGTCCTTTCACAGCCAAGTCCAGAGATGGATCCACTTGAATAGGCATTTCTCAGAGGATGATATGCCCTAGACCAAGCCAATTGCAGACGACTTACAGTCGACTATTCTTGGGTCAACCGATAAT